>VXBJ01004002.1:161299-370482 GCA_013400055.1 Nycticryphes semicollaris | reverse complement strand
TTTTTTTTTTTTTTTGTTCCAAGTGCATAGGTTCCTTTCCATCACCATATCTGTCATCTTTATGATGGTTACTCTGTCTTATAGCACAGCATATTTGTATAGAACTGACAAACAAGACTTACATTGAAGAAGAAGAGACCCTGTAGTGATCACAATATGAAATTATTACCTTCTTCTGAAGATGAATAACTTTCTAATTCATTTATGAAGCCAAATCACAATCAGCTGAGATAACAATGTATACACATTTTCTATTTCACAACTTACACATCTTATTTAATTTGCAAATTACAAGTAATTAAAATAGTGTGGGTTGGTATGTTTGTTTGTTTGTTTAACATATTTTCAATTCACAATATTGCACTGAATCTGTAGATTTTTTTCTTTCTTTTAAAATATTAGCTTGTTTATCAGTGGCATTCAGCCACAATGCCTGTATGATATTTTGTTTGGAAGGGAGTATAACATTTAGAGTCAGATTTCTGATACAAATTAGAAAAAAGCAGTCTTTATTATGTACTCCACTATTTCCTTTTAATTTTCTGTTGCAGTGCATAATTATGCTATTTTAATTATACAGATATCCAAATAAAGTAAATAAAATAAATAAGCAAGGACTTAACAAATCATATTCAAATAAATTCTTTAGAAAAATTTATTAGATAGTTGTGAGTTCAACAGTGTGTCCTAATTGAATTCTGATATCATCAGAGAAAGATGAACCTAAAGATCTTTGGATGTAAATGTGGGACTTGACCAGTTTTATGACCTGCACAAGAGGGAGCTGCAGCAGTCAGTTGTCAGCTCAGTGAATGAAGAAAAGTTCAGTTTCAGAGGAAACTGAATAATTATTTAATCAGAAAATGTCAACGGAAAAGAGAACATAATTTTTTCTAAGCTTTCAGTAGTTTTAACAAAATCATTTAGCTCTTCCTTGCTATCATTTAATTCCTCCACTTTTTTTGGGGGCTCATATTTATTTAATTTTTCTGATATGGAATATAACCACTGGAGGAAATGTGAGGCAAAAGAGAGTCTGCTATCAAATACAACAAATGAGATCACAATGTTAATGAAATACTTACCAATACTTCATAATTTCAGTAGGAAGTAATGTATGTCTGTCTCTCTTCTAAGGAAACATATCAAAATAGTGGACATGTCTAGTCCAATGCCTTCAGTCTGAACAATCCTTACACAGCTGTCATCTATAACAATTGCAGTGAGACAGTACTGAAGCAATAGTCAATATCAAGAGATAGATAATAGCAGAAAAGGTTGGGACTCCTATGTTGCAGTAAATACTTATGAACTGCTTGCATTTTTAAAAAGAGCTTTCATACGAGTGAAAAATAATATTTAACTTTGGCACATTTGAAAGAGTTTGATGTTTTTGTAGAGATGAGCTGCAGACATGAATGCAAGATATGTTCTCTTCACATACATTTATGACTGAATTTAAATCTCCACATCCTTGTATTCTGTATAGGTGCTTATTCCATTTCATAGTGAGCATAACAGGACAAGTGTGATTAAATTAATACCTGTTTTGCATAAAATAAAAGGTTTTCTAGACTGAAGCAATAGAAAATCAATCTGAAAAGCAAAATGATTCCTTATTGGAATTTATTTATTGTGCTGTTTGATGTCACAGCTAAGCTAGTGGCTAACAGCTGCCAGAAGGAGTGATCCTGCTCTTCACTTCTCACCTCTGGCCACTGAGTTGTACCCCTCCCTCCCTGTGATCTGACAGCATCAGGCTTCAGAGCCTGCTGTCAAGGTAGTAAGCCAGGAGAAAAAAAAAACCAAAACATAGCTTTTTAAAAATAAATATATCTTTCTGTAGATTTCTGTAGAGACACATTTTCTTTTAGTGGCAGCTGCCTGCCAAATTGGCTAGCAAACTGTGTGCTTAATCTGGATCAGTAATTGTCTATCTGATTGTACAGAAATGAATAAGGTGCGTTTGGAACAGGTGAAACACACAAAATCGTAAAAGCAAACAGAATGCTTGCTGTTATATAAACATAAATGCAGATTGTAAAGGTCTTGTTCATTACTATGAAAACTCCCTCTTTAAACCAGATGTGCATGCTAACATTGCCACGCGCCTCAGAGCTCACACAGCTAAATTTTGTCCATGCAAAAAGGTCACTCTTCCAACTAGACTTTTCAAAACTTTATATCAGAACAAAAGACTTCAGTGAGATCCAAAGAAAATGGCTATATAATGAATATTTCCAATTAATTGCTATACTTGGTGTTTGGGTAACTTCAGGCTACTTATCCTGAAACAAGGCATAAAATTACTTATTGGTAAAAGAAAATTGGTTTAATTTGGTCTAGAACAATTTTATAGGAAGGAATAAGTATTCTTATCAAAACCTGGAAAACTACCCCCAATATACTACAACATCCTCATTATTATTATTATTGTTGTTGTTGTTGTTGTTGTTGTTATATCAAAAGAAAAGTTAATTGGTTCAAAGGTATTAGTAGTAATTCAGGAGCAAGAAATCAGGAAAGGAAGGAAGGCAGGAGGCTGACATGGCTGAGTCGAAACCTGCTGGTCAGACTGAAGGGCAAGAAAGAAATACACAGGCAGTGGAAGCAAGGAGAGGTATCCTGGGAAGAGTACAGGGTGCTGCCCCATTGTGTAGGTTTCGGGTCAGGAAGGCCAAGGCGCAGCTGGAGCTGAACTTGGTAAGGGACACAAAGAATAATAATAATGACTTCTACAGGTGTTTCAGCCAGGAAAGGAGGGTCAAAGAAAGCATCATCTGCCTTGATGAGCAAGACTGGCAAACTGGTAACAATAGATGAAGAGAAGGCCGAGGCACTAAACAATATTTTTGGCTCAGTGTTCACTGGCAATCTCTCTCCCCACACCTCTAGAGTGCATGGACCACAAGGCATGGACTGAGGGAGAAAAGTCTCTCCCACTATAAGAGAAAATCAGATTTGTGACTACCTGAGAAACCTGAACGCATAGAAGTCTATGGGACCTGATGAGATGCATCCCAGAGTCCTGAAGGAACTGGCTAATGTGGTTGCCAAGCCAATCTCCATGATATTTGAAAAGTCATGGAAGTCAGGTGAAATCTGCAGTGACTGGAAAAAGGGAAACATTGTACCCATTTTTAAAAATAGAGGAGCCTGGGAACTACCTATCTGTCAGCCTCACCTCTGTGCTTGTGGTGGCCGTGGAACAGATCCTCCTCAAAGCTATGCTAAGGCACATGCAGGACAGGGAGGTGATTCAAGACTTCCAGAATGGTTTCACCAAGGGAAGTTGTGCCTGACCAACCTGGTAGCCTTCTATAATGGAGTGACTGCACCAGGGAACAGGGGAAGACCTATGGACGTCGTTTACCTGCAAATCTAAGGCCTTTGACACAGCATCCTGCTCTCTAAAATGAAGAGATATGGATTTGATGGGTGGACTGTCCAGTGGATGAAGAATTGGTTGGATGGTTATATCTAGAGGGTATCGGTCAATGGCTCAATGTCCAGATGAAGGCTGGTGACAAGTGATATCTCTCAGGGATTCATACTGGGATTAATACTGTTTAATATCTTCATGAATGACGTAGTGGAATCAAGTGCACCCTCAGTAAGTTTGCAGANTCAAGACTTCCAGAATGGTTTCACCAAGGGAAGTTGTGCCTGACCAACCTGGTAGCCTTCTATAATGGAGTGACTGCACCAGGGAACAGGGGAAGACCTATGGACGTCGTTTACCTGCAAATCTAAGGCCTTTGACACAGCATCCTGCTCTCTAAAATGAAGAGATATGGATTTGATGGGTGGACTGTCCAGTGGATGAAGAATTGGTTGGATGGTTATATCTAGAGGGTATCGGTCAATGGCTCAATGTCCAGATGAAGGCTGGTGACAAGTGATATCTCTCAGGGATTCATACTGGGATTAATACTGTTTAATATCTTCATGAATGACGTAGTGGAATCAAGTGCGCCCTCAGTAAGTTTGCAGATGACACCAAGCTGAATGGTGTGGCTGACACACCTGAAGGATAGGATGCCATCCAGAGATACCTAGACAGGTTTGAGAAGTGAACCTCATGAGGTTCAATGAGGCCAAGTGCAGGGTCCTACATATGGGTCAGGGCAACCCACAGTATCAGTACAGGCTGGGGAATGAAGGGGTTGTGAGTAGTCTTGCCAAGAAGGACTTGGGAGTACTGGTGGATGAAAAGCTGGACATGAGCTGACAGTGCGCCCAAAAGGCCAACCACGTCCTGGGCTGCATCAAAAGCAGCATGGCCAGCAGGTCAAGAAAGGTGATTCTGTCCCTCTATTCCACTCTCATTGGACACCACCTGGAGTACTGCATCCATCTCTGGGGTCCTGGTGAGCCCAGAGGAGGACCACAAAAATTATGAGAGGGCTGGAGCACCCCTCCATTGAAGACAGGCTGAGGGAGTTGGGGTTGTTCAGCCTGGAGAAGGAGGGAGACCTTATTGCAGCATTTCAGTACTTTAAGGGGGCCTACAGGAAAGAGAGAAACAAAGTTTTTAGCAAGGCGTCTTGTAATAGGATAAGGAGTAATAGTTTTAAACTAAAAGATGGAAGATTTAGACTAGATTTAGATATAAGAAAGAAATTTTTTACAGTGAGGGTGGTGAAACACCAGAACAGGTTGTCCAGTGAATTAGTAGGTGCCCTATCCCTTGAAACATTCAGGGCCACATAGGATAAGGATCTGAGTATCGTGTTCTAACTGAAGATGTTACTGCTTATTGCAATAGGATTTGACAGGTCCCTTCCAGCCCAAACTAATCTGTGATTCTTTGATATGGATGAAAGGCTCCGGGAAAATTCTTCTCGAAAGGTTATAATGGAAACTTAGTGTCTTATCCCTCAAAGATTGTTTTAAATGTTGTATATTGTGAATACGTCAGTCACATCAATAAGCATTAAATTTTGTACGTGTGAGATTGGGCCTGTATTTTTTTGAACAAGAAGCAATGCATATTTAAGAGCTAAGAAACTACTGTAATAAACAACGTGAAGTAATATAAAAATATGGGTTGTGCAGTTTTTTTTTTTTTTAATATGGTGCAAGGATGATGGGAGATGACCCAATATTTGAAATTTTATGTCATGCAATATATTTTGCAAGATATGGAATGTAATGAATAGAAAATGTGATAACATTTTAGATAAGTGAAACTGGAAGAAATTTTGAGTAGTATTACAAGAATTGCTGGCAAATGTAACTGAAACGTTAACTGAAAAAATAGTCAAATTGTTTTTGATAAATGCATGAAAATGCCCAACAGCAGGAATAATTTGGTGTACCTGTACAAGTTTTTGCATTACAAATATAGCTTAGGGCCACTGTGGGGAAAAAAAAAACCAACAAACAGATGAGGGAATCTTTCAATTCAGTTCAGTAAAAAGTCCTCTTTGATGGATGGTGATGATATAGCATAAATCAAAATAAATATACAAGAACATCAGGAGGCTTTAAAAATTAGTATAGAGAATAACAATATCATAATTTTGTCACACACTCACGACACGTAAACATGATATTGTATTAATTTCCAGTTTCTCTACTTCAAAAATAATGACGGTTTAAGGATAGATTATAAGAAATCTGGTAACACTTCTTTGAAAGCAGAAGATGAAAAAACTACCTCAAAGGGATGATTAATAAAAGAATTGGCATAAAAAATGAATGGCTGCAAAAAATGTTTTTATTTTCTAAATTGTGTTATTGTTTCAACATTAAATTAAAAACAAGAAGTTCAACATTTGTTTCTTAAAAAGCATTGCTGATTTTGTCCACTATTTACTATATTTTCTAGTATCTCTTTTGCTCCAAATGATTCTTAAAGGTAATTTATTTCCCTCTGTACCTTTTTCCAACATAAGTTCTTCTATTTGTTGCCAGTTTTATTTTTAAATCTTTACCATAAAACTAAGCTCTTTTTATGTATTCATCTTACGTGTTATTTTTTATTTACCTTAAGTGGATTTGCTTTTAGCCATTCTGTGTACAATTTTGTTTTGCTGTTGAACTTCCAATTCTTTGAACCGTGCTTTGTGAAAATCTTTTGCCATCTTCTGCTCATTTATGATTTTTGTTTGCTTGTTTTTAAATAATTGATGTCAGTTGCAGCTTTCAGATCACACAAATACTTCAAGCAATGATAAACTTCATTTTAATGTTAAAAAAATCAAATATAATTTTGAAACTCATTTTAGTTTTCACACATAATGAATTTCTCATATTTGTGCTGAGTTAAAATACAGAAGGATCAAATGTCAAGGTATTGATTGTCACCATCAGTTGTCACACATTTTTAACTTGTCACACTGTAGTTATAATAAATGGCTGTTCTCTGTTTTCTTTTCTTTATTCATAATTCAGGCAAAATATTTGGGATATGACATTTCAAGCATGAAGACAATTTAAAAAATGTGCAAAACTAATTCTGGCACATACTTTTTAAGAACTCGCTTACCATGCCGGGTATGTAAGTATTAAAGGGAACAACCATGAGCAAAATTCCTGATGTGAAAATTGTCTGTATTTTAATTTTTTTCTTTTGCTTATCAGTGATCTGTAAAGACTACAATTATTCCCAATTAGTTGCAGTAAACACAAGCATCAATTAATACCAGAGGATTAGAATTTTGGAGTTAATTTGTTTTAGAACAGGAGAGATTGCATTTAATAAGCACTAAATTAGTGACCTTTTGAAGACATGAAATCAAACTTCTTTTCTAAGAGATTTATAGTATCAGTATCAATATTAGCTGGTGTTTTTCTAAAGAGTGGGAGAACAGACATACAGGCATTGGGAACTGGCTTGTACATATGTGAAGACAGAACAGAAATTAAAGCAAGGAGTCCTCCCCAGATGAGTATGAGGCATGAGTCTTCTTCTTGGAACACTCCTGCCAGAAAATATCGAGCACTTTGGGTAGCTGCTCTATGAATTTCACATTCTTTGAAGGAAGGATTAATGATGATTTTGCACTAACTACCACCAAAATGCCCACTCCTTTTCTTTCTAAATTCATGGATATCTTGTCATTAATTTTTATGAATTTCAAAGAAAGAAAAATCAAGGTTTGGCAACAATCAGACTGAGCTGGTCCTGGAGTAATTCTGGTAAGAAACCAGTGCTAGTGCTGTGAGAAGTAAGTACAGCTAGCAGTGGTTAGCAGACTACTGTGTCTGGATTAGGCATTAGCTTGTTTGTTTTGGAGCATCTGTCTCAATGTTTGGCTCAGACAGGACATTTATTTTTTAAACTTTACATAATTTTGTCTTATTTGTACTTTTTTTTCTGCCAGACTTTTTTTTGCAGTTTGTTTCTATAGGTAACTGATAAAGACCTCATTAGGTTAATCAAAGTAAATATGTAAGTTCATGATTTTAAGTTATTGTTTGCTAATTTTTGAGGTTAATGTCAAGTTTATTGCTTTTCCTTCTAAGATGAGATGTAGATATAACTTTTAAAGATGCGATTCTCAAGTGGAGAATCTCAATGTTAGTTGGACAGTAATTTTTTTTGATTTAAATATTTTTTTCAGAGGATTTCTTTAGGTGATAACATGGTACAAGAAATATCAGTATATATTGCTGGGAAAATTCTGATATACATTGCAGTATAGCGAATACAGTCTCTTCTCTGTAGAAGTTTAAGATTAAGAAAATTTGGAAATTGAAACAGATATGTTAAAAAGGTTAACACATAATTTATTAATTAATATTTCAAACAAGATCCACATGATTGAAGCGGTTGAAGCAGTGAAGGTTGAGGGCAGCCTTGGTTGCAGTGATCATGAAGGGGTAAAGTTCAGGATCTCATGTGGCCAGAACAGAATACCAAGGAGAATCACAACCCAGGACTTCAGTAGGGCCAACTTTGGCCTATTCAAGCAATTGCTAGGGGAAATCCCATGGGATAGGGTACTGGAAGGTAAAGGGGCCCAAGACAGTTGGCTAGCATTCAAGGAGTGCTTATTCTAAGCTCAAGATCAGAGCATCCTAACAGGTAGGAAGTCGAGAAAGGGAGCTAGGAGACCTGCATGGTTAAACAGGGAACTGCTGGGCAAACTTAAGTGGAAGAGAAGAGTCTACAGATCATGGAAAGAGGTGCTGGCCACTTGGGAGGAATATAAGACTGTTGTCAGAGGATGTAGGGATGCAACTCGGAAAGCTAAGGCCTCCTTAAAGTTAAACTTTGCAAGAGGGGTCAAGGACAACAGAAAGGGCTTTTTCAAATACATTGCAAATAAAACTAACACTAGAGGCAATGTAGGCCCACTGATGATTGAGGTGGGTGCCCAGGTGACAGAAAATACAGAGAGGGCAGAGTTACAGAATGCCTTCTTTGTTTCTGTCTATACTACCGGAGGCTGGCCGAAGCCCCATACCATTATGCCCCAGAGGAAGTCAGGATAAAGGAGGAGTTTGCCTCAGTTGATGAGGACTGGGTTATGGACCAGTTGAGCAAGCTAGACATCCATAAATCCATGGGTCCTGATGGGATGCACCCACAGGTGCTGAGGGAGCTGGCGGAAGTCATTGCTAGGCCACTCTCCATCATCTTTGGTAAGTCGTGAGGAATGGGAGAGGTGCCTGAGGACTGGAGGAAAGCAAATGTCACTCCAGTCTTCAAAAAGGGCAAGAAAGAGGACCTGGGTAACTATAGACCATTCAGCCTCACCTCCATCTCTGGAAAGGTGATGGAACAACTTATCCTTGGCACTATCTGTAGGCATATCAAGGATAAGAGTGTCATAATAGTCAACAGTCAACATGGCTTCACCAAGGAGAAGTCATGCTTAACCAACCTGATAGCCTACAGATAGGTGGATAGCTGATGGTAAAGCAGTGGATGTGGTCTATCTTGACTTCAGTAAAGCGTTTGACACTGTCTCCTCCAGTATTCTCGCAGCTNGGTAAAGGGGCCCAAGACAGTTGGCTAGCATTCAAGGAGTGCTTATTCTAAGCTCAAGATCAGAGCATCCTAACAGGTAGGAAGTCGAGAAAGGGAGCTAGGAGACCTGCATGGTTAAACAGGGAACTGCTGGGCAAACTTAAGTGGAAGAGAAGAGTCTACAGATCATGGAAAGAGGTGCTGGCCACTTGGGAGGAATATAAGACTGTTGTCAGAGGATGTAGGGATGCAACTCGGAAAGCTAAGGCCTCCTTAAAGTTAAACTTTGCAAGAGGGGTCAAGGACAACAGAAAGGGCTTTTTCAAATACATTGCAAATAAAACTAACACTAGAGGCAATGTAGGCCCACTGATGATTGAGGTGGGTGCCCAGGTGACAGAAAATACAGAGAGGGCAGAGTTACAGAATGCCTTCTTTGTTTCTGTCTATACTACCGGAGGCTGGCCGAAGCCCCATACCATTATGCCCCAGAGGAAGTCAGGATAAAGGAGGAGTTTGCCTCAGTTGATGAGGACTATGTTGAGGACCAGTTAAGCAATCTAGATATCCATAAACCCATGGGTCCTGATGGGATGCACCCACGGGTGCTGAGGGAGCTGGTGAAAGTCATTGCTAGGCCACTCTCCATCATCTTTGGTAAGTCGTGAGGAATGGGAGAGGTGCCTGAGGACTGGAGGAAAGCAAATGTCACTCCAGTCTTCAAAAAGGGCAAGAAAGAGGACCTGGGTAACTATAGACCATTCAGCCTCACCTCCATCTCTGGAAAGGTGATGGAACAACTTATCCTTGGCACTATCTGTAGGCATATCAAGGATAAGAGTGTCATAATAGTCAACAGTCAACATGGCTTCACCAAGGAGAAGTCATGCTTAACCAACCTGATAGCCTACAGATAGGTGGATAGCTGATGGTAAAGCAGTGGATGTGGTCTATCTTGACTTCAGTAAAGCGTTTGACACTGTCTCCTCCAGTATTCTCGCAGCTAAACCGAGGAAGTGTGACCTGGACGATCAGGTAGTGAGGTGGATTGTGAACTGGCTGAAGGATAGAAGCCAGAGAGTTGTGATCAATGGGATAGAGTCTAGTTGGAGGCCTATATCCAGTGGAGTCCCTCAAGGATCGGTACTGGGACCAGTACTATTCAATATATTCATCAACAACTTGGATGAGGGAATAGAGTGCACTATCAGCAAGTTTGCTGATGACACAAAACTGGGTGGAGTGGCTGACATGTCAGAAGGCCATGCTGCCCAGGGAGACCTAGACTGGCTGGAGAGATGGGAGGGGAGAAATTCAATTAAATATAACAAGGGCAAGTGTAGAGTCTTGCATCTGGGCAAGAACAACCCTGTGTACCAGTATAGGTTGGGAACAGACCTGTTGGAGAGCAATGTAGGGGAAAGGGACCTGGGGGTCCTGGTGGACAGCAGGACGACTATGAGCCAGCACTGTGCCCCTGTGGCCAAGAAGGCCAATGGCATCCTGGGGTGTATTAGAAGGGGTGTGGTTAGTAGGTGGAGAGAGGTTCTCCTCCCCCTCTACTCTGCCCTGGTGAGACCCCATCTGGAATATTGTATCCAGTTCTGGGCCCCTCAGTTCAGGAACGACAGGGAGCAGCTTGAGAGAGTTCAGCACAGAGCCACAAAGATGATTAAGGGAGTGGAACAACGAGGAAAGGCAGAGGGAGCTGGGTCTCTTTAGCTTGGAGAAGAGGAGACTGAGGGGTGACATCATTAATGTTTATAAATATGTAAAGGGTGAGTGTAAGGAGGACGGAGCCAGGCTCTTCTCAGTGATGGCCAGTGATAGGACAAGGGGCAATGGGTGCAAGCTGGAACACAGGAGGTTCCACTTAAATATGAGGAAAAGCTTCTTCGTGGTGAGGGTGACGGAACACTGGAACAAACTCCCCAGAGAGATTGTGGAATCTCCTTCTCTGAAGATTTTCAAAACCCACCTGGATGCGTTCCTGTATGAGCTGATCTAGGTGTTCCTGCTCTGGCAGGGGGGTTGGACTAGATGATCTTTCAAGGTCCCTTCCAATCCCTGATATTCTGTGATTCTGTGATGGGGTGACCCAGTGCAATCCAAATTCACAAAGTTAATTTTACCATATTTGAATTAGCAAAACTTGCTGGTTTATACTAATGAAGGAGCCAAGGAAGAACTCATTCTTTCAAGGGGACCAAGTCCCAGACCCTCATTCAACAGTAGCTATATTGGGACATAACTAATAAAATAAAAAAAAATAAGATTCAAATTATGCACTTTACTGAGATATTGAAAGAAATACAATTTGTTAAGCATAAGAGATTTTATGTATGCTCATCCTAAAAGGTTAACAAAGGTACAGTGATAAGGTTTTATGGCAAAAAGTCATCGTCCCTGTGAACAACTACCTCCTTCAGGATCTTCCTGTGTGACCTATGGTAGTTGAGCACAATGGAATACAGTTTGTGAGGATGTAGTTTTGTGTGGAGAGGTCTCATAAAACTGTACCTTATTGGCTATATACAGCAGCTGCTAACAGGTTAGTCTTTTCCAGTAATGTTACTATTTCCTCCAAGTTGTATGAAATGCACTGAACCTGTTTAAAGAATTCCTCTTTGAAATCTGAACCAAATGTTAGAGTATTCATGTTTGATGCTGCTGCAGAAAAAAATAAGAACACTGAAAAATAAGTTGCAAAGAAGGAATGGATATATTGTCAAATCCATTACAGGCACTTTTTTTTTTCTAAAGGGTCTGCTCTGACATTACTAATCATGGGTGGTCGTAAAGAATCAGAAAATATCCAGGGCAAATCTTAACAATAGTGTCCTTTTGTCACACAAAGGATGACTCTCAGTATTTTATTCACATTAGATTAATGTTCCCTGTCTTAGGGAACAATCTAATTGAAGACAAGCGAAATAGCTATAATGACTTCCAATAAAAGAAGAAAAAATGAGAGCAATAGGGAACAGAAGGAATAAATGCTTGTTTCTTCACCTAACTACATGTTTCTTTATCAACATGGATATATCATCTTTAAAGGCTATAACACACTGAGGTACATATCTCCTTTGTAAATAAATTAAATTTAAAGAATACTATTCTCTGAAATCAGTGTATCTTGTCTTCTTATGCCTTCGATAATTTAGTGAAAATTATTCATGGGTAAAAAGGCTTTGTTTAATGGTTGGAGAATTCAGTTTATAATGAACAACCTAGACAATGTGTTGGTGGGCTAGTGAGCAAACTTATCAAGTCCTCTGTTACTAAATAAAGTATTTAGACCAGTTAATTAAAAGAAGTCATTAAAGGTGTATACTTGCAACAAGCAATTATTGAATAGAAAGTAGCCTTAAAATGTAATTAAGTTCAGCTATTTTTCTTTTTACCAAAATTAATTTGTCTCCTTGCCAGTATAACATAACTTAAAGGTTTGTAATTTGACACCGTATTTTAAGACACAATTTTCATCTTGAATTTCTAATCATAACAATTTTTCAATTTTCCATTAAATTTATTATAAGAATAAATGAAATCCCATTTCTTTAGCTATGATTTAATATTTTTTGTTTCACCAGTAGATGCTGTAGTTCTGTAGGTGATGTTCCTGTTAAAAAGTGAAAGCTGAAACTTAGTTTTTCAGTATGAACAAAGCTAACGCTCAATCTATAGGATACTAATACTGAACATCAGAGGCATTTTAATTTTTAAATTATTGACCTCATGTAATGAATTATGCAAATTATGTCCGTTTCTGCAGCATTTGTAATTTGCTGTTGTTGTATAACTGGTATGATTCTTGATAAAATTCTTAGAAAAGTCTGGAACAAATTTAGAGTTTACTGCCATTGAGCCTTTAAGATTCTGTTGGTGTGCTGGTGTGTATAGCGTTAGGGTTATTGGGTGTGAAGGATATTATTTTTTCACAAAATGGCACTGGTTTAGTCCGGAAAATCACCAACATTCCTCTCTCCTCACTTATTCAACAAAGCAGATCAACAAATAGATGAACAAATAAATTAGACCACTTGTGCGACCATGAAAAAGATCCTTAGGGTGGTGAAGAGGGTGCACAGTAAACTTGCTACCTTGCACATTAGGAGAGTGGACTTTGGCCTCTTCAGAGATCTGCATGGCAGAGTACCACAGGGTAAAGCCCTGGAGGGAAGAGGGGCCCAAGGAAGTTGGCTAATATCCAAGGATTGCTCAGGAGCAATACATCCTGACAAAGAGGAAGTCAGGCAAAGATACCACAAGGCCTGAATGGATGAACGAGGAGCTCCCAGACAATCTCAAACAGAAAAAGGAAGCCTACAGAGGGTGGAAGCAAGGGCAGGTAGCCTGTGAGGAATATTCAGGGACACTGAGCAGCCAAGGATCAGGTTAGGAAAGCTAAAGCCCTGAGTTAAATGTGACCAGGGACATCAAGGACAATAAGAAAAGGTTCTATAGGTATATCAGTAATAAAAAGACTAGGGAAAATGTGAGCCCTCTCCTGGTGGAAATGGGAGACATGGTCACCTGGGACATGGTCAAGGCTGAAGTACTCAGTGAATATTTTGCTTTGGTCTCTACCAACTAGAGACACCACTGAAGTTGCAGAGGCAAAGGTAGAGAATTAGAGAATGAGAAACTCTAGGAGAAGACCAAGACCATCTAAGTAACCTGAAGGTGCACAAATCCATGGGACCTGATTAAATCGAAAAATGGGTCCTGAGGAAACTGGCAGATGAAGTTGCTAAGCCACTATCTATCATATTTGAGAAGTTATGGCAGTCTGGCAAAGTTCACAGTGACTGGAAAAGGGGACAGATAACCAACATTTTTTTATAAAGGAAAAAAAGGAAGACCCAGGGAACTATAGGCTGGTCAGTCTCATCTCTGTGCCCAGCAAGGTCATGGAGCAGATCTTAATGGAAAATCTGCTAAGGCATATGGAAAATAAAGAGGCAACTGGTGACAGCCAATGTAGCTTTAACAAGGGCAAATTGTGTCTGAGAAATTTGGTGGTGTTCTANGCTAAGCCACTATCTATCATATTTGAGAAGTTATGGCAGTCTGGCAAAGTTCACAGTGACTGGAAAAGGGGACAGATAACCAACATTTTTTTATAAAGGAAAAAAAGGAAGACCCAGGGAACTATAGGCTGGTCAGTCTCATCTCTGTGCCCAGCAAGGTCATGGAGCAGATCTTAATGGAAAATCTGCTAAGGCATATGGAAAATAAAGAGGCAACTGGTGACAGCCAATGTAGCTTTAACAAGGGCAAATTGTGTCTGAGAAATTTGGTGGTGTTCTATGGTGGGGTTACAGCATTGGTGGATAAGGGAAGAGAAACTGACATCATCTACCTGAACTTGCACAAGGTATTTAACACTGTCCTGCATGACATTCTTATCTCTATATTGGAGAGATAAGGATATCACAGATGGACTACTTGGTGGATAAGGAATTGTCTGGATGGCCACACTAGAAAGAGTTACGGTAAATGGCTTGCTTAATGTCCAAGTTTAAACCAGTGATGAGTGGCGTTCCTCGGGGGTTGGTACTAGAACCAATACTGTGTAACAGCCTTGTCGGTGACACGGACAGTGGGAATAAATGCACCCTCAGCAAGTTTACCAATGACACCAAGCTCTGTGGAGTGTTCGATCCATGGGATNAACTGACATCATCTACCTGAACTTGCACAAGGTATTTAACACTGTCCTGCATGACATTCTTATCTCTATATTGGAGAGATAAGGATATCACAGATGGACTACTTGGTGGATAAGGAATTGTCTGGATGGCCACACTAGAAAGAGTTACGGTAAATGGCTTGCTTAATGTCCAAGTTTAAACCAGTGATGAGTGGCGTTCCTCGGGGGTTGGTACTAGAACCAATACTGTGTAACAGCCTTGTCGGTGACACGGACAGTGGGAATAAATGCACCCTCAGCAAGTTTACCAATGACACCAAGCTCTGTGGAGTGTTCGATCCATGGGATCTGGACAGGCTTAAGAGGTGGACCCGTGCAAACCTCGTGAAGTTCAGCCATGCCATGTGCAAAGTCCTGCACCTGGGTCACAGCAATTCCAAGCACAAATACAGGCTGGGCAGAGAATGTATTGAGAGCAGCTCTGAGGAGAAGGACTTGAGAGTGTCCATGGATGCAAAGCTTAACACAAGCCAGCAATGTGCTGCATCAAAAAGCACCATGGCCAGCAGGTCAAGGGAAGTAATTCTGTCCCTCCACTCTGCTCTGGTGAGACTCTACCTAGAATGCTGTGTCCAGCCCTGGGGCATCCAGCATAAGAAGGACATGGACCTGTTAGAATGAGTCCAGCGGAGAGCTACAAAGGTGATCAGAGGGCTGGAGCACCTCTCCTATGATGACAGGCTGAGGGAGTTGGGGTTGTTCAGCTTGGAGAAAAGAAGGCTTCAGGGAGACATTATTCAAAGTACCTAAAGGAGGCCTCCAGGAAAGATGGGGAGGGACTCTTTATTAGACGGTACAGCAATAGGATAACAGTTAATGGTTTAAAACCAGAAGAGGAAGATTCAGATGAGATACTGGAAGAAATTCTTTCCTGTGAAGGTGATGAGGCACTGGAACAGGTTGGCCCAGAGAAGCTGTGAATGCCCCATCCCTGGGAATGTTCAAGACCAGGCTGGATGGGGCTTTAAGCAACCTGGTCAAGTAGGAGGTGTCCCTGCCTATGGCAATGGGGCTGGAACTCAATGATCTTTAAGGTCCCTTCCAACTGAAGAATTCTATGATTCAGGGAAGTCGTTTAATACATATTTCCTGAGGACCACTAAGAAATTCTCTCAGATTAGTTTTGAAAAGAGCAAACTATATAAAAAAAAAAATAAGAAATTGAAAATGCAATAAGAAAGTGAAAGTGTGTGGGTTTATCTAAAGAATTTGTTGTCTCAGAGGAAAGTATCTAAGCACCCTTTTTGCATCTACTTATCAGCACTGATAATGTTGTGGCAGTGCTCCTTCATTATGAATACCTGAGATTACCCCAGCCACCTTGTTCATTCACACCTTTGAAGAGAAGACTAATGCAGAGCAACATCTTCTGAAACATTGCTGCCATTTAAATGTGAGCCTGCAGGGGCTGAGTGGAAAGGAAGGGTGTGGACATGCTGTGAGCTGGTATTGTGGAGTCTTTTCCTGATTTTTCAGTTTTACAGAGCTTTTTTTTTTGACCTTTTTTTGGGGGTGGGGGGAGGAGGTTGGGGGTTGTTGTGTTTTTTCATTCTATAATCTTAGGTTCAAGTATGCAGAGCTATAATGCTTTCATTGGCTCAGTACTTCTGTGGTATGGTATTAGAAACATATTTAGCTCATAAATAGGCAAAACATTTGTATTGCTTTTGGGGATGGAACTGTAGAAACATCTTTAATATTTACAGCTTGATTTATTACCTTGTTAAGCACATATACTGAGACAACCCTCTAATTTTTTGTCAGAATTCAATAAAAGATCTATAAATTTAAAAGTTTACCTGCCCTGAAAAGAATCTTTTTGAGCGTAATTTCTAAAAGAAGTTAAAAACTCTACAGAGAGATTCAGGAAGCTCTTTTTTCCCCCCTTAATATTATTGTCTTCTGTTCTTTTGCTTTGGCACTCAACTACTTACACATTTCTAAATACTTAATTATCTCTAAAATTATGATAAATACTTTATATCCAAACAGATTCTTTAAACTCCTAACCACTTTTAATGTGGTCATTGTCCTACATATTGGACTATCAAATATTTTATCATTTGCATAGCATTGATATAAAGATGTTATTATTAGTTATCTAATTTTGCATATAAAATGTTTTTAACTGTACTACTTGGGAGGTTAATGCTATATTTGAATATTTAAGTATGTGTAATTTTTCCACCATTAAGAGAAAACGAGAATCTGTAATAACCAAAATATCTTCCAAAAATAAAATAATCCCTTAATGTTAAATACATGGGTGCTCTATAGTGCTCTTAGAATAAGATTTTCTCTGTAATATAATGATTCATATGGGTGTTTTAAAATAATGTATCTTTTTGGTTTTACAATATTGTTTATGGGTTTTGGTAACATTTCCCAAATATTATTTTTCTCTGAATTATCCATAGTAACATGCTTGAATTTTCACAAGTTCTCTTACTTGAAATAGAACTAATGAATATATACAATCGAAAAAATTTGGGCATTTTTTTTAATTTTACAGAAGGTAATCTCAGTGGTCTCCCTCCCTTTTGATAAAAGGCTTTTAGGATTACATGCTACTATTTGAAACATTTACCATTTTCATTTAAAGATTGCTTATCAAATAGTTGTAAAAATCAACATGATTAGTACTTACAGGTGTATTTCAAAACATGGCACGCAAAATGTTAAATGATGATATAGCACAATACAGGCTAGAGATTGGCTGTTATAAACACATTTAAATCAAATTGTATACAGTATAATGCCCAAAGGGAGTTTATTTTTCTTTAAGAAACCTCACAGGTTGAAAGAAAGTATGTCCCAAAAGTTACTGTTATTTGTTCAGTCATTCCATTTAGTTAAATAACCTCCCCAAAAGATAAGTCTTTATTTTTTCCTCAGTAGCCATCTTAGATACAAAACTGATTTTCACTCACTTTTTATCACTTGGTAAAAATACAAACAAATTTGTAATAAACTGATGCTAAAAAGTTGATTAAGGTTTGTTCATGCTAGTTATTGAAATAATTTCAGAATGAAATTTAGACTGTATTGTATGAGAAAATATTATTTTGGACAATGATTTATTGATCATAAATCTAAGAAAATTAAGATTGCCTTTAATTTTAAATATTTTACCTGCTTGTTCATGTGTATGTAATGGGAACTGGTATGGATCTACTATACTAGATCATGTTACTGAAGAGGTTATAATTCTTATGTTATTTGTCCTATCCAGTAAATTTACCTAATTTTGTCACCTTGGGAATTCAATTTCTGTTTAATTAGTTAGAAGTTAAACATGTGCTATGTAGTTTTTCCAGTTGAGACTGAAATGTACATTCTAGTTATTATATCAGCACTGCTTACATTGAAATTATGTCTGCTTCTTAGGTAGCACACCAGGCATAAAATCTTTGAAGCTAAGCTAAAAGGTGTTATGACAGTACACACCTCTTTCTCCACAGAATTCACTGGACACTAGAGTAAACACCATGTAAGAGAGCAACTTACAGCATGAGCACTTCCTCAGGTATGCGTTTCCATTTCATCAAACATAATTAGGGCACAATGTATGGCTATTTTTTTAGTCAAATCAGGTTCTTGTGCCCCAGGACACTAAAACTAAAATAAAACTACAGCAGCCATTTAACAAATTGATTGCCAAATAATTCACAAAATTTCCATTTTGGATCACAGAAGGAGTAAATGTTAACACCTTGTAATTGAATGAATGCACATGAATGGCAATGTCACTTCCAGGATCTGGAAAGGAAAAGTGGCTGAGTTCACAATGTCCCAACCTAAAGCCAATTCCATTTTCTGAATTGGTTAGTCTATTTAGATCTATTTTGTATGAAATCTGACATTGGTAGGAAATTATATTCGAATGAATATGCATTTCAGTTAAGACTTTTCTAAGAGGTACACTAAGCTGAAGCTGCTAAGCTATTTTCAGCAAAGTAAGACAAAATTTAATGCACAAAAATGTGGAAATAAGTACTTTTCCCTGCTAATGTCTGTATTTTGTAGCCATCTCTTCCTACAGTCATTAAATGATTTTAATTACCATTTTAAAATACCTTGCTTACTGGCATTTTTATGACAGTTCATTTAAGTGGTATACATTTTTCTTAATGGATAAGGCCTGTCTGCTGAGCAGACAGACAAAACTCAGATCATCAATAAAGTAATTTCTTCACAGAATCACAGAATATCAGGGATTGGAAGGGGCCTTGAAAGATCATCTAGTCCAATCCCCCTGCCAGTGCAGGAACACCTAGATCAGGTCACACAGGAAAGCGTCCAGACAAGTTTTGAATGTCTCCAGAGAAGGACTCTTGAAAATATATCTAGAAGACACAATGAAAAAATGCTTCTGTCTTCATATATATAGAAAATGACAGAAACAGATATCTATTACTTATAATGTAAAATTAATATGTAATATAGTATATAATATGCATAATGTGTATTATTGTATAGTATATATACCTATAATAACTATGTATAATACTACACTATATCATGGTCAGATATTTAAGATAAATTCCTCAAAGTGGGATCTAGACAGTAAATCTACTATGAAATTGGTTGAACACACAGATGGTGATGCATGATTTTATTGTTGCGTTTATTGATTTTATTGTGGTACAGTACAAATCTGTCAGCAATAAAATAGGATATGATGATACCAAAATGTATGAATAGATATTTCACTTTATGCATAATGAAGAAAGTTGTTAGAAATGCATGATTTACACAAAAATAATGACTTGTTATTTCTTGATTATTTGGCCTGTGTGGCTTAAGTTTGAGAAAAAAATCCTAAAGTATTTCAAGTATCATCATTCAAGCTAGCTTTAGCAGTAGGTATTCCTATTCTTGTGCAAAATATTGTTTGTGGGTAGTGAATAGAGAACCTCAGGATTTTATTTCCTACATTTTTAATGTTCCAACTCAAATGACAAACCAAAACCATGCAGTCACTGGAAAACTAAAAAACAATTATTACATTGAATGTTTGTAATACCTGTTTCTCAAAGAACTCATCTAGCCAGTTTACAATGCTCTCCACCCAACAATTTTATCTTTTCTCTTGCATCGCATCTTAAACATTAGCTTATTTAGTAACATTTCATACAACTGTTTCTGACATTTTGTGCTGAGTCATAAGAAAATTGATTCAGCTTCTCTAGATGAATGGTGCCTTGTTTAGCAGCAGTTTTGCTTCATTTTACCAAGAAATGTGAACTTCCCACACTTTATACAAGCAAAATGGGGGAAAGATACATGTTGATGATCTGGGACATGCTAAATCACCAGCCTGCTGACCAGCGAGGACGTAGAATACAATACAGCTAGGGAATTATTTCTATTAATCTTCTTCAATAAGAAATGCAATATATGGATATCTATGACAATGACCAAGCCAGGAGAATATGTCTTGATTTTACTGTTTAGAAAACTTTGTGACAAATTGGCCATTGCCAACTGGACAGTTTTTACTTTTTTTTTGTTTAATGCTTGTCTCTGGAATGAGATATCTAAAGTTTCACAGTGTATGCTAATGATGAATTCTTGCTGTAGACAGCCCTCACAGTAAAAACAAAGTTCTGCCTGTGAAATGATGTCTCCTCCAGCATCTTCCGTTTTTTAGTCAAATAGTCAAACCTCAATTCCTACCTTTTCGTGTGGATGGTTAAACTCTGAGAAATGGCTTAGTATCTGATACAATAGTCATTTTTTGCTGGAAGACTGATATTTTAAAAGAGAAGGTAAATAAAAAAAAATATTGTTAGATCAGAGGAAGAACTTTTTGTTCCAGTTTTCCAAAACAAACAAACAAACAAACAGTCTGTGGTTTCTATTTACAGAGCAGGTATATATTGGATAAAGAAGAGACTGCAAACAAATTTCTCCATGTTGTATCTTTTAAACATGGAATATTGAAATCCCTGGAGTTTCAAAAGAGACCTGGAGATACATTTTCCTTTCAGGAAACTTTATTGCATGAGGACAGCCATGATACCAAGGTGGCACTGCACGGCTATGTTACCATGAGACAGGAAGCGAGGGGGAATAAATGGAGACAAGAAAAACATAAGGATTCTTTATACCTTTCCCGATACCTCCCAGAAAGTGCAGCTGTACCTTCCTGTGTGCTCGTGGAGAAGACTACAGTCCCCTGACTTGCTTCTGCCATCCTTAACCACTTCCACGTTTCCCTAGAGGAGTCAGCACAGAACAATGCTTTAAATAAGCATTCCCTACACAGCTCCATAGTTCTTTTTATCTTCCAAGCAAGCTGTCATTTACCTTCTGTCACACAGCCATTAGTTGTATTAAATTCACATTCTTAGTTTCTGCATTTAACTTATCAAGACTTATCTGGATTGATATACTCAGAAGTAGAAGTTAAGTGTTTAACCTGTAAAGTGGTGCAAACTCCTACTCTTTCCCTTTTGCGTGAGATGTAAAGATAGTATCTCAGAAATATCTGAGCCTAGGAAGTCAAATGCCCAGCTGAGACAGACTGCTGTCTCACACTCAAGCATCATAAAAATCAACAGTATTGCATTTCCTGCATGAGATTCCCCCGAGGGATTGAATCCTGTAAGTGTACTCAGAGCATGTAAGACATGCCACGACAAGGGCACAGCTCTCACAAAACAGCATGGCAGCTGTCATATTTGTTGAAAAACATGGCTAGAAGAGTACATAACACTTGTTTCCAACCCTTTCCCTTCATCCTTAACCCTGGTGGAATGCCTAGATGCTTTTCCATTCTTTTCCGGAATGTTTGCCCACATGAATCTCTTACTATAGACTGTGCTAAGCACCAGGTTACTGACAAACCTTGCATGTGGGAATATTCTTTCACAGCCCTTCCTTGAAATTGCCTCACTTTTCATAAAATAATTTAAGAATTCAGAGATAAAATGACAGAGAAAAGGAAAGGAATGGCTAAGGAGCACTGGGATGGAGGTGGGGAGATAACGGCTGTTCTTGGAGCAGGAAATGGTTTTTGGGGCAGGCTCTGAGAAAACTGCTCAACACTGTGGGTGAGGAGAGCAGGAAAGCACCACCCTTCTCTACACTCCAGAGCACTACAGAGCCAAAGGCCTATTTTATTTTAGTTCTTGGGCAATTATAAAGTTGAAACCATAAGGACTATTGGACATGATGTTTCTTTTGGGTTCAGGCTAATACCCGAGTCAGTGGGTTGGTCAGTGATCTTGATAACTGATTTGGAGATAGCAACTGCAAATTGCAATTATATATATTAATCCAAAACTATTTCCTAAATCTAAGCATTAAGTGTTTTTCATGTGGATAAACATGCAAGACTTGATTCACTAAAGTACTTTTACCAAAGATTTAGGTATAAAGTGGAGGTTTTATATAATATATAGAAAGGCATCAATAAAAGACATTATAGTATAATGCAATACTTATATTGAGTTTCACAATGCAATATTACTTTACATTTCTAGTGATTCCCCTAATATATGAAACACATAGTTTGCTACTATGCATCAAAACTACTGAAGAATGAGTATTCTGAATCTTATGTAAATAAAGCATACAAATAACCATTGTTTCAAAAGTCAGATCTGCCTTACAATCACACTTCCTATTTTCTCAGTCCCCTTAGAAGTATTCTACATAGACACTTGATGATATTCTTCCACAATATTTTTTTAATAGGAAAATGCCTGTTAATGAGTGCAAAGCTTCCTTTGTGGAAAATAATGGTATTGATGGAATGGGAATTGTGAGTGTTTCTCACATTCAAGTTGGAATTTCTCCTTAGAATACAGGCCAAGCAGAGACAGACATATTGCAGAATTGAGCAAGTGTTTGGGATAGTGACTTAGCCATTGAACGTTAAAGTGGACATTATGCTACCAAGGGTAAGAGGGTTTCTAGACCAGAATTACCTGAATTCATTTTCTATGGCCTGTACAACTTAAACAGTATAGATTGATCTGGACTAATTCTGAACTATAACTAGCATGCACTGTTATAAGACTTGGGAAAAAGATAAAAAAAAAAAAGACAAATTATTCATTCTGATTCAGAACTAGAAACAAACCTCAATTTCATACAGTTCAGGTGGATTTCATAGCATGTTCTTGAGAAAACTTGTCACCTTCTAATTCACCATTTCAGGCTGGAATCTTTAAGCCAATTTTTTTTTTTTTTTTTTTTTGCTGACTTCAATGCTAATGTTTTTATGAAGGTTAAACATAGGAGAGCTACTGCCTTCCTGCCTCTTTGCCTCTATGTTTTTCTCTCTGTATACAGACGTATTTAGTTAAGATATATTTTGTTTTCTGATACTACAATTCTAGCAATAATTGGTACACTTCAATTCGGAAATGACAACTAGTGAGTTAACTTTTTTAGCTCAGCATATGTGGGTATGTACAAACTCATGCATAAACATAAACCAAACTACCCTTGTGGAAAAAAGGCTAATACCTTTTTTAAAGCATAAGTGAAAAATAGCAACCAATGAAAACTGAAGACTGCATGATCCTAATTGCTGAGAGAATGACTTATTTGTCCATGCCACCTATGAAGGCAGAAAGCTGAGGAGTGGGTAGATATGTGAGTAACAAAAGATAACTTTACAGTACATCAGCTTTGAGAGTTTAATGTACTTGTATTAAAGCATGAGTTTGTGGAGGCGTATGCAGTGACAGGCAGAGAGCTGTGTCTGTTATGCAAGTGGAATGAAGCCAAGCACAGAAGCTATGGATTTTTTTTTTTATTTTTTTTTTTTTTGCCATTGACTTCAAACTCTCAGTTTACATGCACTCTTGTAAAAGAGAATTTTCTATTCAGCTAACAGCTACTGCTTACACAGTAACAGAAGTATACACTAAACTAATGTAAATGATCTTAGTATTTAGTAGTTGTATTCTAGGTGATCTCTAAGGTCCCTTCCAACCTAAACCATTCTATGATTTTTGACCTTGTAAATTATGTTCTTGCCTTGCTCACCTTCCTCCTGACTCATGCAGCAAGGATCGCTTTACTCCCTTGTCATTTTGAATCACAGAATCATAGAATACCAGTTTCGAAGACCTTAAAGGTCATCTGGTCCAACCTTTCACAGCTAAAGTACAGTCTAGACAAGGTGTCCCAGCACTCTGTCCAGCTGAATCTCAAAGGTGTCCAACAACAGAGAATCCATCACTTCCCTGAGGATATTATTCTAATTGTGCATTGGAGATTTTTCTCATTGTGAAAAATTTTCCTGTTGTACAATCAGAATCTCCCTTGGAGTAACTTGTACCCATTAGTCCTCTTCTTTTCCATGTGATTCCTCATAAAAAAGTGAGACTCCATCTTCGTTGTAGCCAACTTTTAAATACTGAAATATAGTGATAAGGTCTCCTCTAAGCCTTCTTTTCTCAATGCTGAACAAACCCAATTTTCTCAGCCTTTCCTCATATGGCAGGCTTCCCAGTCCTTTGATCTTCTTTGTGGCCCTTCTCTGGACCCTTTCCAGCATGTCCACATCTTTTTTTTTTTTATATAGTGGGGACCAAAACTGAACACAGTATTCAAGGTGTGACCTGAGAAGCATTGAGTAGAGTGGGATAATGATGCCTTTACCTCTGGTGGTGATGCCCTTGTTGGCTTGCTTTGCTGCAGTAGCATTGCACTGTTCACTCTTACTGAACTTGTTGTCCACCAGGACCCCCAAGTCCCTTTTCACAGAGCTGCTTCCCAGCCAGGTAGATTCCAGTCTGTGCAGCACTCCTGGATTATGTTTTCCCAGGTGCAAGACCTTACACTTGTCCTTATTGAATTTCATAAGGTTCTTGTTAGCCCACTCTTCCAGTCTGTCAAGGTCTTTTTGCAAGGTAGCTCTCCCTTCTGAAGTGTCCATTTCCCCACTCAGTTTGGTGTCAGCAGCAACCTTTGTCAGGGTACACTTGATCCCATCATCCAGATTACTTCTGAAGATGGGGTTGGGCAGTGTTGGGTTCAGTATCAATCCCTGGGGGACCCTACCTGTGACAGGTTGTCCATTTGAAAAATAACCATTTATCACAACCCTATGAGTGCAGACTGGCAGCCAATACCTCATTCACCACACATACCACAGGAGGCTGTGGGAAAATATGTAAAAAATCTTGGAGAAATCCAGGTAGACAATGTCCACCACTTGCCCCTCATCAACAGAGCAGATCATTGTGGAAGCTGATCAGGTGTGTGAAGAATGATTTGGCCTTAGTGAATCCATGCTGTCTTTTCCCAGTCATGAGCTTCATTTAACTTGTGATAGTCCTTAGGAGGATTTGTTCCATAACTTTCCCAGGGACTGAATTAAGACTGATGGGCCTATAAGTTCCTCAATCCTCCGTTAAGACCTTCTTGTAGGTGATGGTGACATTAGCCTTCTTCCAGTCTTCTGGGACATCCATCAATCTTCACGATTTTACAAAGATTATGGAGAGCAGCTTTGCAACTACATCAGTCAGCTCTCTTAACACCTTCAGGTAGATAAAGTCAAGACCCATCATTTTGGAGGGCTCAAGCTCCCGTAGTAGTTCACATAATACTCACATTCCTTCACTGGCAGTGGGTCTGCATTTTCATCAATATGGATTGTTGTTCTTGAGGCCTGGGTCCAACAGTGCTTGTAAAGAGAGGTGAATAAAGTGTTGAGAACATCTGTCTTTTCAGCATTGTTGGTGCCTAATTCACCTCTCCTGTTTAAGAGTAGGCCAATATTTTCCTTCTGCTTCTGCTTGTTGTTTACATACCTAAGGAGTGCTTTCTTGTAGTTTTTGACATTTCTCTGGCAATTTCAACTCAAGCTGAGCTTTTACTTTTCTAACTGCATCTCTGCATGCCCTGGCAATGCCTTTATTGTTCTCTACAGGTATTTGTCCACTTTTCCATCTCTGGTACACTTCTCTGTTGGTTTTGAGCAGACTCAAAATCTTGCAGTTAAGCTAAGGGGAACTCTTGCTCTAGTTCTTTAAAGGGGGTAAGCTGTTTTATGCTTCCAGAAGGGCACTCTTAAAAAACTCCCAGCTCTTTTCCCTCCATGGAATCTTCCTACAGAATTCCTCCCAGCTGAGCTCTGAGTGACCTGAAGTTTGCTCTTCTAAAATCTAAAACCTTCAGAGTGCTCAGCAGGATCCTGAACTTCACAATATTGTGATCACTGCAGACAAGGCTATCACTAACCAAGACATTACAAAGCAGGTTTTCTTGGTTTGTGAGTAACAAGTCCAGCAGTGCCTCATTCCTGGTTGGCATACCTAACATTTCTATGAGGAAACAGTCCTCTGTGCATTCCAGGAACTTGATGGATAGCATTTGAGTCGCTGTATTGTTCTTCCAACAAATGTCTGGGTAGTTGACGCAAAGCTTGCTTAAGTGACCCAAGTAATGCTTTGTTGACCTTTTTGCCTTGGTTCGGAGGTTGGTAGTGGATGCCTACTGTAAGATCCCCCTTGGAGATGACCCCTTTGATCTTGACCCAGGGGCATTTGACAAGACTTCCACAACCATCGTAGTTGACTTCTATATATTCATGGTTCCCCTTAACATAGAGCGCAACTCCTCCTCCTCTTATTACCTTCTTGTCTTCCTGCCTATAGCCATCCAATATGATCCTGCATTCATGTGAGTTGTCCCACCATGTATCAATTACTCCTATGACATAACTTTCTGACTGGGCACAGAGCTCCAGTTTCTCTTGTTTGTTCCACAGGTTGTGTGCATTGGTATACATACACCTGAGGTCGTTGGTCCTTTGGTTCTCATCTTGAGAGGTAGCTAAGGGACATTTGTCACTGCTCTGGTTGGCCTGACTTATTCCTCAGTTGGTTGTGGTGGTGTGAGCACTGCTGCTTTGGATCCTGTCTCCTAAGTCCTTCAGTTTAAAGCCCACCTCACCAAGTTGGCCGCCTGCTGCCAAAGATTCCCTTCTTCTGGACAGGTGGACCCTGGATTTTGATCAGATTAATTGTGAGAACCTTCACATCTCTCCGATTGGTCCCCCTTTTTAACACAGTAGATACTGTGTTTTGACACAAAACTGGGAGGAGTGTCTGACATGCCAGAGGCCGTGCTGCCATCCAGAGAGGCCTGGACAGGCTGGAGAGCTGGGCAGAGAGAAATTTAATGAAATTTAACAAGGGCAAGTGTAGAGTCCTACATCTGGACAAGAACAACCCCTGGTACCATTATAAATTGGGAACTGTACTGTTGGAGAGCAGTGTAGGGGAAGGGGATCTGGGGGTCCTGGTAGACAGCAGGATGACCGTGAGCCAGCACTGTGCCCTGGAGGCCAGGAAGGCCAGTGGCATCTTGGGGTGTATTAGAAGGGGTGTGGTCAGTAGGTTGAGAGAGGTTCTCCTCCCCCTCTACTCTGCCCTGGTGAGACCCCATCTGGAATATTGTCTCCAGTTCTGGGGACCTCAGTTCCAGAGGGATAGGGAACTGCTGGAAATGTTCCAGCACTGAGCCACAAAGATGATTAAGGGAGTGGAGCATCTCCCATATGAGGAGAGGCTGAGGGAGCTGGGTCTCTTTAGCTTGGAGAAGAGGAGACTGAGGTGTGACATCATTAATGTTTATAAATACGTAAAGGGTGAGTGTCAGGAGGATGGAGCCAGGGTCTTCTCAGTGACAGGCAGTGATAGGACAAGGAGCAATGGGTACAAGTTGGAACACAAGAGGTTCCACTTAAATATGAGGAAAAACTTTTTCAGTGAGGGTAACAGAACACTGGAACCAACTGCCCAGAGAGGTTGTGAAGTCTCCTTCTCTGGAGACATTCAAAAACCCATCTGGACACATTCCTGTGTGACCTGATCTAGGTGTTCCTGCTCTGGCAGGGGGATTGGACTAAATGATCGTTCAAGGTCCCTTCCAGTCCCTGTGATTCTGTGATTTCGTGATTCCACTTTCAAGACCCTTTAAGACTCTTCAAGACTCTTCCTTCTCTTCCTATAAAATGGTTACCCAGTTCTGAGAAATCACTTTTGGCCCCCAGCTGGTAAATGACACTCGTTGCCATTGCATCCCTGCTGAACATCCAAACAAGTATTTTCCTAGTATTTCTTGTGAAACCCTTAAAGCGTGGTAGACTGTCTTCATGAACATCAACAAACTCCACAAAAATCTCCTTTGCCAGACTGTCTACAGAATGCTCAATATATATTTGCTCAGACCATTGTGAGTTGCCATTTATATGCTTGATTCGCTCAACTTGATTTTACTGATGAAAGGATTTACTGGAGAACTGTGTTGTAGTTGGTTTTGGCCTCTATGGTCTTTTTCCACTGTAGGTTTGACATATTGCTGCTTTTCTTTAACTGTTTATGTTGTGTGAGAAGACTCACTTCCCTTTTTTGTTGCTTATTAGAAAAAAAGGACTAAATCAAACAATCAAACACAAGCTTATTATATCCATTTCTGCAACATGCAAAAGTTTGGTTTTTGTCAGTAGAAATGAAAAGTATTCACTACTTTTAGGTCAGATGTTGCAAGAGAAATGACAAAGACATTTGAAAAGGTTTGAAAGAGTCATGATCCATTAAGTTTCTCAAAGAAAAGATTACAAAAGAGAGAATAAACCTGCCTGACTATGAAACAAAAAATGTAGGCCAACAGGAATGAGGTGCAATAGGAACATAGTAAAAGTGACAAAAATCTTAGACAATGTATTGTTGTTAAACAGATCAAAACCCAGGATAAAAACAGTGGTTGTTCTGAGAATAATGAATTGGAATATAAGATTAAAATGATGTATGGAGAAAGTAGTAGTGCCTACAAGTGTGATGCCTACAGTGGCAGCTATTTCCCATTTCCTTTCCTCTGCACCCCATTAGCATCAGCAGCAGGAATAACACCTTCCAGAAATGTACCATTATTCAATGGTCACCTACAGTCTTCTGTGTTTGGAATTCATTGGTAACTGACAAATCAACTGAGAGTGAATAATATTGATAGTTTCTTCCTGTGTGGTTAAAACCAGTCATCTTAGGTTGTGTGAAAGTCTTTCAATCTGTCCTCGTTTAACCCCAGCCAGCAGCCAAGCACCACACAACTACTCACTCACCAGCCAGGTGGCATTAGGAAGATAATTAGAAGGGTAAAAATGAGAAAACTTGTGGGTTGAGATAAAGATAATTAAATAAGCATAGCAAAAGAAGGAATTCATTCACTTCTTCCCATCATCAAGTAGGTGTTCAGCCTTCTCCAGAAAAGCAGGGCTCCGTCATGCATACCACTTACTTGAGAAGCCAAAACACCATCACTACAAATGTCCTTCACTTTCCTATTCTTCCTGCAGCTTTATATGTTGAGCACAAAGTCATATAGTATAGAGTAAACCTCTAGTCAGTTGGGATCAAATGTCCTGACTGTGTCTGCTCCCATCTTTATGTGCACTCTTAGCCCACTCTCACACCATCCCAGCTAGTGAGGCAGTGTCAAAAGCAGAAAAGGTCTTGACTGCTTAGCAACAACCGAAAACATCAGTGTACTATCAACACCATTCTCATCACAAATCCAAAACATAGCATTATACCAGCTGCTAGTAGGAAAGCTGAAAACCATGCTGAAACCAAGACATTCTCCACCCCTTATTCAATGCTTTTACATCACGCTCATGTCCCACACTATCCAATACAACCTCCTCCTCAGCCCCCTCCTTCCCACTTCGCATTCTTTGATATAATACACATATATATATCCCCTTGTCTATAGACTACTCTTGTGGAATGACTGTAAAATATCCATAAAGACTATATAGATATTCTCTTGACTGCAGTTTTTACCAGGATATATAAATTCTGCAAGATATTCTTACTTTGCACGTATTGATATTAATTTTGGGTTCTGAGAGATGGAGTTTCATTGTGTTCATGATGTTTTAATTAAACAAAGCAGATCAGAAACACCTCTTTTAAAACTGTAGCTTTTATATTATCACATAACTTTGATTTGTAGTGCATATTTATTCTTGGTTAAACTTCATGAAGTCCACCTCTCAAGCTTGTCCAGGTCCCTCTGGATGGCCTCCCTTCCCTCCAGCATGTTGACCACGTCACGTCACACAGCCTGGTGTCATCAGCAAACTTGCTGGAGGTGTGCTCAATCCCACTGTCTTTGTTGCTGACAAAGGTGTTGAACAGCACCAGTCCCAGTACTGACCCCTGAGGAATGCCACACACACCTGGCTTCCACTTGGGTATTGAGCAGTTGACTGCAGCCCTTTGAGTGCGGCCATCTAGCCAATTCCTGATCCACCAAGTGGTCCATCCATCCAATCCATGCCTTTCTAATTTAGAGACAAGGATGTCATGCAGTACAGTGTCAAACGTTTTGCTTAAGTCCAGGTAGATGATGTCTGTTGCTTTCCCCTTATCTACCAATGCTGCAATGCATTCTTAGAAGGCCACCAGGTTTGTCAGGCATGATTTGCCGTGAAGCCGTGTTATCTGTCACCAGTCACTTCTTACACATGGTGATCAAGAGCTCTTGTGCTCTATGGAAATTGTCTTTAAAGATCTGCCAGCTCTGTTCTGCTCTCTTGTCTCTGAGGACTATTTACCAGGGAGTCCTTTTGACTAACTCATTGAAGAGTTGGAGGTTTGCTTTCCTAAATTTCAGGGACCTGACTAATCTCCTTGTCTGTTGCGTATCCCTTAGGTCTATGAACTCTACCAGGACATGATCACTGCATCCCAGCCTGCCTCCAGTCTAGATATCCCTGATGAGCTCACTTGCATTGGTGACTATCAGGTCAAGTATCATACCCCTTCAGGTAAGGCTATCTATTTCCTGCCTTAGGAAGGAAATTAATAATTATGGTATATACATTTCAGGAGTTTTACTTCAAACCATCCCCAGACATGATTGTGAAATGAGTGCCCATTAACATTTGGAACATATTTGATGTATTCCTGGAGCACAACTTCAGATTTGTTTTTGTTTGAAAGGAATACAGTTTGTTCACTCTTAGACCTCTTCAAGGAGTGACACAAGGCATAGTACACAGGTGACTGGGAGATACGCTTCAGAAATACTCTCTCATTCTAATAAAATGTTTAAGTGGATGGACTCTGTGAAACTCACAGTATTCCTTTCTGTCACTGTAAACTATAGGGTCTAATTGCCCACTGAATTTATGGGGAGAATGAGCAGACAGTGTATTATTTAACACAAGCAAAAGGACTTTGTTTCTTTACGGAGAAACTGCCAAGCTGTTTTAATTACATTTTCTAAAAAATCCACAGTCTGAAGCTGACACTAGCATAAGAAATTTCAGACCATATGGTTGAGTTTGGTGAAATTAATAACAGATGAACTGGTGTAATATTGGAAGGCTGAGTTGTCTTACAGACACTTGTCAGTATTTTTGCTGGCTAAAGTACATGGGGAAGATGATATTAAAATTGCTATTCCTAAAGAGAAGCTTAAAAAATATTGTGTTAATGAACTAAATCTGGAGTCGTAACTATCAGCTTTCCCAGGATTTTCTGTGTAACTCCATTTTGTGACCTTTTATGTATTTACCTGATGCATGTAGACAGAACTCAGATGGTGCTTGTACTGTAGTCACGGTTAGAAATGTCAATATTCATAAGAAGTTAAATGCCATAGCATGAATGTTTTGGCCTCTGCTAGCTCAGTGATACCTTCAGTGAACTTAATTTCAAGTTCAAATTCATGGTATATATGTCTTCATGTTGCTTGTCTCATTTGTGGAAAATGTCAGGTTTTGCTGATGGGTTGTTTTCCGCTGGTGTGCATATGCAGAGACCGTACGGTGTGGTCCATACTGAGGTTGCTTCAGATATGATTAAGCACAAGATAGTAAGTAACATGACCTATAGGAATTCATAAGCTTTATTGTTCATACTTCAAAATAAAAAAGTCTTAGTACTGGGCAATGTTACTGTACAAATTATTCAACAGCCCAGAGGATATTGTATAGGACCAAAGATGGCAATATCACGAAAAACAACTGGACAGATTTTGGTGATAAAACTAGTTCCATGGACCACCTGGACTGAAGTACAATAATGGGTTAAGGGGGACAGTGGTACCACAATTGAGACTTTATGGTTCTGTAAATAAAACGGATCTCATCCAGCATACTAACATCTTTCACAAATACTACGTGAATAAAACAAAGGAATGTAATGGGGTTCTAAAAAAAAAAAAAGAAAAAGAATAATGTAGTAACTTGCAATGAAGTGCCTCCTGGCAGTGTGAATTTCTTTATACTGCAGTACAATAGGACATGGACTGGCTGACTATCAAGCATGTGAGGTGTTTAGCACTTCCACTGAAATACCCAGAGGTTGTATCTGTATGGGAACAAGAACTTAAAAGTAAAGGTATTGGCTAATTAAGCCTGCATCCATTTTGAAACGCTGATTAGTACAATTAATCTGCCTCTGTGTTTGGAAGCTACAGAGAATTTTTGTTTTGATGTCAAAAAGCCTAACAACAGAAAAATAAAAGTATCAAAGGCCTTGTAGAATACATATTGGCAGGAAGTAAAAATATTTTAATAAACATCAAAGTATATTGTCTTTGATATACATAGATCTATTAATTTTTTATTATGAATATACAAATGCAGACACACTTACTCATTTGCATTTCTGGTGTATCTGCCTTGTGGGCATTTCAGTGCTTCACTACAGTTTAACAATAAAACATGAAAATGAGCAACAGAATATTATTTATGTGTATAGTTGAGCAATGCCTAGATATATCTTACTATACATCAAGACACACTCTTATTCTTTCAAAAGAAGCAAATCAGTTCAGCTCTGTCATCAGTAACACTGTTTGCCTAAGTTATGCCGATCACTTGATCTCACTTAGCACACATGCAACAGCGGTTGAGGTGCTTCACATATAAACTATCAGGGAAGAAAGCAGGAGAATTCTTGTGTCAGAAAAAGAATGCTTTCTTTCTCTTCCTCTCCTAAAACACAACTGACCACAAATCATTTCTTCTAATAAAATAAAAAAAAAGGACCTTGATGTAAGGAACCTAAGCCAAAGATTGGTCATATCTACAGTATTTAACATTAAGTAGTTTAAGGAAATTTTACTCATCACTGATATTACAGCACAGCTTCTTTCTTCAATGTATCGTTTTCAAGTAAGCCCTGTCAATATAACTCTAGAAAGACTAAATTTAGGATATTCTGAATGCAAAGGCAGAACCCTCTTTAAATAAAGTGTCAGAATAACTTCAGCTTGTTTTCTTTCGGCAGTGTTTCCAATGGATATTTTCTGCATTTAATTTTTACCTAAATGTACATTTACTCTTCAAAAGCATGGCAAGACAAAAAGAAATGCAAATCCATTATGTTTTTATTTGTGTTGTCAGGAAAGGATAACAGACACATGAAGGCCATCTCTGACATTTGTGCGTTCAAGGTTATGGTTTCTATACTGTAACTGAAACTAAACAAGAGAACAGACTGAGCATTCTAAACTCAGTTTACATTTTACACTCCATTTATCAAAATATTTTTGGTTGTACAAAATTCACCTTTTGAATGAAGTACTTAATAAATCTAGTTTACTGTATCTCTTACACAATATATGATTATTTGCAATAAAAGATATTTGTCTTACAGTTTTTAGAAGTTGTTGCCATTGCTCCTTTTTGCAAGAAGGAAAACATGAATCTGTTTTAATGTTACTGCACATCCTGGGCATGTCCACAACATTACAGAAGAGCGAAAGCAATATGCTACATACACACACTTTACAGTTTCTAAGAGTTATGTATGTTAGTCATCTGAAATGTTTGATTCCTTTAATCAGAGACTCAGCAGTGTGATGCTCATACCTTAGTAGCTATAGGCCTTCCTTAGTGGTCTGACTGTCCTGATGATGTATTGTAGCAAAATTTTGGTTTGTAAATGTTAGTCTCCATTTTAGACTCATGCTCTGTAAAGAAGTTGGAAAGTGTCAGCTTTGAAAAATTAGTCATTGGCATAAACTCCTCATAACGTCTTGTTGGAGAAGGTGGATGTCTTCCCTGAGGTTCAGTAGTGCCAGTCGCTTAACCACTCGTGTACTCAGAGCCTACAGTAAGCTTAGTGCAATAGAATGGGTGAGAGTAAAGAGCGATTCTGGAAGTAATTAGATCTTTGAAGAAAAGTTTAAAAGTAGAAAATGCATACTGCAAGACTTGTGACTTATCAGACTGCTTTTTTGCTCTTGAGACTTAAAGTCTTGAGACTTGCTCGAAATAGGGGATGTGGCCTATGCTTGTATAATTTAAGAGTTTTGTTGATTAATTAGTTCAAGTTTGTTCAACATATTGGTACTGTGGACAAACTCGAACATAGTGACCTGTGGCCCATTTGCTCTTACAGCTAGAGTAAAATGACTTCTCTGTGTCACCTATTGCAATTGTTATATGGAAGAGTAATAGATGGGTTTCCAGCTGGTTTTAAACATGACAAATCTAATGACTACAAGGAAGCTAGGAATTTTTACAACCTAAGAATCTGTGCTGGTAGGAGGAAATATTGAGCTGTTAGCTAACTCTTAAATCAGTCCAGCGGATGTGGAGAGGCATGTGATGGTTTCTGTATAGAATCAATAGATTTCTGGAACTGATTTATGGCCTTTGAACATTAGGGCTTCATTGGATTTTACTTTCCTTCTTTCTTTTCCTCTCTCTTTTCTTCTCCCTCACTTTTATTTTATCAAGTATTTTATGTATCAGCATCATTCACAAATACAGCCTGAAAAATGAAGGAAGATTCCCTCCCTTCACCCTGAGTTTTCTTTATATGAAAGTTAGGGGTTTGATTTTCAGGTTTTTTTTCTTCTAAGTTTACCTACCAAAGTGTTTGGAAAATGGGTAACTTCTGTACAAGTCTGAAAAAATTTCACTTTAGAGAATAGCATACATACAACATAGAAGAGGCTGTATAAAATCTGCTTAATTACCTTTATCCTTATCTGTCTGGGAGACAGAACCACATTTTCTCTACTTAAAAATGCAAGACACTAGCCATGGCTGCATATGACACAGTAATAAAACAGGTGAAATAAAGATAGTTATAGGAATAACTTACAGCCTAGTGGTTACTATGCTTACTTAGATTGCTTTATTTAAGTACTTGTGAATCAAGGCAAACACAAATATACTTTAATTTACATTCATTCTTAATGCAGTATCTAGCTGTGAAATAATTAACTTGGTTAGTTTTTCACATTGAAAAACTGAGTTGAGAAACTAATTTTTTGGGTTTTGGTTTTGGTTTGGTTTGTTTTTTTTCCTACAAACAGATTCCATGTTTGTGTATGATTTCAAAAGTGTTAATAATCCCTCACAGACAGGAAAAAAAACCCAAGGAGACAGATTCTGGCCCATTCATTTCTACTTTTTTTTTTTTTTCTCTCCTGCAATACTGCAGGGAATGCCTGGCAAGGAAGGAGATAGTATCCATTTACTCTTCACAGTGTTGACTCCTGTAACTCTGGCTTTTGAGAAAACACATGCCCCTTCTGTGGGCATGTGTGGGCCACACATAATGACTGCTTCAATGAGGCTGGTGCAGACTGTGTGCTGGGCCCTCTTCCAATGGCAATTTAAGGCTGGCTCATCACAGCACCAAAGGTGAGTGAGTAGAAATGGGATGCAACTGGCTGTGCTGGCTGTTGGGGATCTACATTGGGCCAGTGAGAGAGGCCCAGAATTAACAAGTCTGTGGTTTCACCCAGAAGACTGCACAGCAGCATGGAGATTGCAAGCCACCATGGCTGAAGACTGTGTGGAATATTTTATAAGGGGATATGGGGCACGTTAAAGGCCTGGGAATGTTAAAACATACATGGTCCCTCCTCATGTTGAGTGGGCACCTTGTCTAACCATACCAAAAAATCTTTTAAATTTCAAATTTATTTTTTTTTTTAATTTTTTAAATTTATGGGAGATGTTGTCTAAAATGGTTCTGGTTAATTTATCCTTTTTACCATAATTTATAAAATTTAACTAAGAAATTAAATATGAACTTAGAACTATTATAAAATAGGAAATTAAATATGAACGGAATCTCTGGTTTAGAGCTAGAATACTTGCTAGTACGTAACACCATTAAACATGAAGAACAGTTATAATTAGTAACGAAAATATCAGGTGTATAACATAGATCATTAAATGTATTTTGCAGAATCAAGTTGCAAACATTAATCTATTTTTTATTATTTTTTATTACGGGAAAGATTAAGACTACTCTGCTTTAAAAATCTGTTTGTGATAATTGAGATTATGAAGTTACTTATTTTAACAGCACATTTCATGGATTTATCCCAACTTTTGTACATATAGAGAAAGACCCTGATTACAGATGTCCCAGTATAGCAAATTAATACTCATTAAAATGTTATAGAGGTTTGTTTGAACTAATTCTGGCCCAGGTTCTGGGTTGCCAGATGTAGATATGGTCCTAAAACAGCTATGAGAGCTTTTTCCAAAATCTGTGTCAAATTCATTCAAGGTTGGCCTTTACAGTTATCTTGTCAAATAATATTGCATTTGGGTTTGTTTCCAAGTTCATGATTTACCTGCATGTTTTACATTTGATATATTCCATAGAAGTCTCCTTATTATTTTTTTTTTTCTATCCTGATAGTCCACCTAATCCTTTCTATTCAGTTTTCAGTTTCTTTTGAGTCAGAAGTAGTATTTACATACTTATAAATGAGAAAAAAAACCCACAAAACAACACACCACTATTTATGCATGATACTTTTGCCCCCAGCTTCCAGATTTTGAGATGATATGCACTGGCAAAAAAATGGCAAATGTTCGGCACATGAAATTCAATCTGCCTGCCATGTCCCAATACTAATTTTCATAAATCTGTATACTTTACTGAGCTCTGTAAGTCCCTTACTTATTGAAAACTAAGTTAATAGTGAATGCTTTTTTTTTCTGATTAGTACTCTTTTACCCGGTCTAAACTATGACTTGACATGTTTAATAGAGACTGATTGAGGACTGGTGGATTCCTGACAATAGCTTATACTTGTTCTTCTGATTGCTGCTTTTGACATGCATCAGCCCCCCGGAAGATGGGTATATCAGTTTATAGGCTATTCTACCTGAGTATTTAAAAGAACATTGTCATCAGCTCAGCCTCTATGAGAAATATTGAAGATTAGATTAATTCAAAGGGAAAAAAAACCAACAATCAATACTGGCAATGGTAAGAAATAATCAACTTATCATTCCCTAACAGATATCAGACAGCTTGTGCAAGACTGCATATTCTATGCATTATTTAGAATTCTATTGTCAATTTATTATTGCCATCAGTCTTCTGTGCCATTTGTTGTTGTCGACTTTTTTTTTTTTTTTTAGAGTGCCTGCTATATAGCGTTCTAGACCTGGTTGCAAATTCAGACTTTCAGAATCCAGTGCGTCGGTGTGGATTTTCTCCTAAAGTGCTTTATTTCAAGTCCTTAATGTTATCACTTTTGTCAAATGACTGAGTGTACAGTATGCTTACTGTATCTTTTCTTTCCCTTTCCTGATTCTGTTATCCTGCACATACATTTTTTTCAGATAGCAGATAAAGGTCAAATTGTGCAAAACTGCACTAATCCAAAGGCTCCAATGCAGTCATGGATTGGAAATGTGTTATTATAATTTCATTATTTAAATATAGGTTGGTTTTACATTATATGCAGAGGCAAAGTTGGCACTTCTGTTCATGCTGAACAGGTCAAATGAAACTGTCTTCATTTCCTCATATCTGTGTTTCTATCATTACTCTCATTTGTCTAATTTTTACTGACATCATTATAAACCTTGAAATGTCAAACACATCAGAGTTTGTTTTTGTGTCTGCCTCATTTAAGAACTCAAAGTTCATTATGAACTTCCTGGAACACATGCTAGCATATACAAATTATGCAACAATTAAAAATAAATATAGAATACTTTGCTGAATCAGGACTATTTGTTTCCGGTTCTTTTTATTAACTCAATGAAAACACAAAACCTGTTGTACTTACCACCTCTTCATCTTAATTATGAATAATTTTACTATTGAAATAACATTCTTCTTTAATTCAGGCCTTTGTATTTGAAGAGAAAAAATATACAACAGAAGGTGTAAACTGACAGCATAAAAACGTTCTCAAGAATGAGGAGAAAAGAACTTGCTATTTTTTTCCTTTAACAACTTTTGCTTTACTTCCTTATCCAGGACTTCCATATCCTCTTTGTCTCCTCTTCCTACATGTTGTTTACTTGTTGTGGATAAAAGCTCTTTAGCTTCCTTTCAACAAAACCCTCAGGAAGTTTGCAGATGACACCAAACTAGGTGGGAGTGTTGATCTGCTTGAGTGTAGGAAGGCTCTACAGAGAGAGACCTGGACAGGTTGGATTGATGGGCTGGGGCTACTTGTATAAGGTTCAATAAGGCCAAGTGCTGGGTCCTGCATTTCAGTCACAACAACTCCACACAGCACTACAGACTCAGGGCAGAGTGGCTGGAGAGTTGCCCAGCAGAAAAGGACCTGGAGATGTTGGTGGACAGCCAGCTTAACATGAGCCAGCAGTGTGCCCAAGTGGCCAAGAAGGCCAACAGCATCCTGGCTTCAATCAGGAATAGCACGGCCAGCAGGAGCAGGGAAGTGATTGTGTCTCTGGCCTCACCTCAATTACTGTGTTCAGTTCTGGGCCCCTCACAACAAGAAGGACATTGAAGTGCTGGAGCATATCCAGAGAAGAGCTGCCAATGTGGTGAGCGGTCTAGAGAACAAGTCCTATGAAGAGAGGCTGAGTGAACTGGGCATATTTAGTTTGGAGGAGGCTGAGGGGAGACCTTGTTGCCCTCTACAGCTACCTGAAAGGAGGTTGTAGAGAGGTGGGTTCTGGCCTCTTCTCCTAAGTGAATAATAACAGGATCAGAGGAAAGGGTCTGAAGTTGCAGCAGGGGAGGTTTAGACTGGATATTAGGAAGTACTCCTTTACTGATTGGTACTGGTGGTTGAGGGAGGTGGTTGAGTCACCATCCCTGGAGGTATTTAAGACACGTGTGGGCATGGCACTTCAGGAAATGCTCTAGTGGCTGAGATTGTAGGGGGTTTTTGTATGTGTATGGTTGGACTCTGTGATCTCAGAGGTCCTTTCCAACCCTGACAATTCTGTGATTCTGTGAAAATAAGTATGTTCTCTTTGCTTCTGTCTTTCCTATAGCCTAGTTATATATCATTCCACTTTGTTCTTAAGCACATAAGCCTAAGCCTTTTCCTTTTCCTTTTCCTTTTCCTTTTCCAGTTCCTTTTCCTTTTCCTTTTCCTTTTCTCCTCTCAGTGTAGCATTCATCCAGCCCTATAATCCAAAGCTCACTCTGTTTTTTCCTGTGTTAGTTTAGACTGTTACCATTTTTTCTTACTGACTGGTGACTTACCTCTCATTTTCTCAAGAGGACTCAGCCACCACAAAATTACAGTCTCTTTCTGAAGATGTTGAAAGAAATAATGTAGGTATCAGTAGAAGCTCCTGTTATTTCATCTGAGAACAGCTAAACAGTGGATCCCTGTTTTTCTAAGAGATTCTGAATTAATGGATTTTGTGGTAAACATTCTCACCTACATAAATACTATATGTTTTGCAGGTAGATGACAGCCTTGAGGTAACAATTGAAGTGATCAATTTCTGATAAATCAGTATGCAGCAAACTTTTGTCTTCAGGCCTTTATTCTCCATTTTTATTTCCTACCTACATAAACCCTTTTGTCTTTCATAGCAGAAGTCCAGCTGCCATTTTTTCATTATTACAGAAATCCCCAGCCCTCTGAAGACAGTGGTTTTGCTTCATTGTCTGTTCATGACTATGACCTTCTCTAAGACTTTTTCATCTATTTCATGCCCTTACCAGAGATATGGATGAAAATCTAGCCTGTTTCTATTAGCAGGATGAATGGAATTGTTCTTCAGTTGTACCCTAGCACTTTTGTATTAGATCAAATTGCTTCATGGTTAGCCAGAATGTCTTTCAAGCTTTTTTTTTTTTCCTTCCTCTGTCACAAAGATTACTGATGGCTCAAACACTGTCAGAAGTTTTACTGAAGCTGCTAATTTTTTCCCAAAGTTATTGCTTGTTGATACCTAGATTAATGAATAATACATAGGTGAAATTTGATTTTAGGTGGCATTTGATTTAAAAAATGTCAACATGGATTTGGATGGAAATTCATTATAGAAGCTATCTTTCAGCAGTTTGATAACAGTTTGACTTAAAAATGGTCCTCGTGTTTTGTGCTTTTTGTATGCTAGTTTTTCTAAAAAGAAATATCTTCTGAAGACACTTTCTAATGAAATAAATGCAATGGAAACTTTAAGTCTGCTTTACAAATATTCTTTTATTCATAATATTAAGCTTTAATAGTTGTTTACAAGAGGTGGAGCATTAACAGGACTGGGAATCTGAAGTCAGGCAACTTTTTCAGTTCCAGTATTATAGCAAGATTACTGTAAAAGTGAATGCTACATATAGGAAGCTTATATTTTAATGAGTGCTTTATTCATATAATTTCCAAGGTCAGAATATGGCTATGTGAGCAGATTTTAAGAAAGGAAATTTGCTTAGTTGTGGTGCATGGCAAGAGATAGCAAAGGACTTCAGTACTCTAGTATTTTAAGACATTTCATGCAGCCAGCCTACCAAAAATAATCTAGCAGGGTGGCTACTTTAATTTGCCTTTCCACAAAATGAAAAGTGGAATGAAACTGCTTCTAGCTTTCAAGTATGGAATTAATGAAGAGTTTATACCTAGCCTGTTCCTATGTAGTCAACTCTTTACAGCAGCTAAAATGAGTACATAAGAACAGGTTAGCAGTTTCTGTGAATGGATCATGATCCTTGTTGAACCTGAAAGTTCTTATGTTTAAGAGTAGTGCATCTAAGCCCAAGACTTCTGCATTCATATTAACTCAAAAAATAAATGTTCTTATTTATATAAAGTGCTTATTTTCACTATGTTTATTGTGTTTCTTGCTTTTTCTTCTATAGAGATTCCCTCAGCTTTCATTTTGCTAGAACTTGTTATACTTCAAATATTTATATATATATGATTTTACAGTCCAGGACCTTGTGTCATTTCCTACAGGCTTGTACTTCTAAAGTGTTGGCAGCACTTTCTTCTCCATGGGAAGTATTCAAAAAAAGAAATATTCCAAAATTTTTCCAAAGTTTAATACTGATGGTATCACATCTTCTAATAATCTTTAAATATAATGAGTGTTCTCTTATTTTGGTAACTATTCCTAAAGGGGAAATTTGACTGACAGTTTTTGTGGAGAAAGAGGCTCTTTCATTTCTTGAATATTATAACAAAAATTGTATTTCCAGGTATGAGGAATTCTGAATATATTGAATGGTCACAAGACCTCTCACTCATTTTTAATAGTTGACTGATGCATTCCAACTTTCTGTTCCTAATAATAGAACAAGCCTCCTTCAACCTTAATACTAACGCTAAAATGAGTCATAGATCATCTGAACCACGATTTAGTCCTGCAAAGATTACATTGCTTTATAAACTTTAGCTATCTCAAGTATTTATTTCCTGCTTCGGCCACTCATTTACATGATTCTGTCTGAAGGCTTCCATATCTGCTCAAGGCAGGGAATTAATCTGTCGCATGACAGGAAATGTAAAAGTAAGCCAGTTTGCTAGCAATTAACCTGGACAAATCTGCTACTATTCCCCAAAATATAAGCTTTTGTGTTCTGGCATTGTGACTTCTACAGGGAACAATATCATTCAGTGTGTTCACTCGGAGCCAGCAATGGTGACTTTCTTCTTCATGCTGCCTCATAACTGTAAGGCCATAACGTATTGGATAATGAATGGAAAGTTTAATTTTAGCAACATGTACATCTCCATATAAAATTTATCAAAGTTGCATAATACATGTGATTAGTCATAATACCAGGTTTCCTTCTCTTTATTCTCTTATTTCCAAAAGTGTAAGCATTTTGAATTCCAAGTGCATCTTGAACTGCCAGTACTCCTTTTCTTGGAGTAGTGTGGGTATATTTCAGTACACACCTCATTGAAAACAGGTTTGGTCACAAAAAAGACATGTGGTAAATGGTACTATAGAATTTTTGGGCTGAAGTACAGGAAAAACAAGGGTATTTATGTACCTACTACCTATTCCTTCATTTCAAGCGATTCTGAATCCAGAAAACTAGAGCCTGTTTTCTACATCAGCCATGTCTTTTTTGAAAATGAGTTCAAATCTTCAAACGAAGAAGAAAAGTTACGATTAAAATGAAAAAATCCCCAATAAACCAAATCTTCTTCAAAAGAGACTATATCCTGATATTTTTGACAATAATAAATGGCCAATTTTTGAGATGTACATTGTTTTACAAACTTTGGCAACCTGAAAGGTGTGGAAGACAATTCTGTTGCGATTTAGTTTTCCTCTAAGTGTCTCCTTGCTTCCAAAAATAAAAATTTGTGAACAAATTATAAACCCAGCTAGAGAAGGAAACAATTACATAACTATAAATTCTTTCATAAATAAATAACTACATAGGTAGACAAAGACTCGGATTAACAGACTTTTACTTTTTTTAACAGTAACTTAGTAGAGGAAATAAATACTATTTTTAAAGTAAGAAAAACTGAGAAGCAGAGTTGCATATATGAAATCACATTTACTGTATCACAGGGTAATAAAATATCCATCCATTTGTATTTTATATGAAAAAAAAAGTGTGTTTAACATGTAGAAAGACTACAACTTCTGATGTCCTCTTGTTTTTTGTTTCTATTACTGTGACTGGATAATGCAAATGATATGACAAAGAATTGCACTGCTATCACTTAGCATAACAGCATTACTGGATTTTCACATTAATTGTGGAATGGTGTAAGGATCCACATGAATTCAAATCATGGATGTGTGACTAGTATTTGTGTAAGAAACTTGTCTTTCAAAATAAAGGAAATGGGATCCTCACAATTCACATTAACAAACAAAACCCACAACAAAAACCCCCACGCCCCCCAAACCCTGTTGATATTTAATCAATTACATACAGGAAAATCCCAATTTTGGTGTCATGATACAGAGTATGTACTGTATCAGAAGGCAGGATTAGAAGAAAATTATTTGCTAGAAATACTAGATTTGTCACGCACTGGGTTTGTCTTGTTTGGAGAAAATGAGGGTCTCACTACAGCTTCCTGAGGAGGAGAAACAGAGAGGGAGGTGGTAATCTTCTTGTTATCCCGTGATAAGACTTCCTAGAGATATTGTTAATGCTCCAAGCCTGTCAGTGATAAGAGGCTTTTGGACAATGACCTTAATAACATACTTTAACTTTTAGTCAGTCCTGAGTGGTCAGGGAGTTGGACTATATGATTATTGTTGTTCCCTTCCACCTCAACTATTCTGTTATGTTCTAGATTACTCTGTGCCACCATTATTTCCCCCATCTTTTTATCTAACTATTTTGCTTTCATGTGTTTTAGTTCAGTATGTTGTTAAATTATCTCAAACCACATTTTGTTTGCATTCACATCTTCCCCTTCCTGATTTATTGTATAGTTGAAGCATGTTTTAATCTACAAGGGGGGTTCCCTATGTTATTTTTATGTATTGCTTGTATATATATGATATTTTCTGGTCACACTAAAATGTTGTCTCCACTGATGTGAATGAATAAACAGTAAGCTGAGAAAAAAAAATAAGCCTGAGTTAAAAGGTTTATAGTTATAATTAAAAAAAAAAAAAAAAACATCTATAGAGGCTCAGCTATTTTAATGCTAGTGCTTACTGGGAAGAAAAATAATTTATTGATTGATAGAAATTTGTTGTGGGATCATTACTGTAGATTCACTTTTATTACTTCCTTAAAGTACAGTTTTGCACACCCATGTTCATTGCATCCCATAGATCTCTTTTCAAGTAATTTAGGAAAAATTGTTTGAAACATTGTTCAAGCTAAAATGGAAGGTCATATTTCTGTTCTGATATCCAGAAAATCTTATAAGTACTACATAAGAGTAATACCTGGAAACTGAAACTAAACTGAGATTTAAGGATGATCTCAAGAAATGGGCAGATATAATTCTCAAAATATCTCTATAACAACAGTCTATGATTATACTTCCCGATATTTCAAAACAGTGCATGCAAAGTAACTTAATATTCTGTCTAACATGCTGGCTCATTAATGAAAACATGGAAAATGAGAATTGAAGATATGTATATAACTTAGGATCCAGTAGCACAGTCCATACTTAGAGTAAGAATCATTGATCTTTCTGGCTTATCTGAAACATTCAGAAGAAATTTTTCCAGAGAGTAGATTATTTATGACGTACAAAATCAAGCTTGCATTAGTTAAAATTTGAGGAATGTCTCTGAACTTCAGGATGAGGAAAAATGTAAATAAGAAAGCTGAAGAAGTGCATACAAGAATGTGATAATCTGCCTCTGATGACATTTTTTTTTTTTTGTTTCAACTATTGCATGTATAAGTGAAGCATTGATACATGATTTTTGAAAATTTTGTTTTAGTGCTATTTAAGGGACTTCAGCCATTCACCTTCTCAATGGAAGGAAACTAAATGTGACCAAATCTCCTCAGCAGCTTTGAAAATCTTAAGCATGGCTGATAAATTGTGTAATAGCTGATTCTTGAATCAGCAAACATATTGAAGAAGCTAAAATGCAGCGGGTCAATATATTACAGTGGGAGTAAATACTACTACTGTATGAATCTAATTTCCTGACTCTGAAAAATTCTCATGTATTTTACTTCTATGAAATTACATAGCTCTATCAGGTTTAAATTGTAAGGGCTAAACAAAGGAACTTAGTTTGAAAATGCAATCTGGCATTAGAGCATTGCTTAGAAGATCTTTGACATATCTGAGTGTTTACATTTTCATTCTGTCATTCTTTATGAAATTCAGCAAGAGAATTTTAAAATTGTTGACAACACATTTATTTGGCAATGTTTAAGTCATCATAGATTAAACTGCATCTAGATTCCTTCTGTGTTAACTTCCTATTATTGAACGATTGTAACTCTTGCAAATAATTCAAAAATTTGTTTTGAAATAAAACATGCTCATTTGTGGTTACTTAATAAAGAGTAAATTATTGTTTAATTTATTTCAATTTTCTTCCTTTCATTTTACCTTTGTATTGTCTTATCCCATCTCTCTCCTGTAGTAAATTGAACAAGTAGAAATGTTGAAATACGAAGGAAAGTGTATACAACTAAAATTTAGGTTCTAAATTTTATTTCAACTATTTGTAAATCCATAACTATCAAAAGAAATAAAGTTTATATGTGCTTTCAATAAAGAGCCTTTACTGCATAGATGAAATACAGCATCCTATCAAAATACGTTTAAATATTGTTTATAGAGAATAAACATTGCACTAACAAAACAATATAAGACAACTGATATTTTTGTGTAGTGATATATAGAAATAGCATGTAATATTAATGTGTTAAAGAAGGAAGATAATGGCTGTTGATAATGGCTGTTTATTGTGCTTACAGTTACAAGGAAAGGTAAGTTTATTTGCTTAATGTAATTTAGTTTTTAGCAATTTTCCACCTTCTTGATCATAGAAGCGGAGTACACCGAGCTGTGCTATGTGTAGGTCATCTGTTAAAGAATTTTAAACATAAATTTGTTTTGACTGTGATGCCTAAATACAGGGATATGAGTCACATGAATACATTTTCTTATTAAGTTTTACTTATTACTAGAAGGCTGTCTCCCAGATCTACACCTTAGTAACTGCTAAAGGTACCATTCACTCATTACAGCTTTAAATGTCATTGCTTAGAAGCCTATTCATCAGAATTTCCAGCTTGTATAGCTTTCCATTTGCCATATCTGCAGCCAGATACATCTTAGTCACTTACGTACATATTTGTATCTTAGGAATTTTTAGACCTGAAAACAAACACACCCCCAAAACTGAAAATTGCATTTTAAATTCCTTTCAATAAAACATAATCTCTTTTAAATAACTACAGAATCACAGAATGATTTGAGTTGGAAGGGACCTTAAAGATCATCGAGTTCCAAGTCTGCTGCCACAGGCAGGGACATCTCCCACTAGACCAGGTTGCTTAAAGCCCCAGCCAGCCAGGTCTTGAACACCTCCAGGGATGAGGCATCCACAAGTTGTCTGGGTAACCTGGACCAGTGCCTCACCACCCTCACAGTAAAGAATTTCTTCCTGATATCTAATTTAAATCTCCCCTCTTTCAGTTTAAAACCAGTATGCCTTGTCCTAACACTACACTCCCTGATCTGTCCTGTAGGTCCCCTTATAGGTATTGGAAAGCTGTTATAAGGTCTCCCCAGACTCTTCTCTTCTCCAAGCTGAACGACCCCAACTAAGGTTTAGTTTGAACCATGCTTACAGTTGAATCAAATAAAATGCAGTTCCCAAATAAAAATCTTCCTTGGAAAATATAACAATACTTTAGTGGAAGAAGCAATGTACTCTAAAATACAAAATTCTGATCTAGTACTCATGGTGATATATCCTCCCAAACTGCAGGTGACGTTCAGCAGGTCCTTCATACACCATCCCACATATTCCTCATTTCTAGAAAAGGAAAGTGATTTTAAATCAGTGATTTAAAAAATGGTGCAGATTAATTAGGTGTTTCAGAATAATTTTAAAAATCTAAACTTTTTTAAAAAATTGAAGTTAAGAAATGCAATATATTTTATCTGCTATTTGATATTTCCTCACAATCATCTTATACAATTTAGAAATTGTAATTTGCTCCTCTGCTTATCTACAAAGAGTTATTCCACTGTGATACAGTGGAAAAGAAAGAGAGCACACTTACCTAAATAATTAATGCTTTAATTATTAATGCTATTTAGTAAAAATTGTTGTTTAGAAATTGGCTAATAATTTAATGTCAGTTATTATAGTAATAATTATTTCAATAGTTATAATCTATAGTTTAAAATACAGGAGCTTTTAATCTCATTGTTGTATAGACTGAATTTTTCCCATGTTTTTTCTTGTTTAGTTTACAGTTGAATAAAAAAAAGGATGTAGCTGTTTCATAAATATAAACCCCCTCTGTAGTTACCTGTTCTGCTTCCTGATTACCTAAGTCAAAGGTGTTGATCAATAAAAAGTCACCGAAAATGCAGCTTTTATTTATCCAGTTGTTGTTTAATTCTACTGGTTTTAAATCCAAGGACTCTGCAGAATGTCTGACTTACACCAGAGTTGTAAACTTAGTTTATTGGCTAAGATTTCACATAGAAGAAACAACTTTCCTGGTTTTTTCTAGTCATGCATGTGCTCTGTTCCAGTTCTTCAGTTTCCTCAAATGCATCTTATGAGAGGATGACTTGTCTTAGTTTTCATTCTACCTGCCTACACATTGCTTACAGAAAGGGAGTAAATCACAGTATGGAGTGTGGCGGAGAATGTATGTTAAAGTCAGAATATGATTGAACACTCAAGTGAGAGTTAGTAGTGATTCAGAAAGAATATTTTTATCAAATTCTAGTTTCTAACCTTCTAGTTTCAGAGTAGATTGTTCAACAAGGATTGTATTGCCTTTTGAAATATGAACATTTTTTTATTGTGGAATAATGTTTTTAATGAGATGAAGTTATTTAATTTTGTGTATATTTCTTCATGAGAAATTAATCTAAGTTTGTGTTCAATATATCTGATTTACACAAATATCTGCCAAGTTATGCAAAACTGTTAGGTACATAATTTATAGCATGTAGTACTTTCAATTTTGATAGTGAAGCTCTGTGGGTATGACATCCGAGATGTTAAATTATGATTAAAGTTTGCAAAAAATGATACTATAAACTATAAGCCTGTGCTTGGGATTCCAAAGACAATGATGGCCAAATTATACTTTTATGGCCACAAAACTTGTGATACATTTTTTTTTCATCCATTTCTCCAATTTTCTCTCCCTATACTTTAATTCGTATTGACTTTTTACCCTTGTGCTGTTTTTGAGGAGTCCACAAATGTTTTTTCTTTAGACAAAATTTATAAATACAAATTCCAGAGAGTAATTAACTGGTGTCTTTGTGATATTCTTGCTATGTTACATATTTGAGAGGACCTCCTCATTGTGTGACTTGTGTATAGTTCCCCCACACCCCAGCATATTTCTTCCCAGGTAATCTCTTTTGCTTGGAGATCAGTCAAGCTGCAACAGAAGGGCTGACGAGATTTTACTTGTAAAAGAGACCTATTTTACCTCAGTGCTGTGAAACAAGCTGTGCTGCAAGCATGCAGCACAAGCTGTACTACCTCTACTTACTATTGTTTGTCTCTTCCCATTTGCTGCTAATGCCTTAATGACCTTCTTCAGTGAGGTTAGAAAGGCCTACCATTTAAAATCAAAAAAGAAACAATGCCCACAAGCACTTTTATGTCTATAATCTTTATTTTTTATAGCTCATCCCATCTAAAAATTTCAGTGTGTCATAAGCGTAGTTAAGTCTGGCAATATTATTAATAAGTCTTTTGGGTTGTTTTTTCTTTTTTTTTTCACATGGATAAGAAACAGAAAGTGACTGTTCCTAGAAACCTACATAGCTATCAAGGAAAAAATCAAGGATTCTTACTCAAAAAATACCGATGTGAGCACAAGAAGCACATCCAACTTTTATAGTCTAATTACAGGTTACTTGTGAATTAATTTGTAGGCAATCTCTGAAAGACAGAGAAGACTGTCTCAAGAATTGCCTTCTAGTCAAGACCAAGGGGATGAACAAAATTTTCAAAATGTAATACATTTTTTTAATTTCAGCTTATTGCTTATGTCATTGCTTAAAAAAACCCAATACCCTCCCAACCCCCCAAAACCAAAGCAGTTTTACTGTTGTAAGGAGATATAACCTCTTTAGTGTATTATATAAGCATATAGTGCTGGTACTGGCGTAAGATCAATTTGCAGTGTAAATCAAAGAAAGAAAGACATTTTCAATGGTATTGAAAACACCTCATTTTGAAAGTTGTACAGTCAAAGAATATTTCCTGAATGCTACAGATGATTCTGGAGTAATTAATTTTCATTAAGTATTTTATACCATGTGCAGATTCTTCAGATTTTATCACTTCTCTGGTTTGAGAGTCACATAGTAGCAACAGGAGAGGAAGAACAAATCTGCAAGGAGACGTATGTTCAAAGAGTTTTGGAATTTACAAGAAGAAAAGATATAGTAATGCAAGTGGGAGTTCTCAGGTGGAGGTACCTTCATACAGAGTAATGTGAAACTGGAAATGGAGTATCTAAATTGAAATAATACCTAAAAGAAAAAATATTTTCCATGTGATGAAAACTCATAAATTGAAGAAAAAATAAACAAGGAATCGAATTATGTCCATTCTTTTAAATGATTCCTGGAAACTAGCTTTAAGACACTAGTGTTCAAGAAGAATGACAGATCTTCAGTTATATTGTAGAGATGTGACAGTGTACAATTCCTATTGATTTCTCCCAGGTGTAACCATCTCAGGATTTTATTAAAACATTTTGGAATATGTACTGGTATAAGATAGCCAAGGCAGGCTATATACTATCACTGGGAGAAATGGCTAATTTGGATTTGTGATGGATTGCTTAGAGACTTGAAGTTACTGGAGATGAACATGTTGAGAAGTAAAGTTTACAAGTATTTCCAGAGCCATTTAAGTCAGCCAACCTAAGCTGATTAAAAACTTATATATAGAGGTATGAAAACTGACCAAGGGGTTATATATGATCCAAACTCTTATAAAAACGTAGTGGCTACATTCAGAAATTAATTTAAAAAAAATAATAAATATTCTAACATGTCTAAGCAACTAAATAAAGTTTTAAATTTGCTTTTGAAGAGGAAAGAACATGGACTATTAAGAAATAAAGAACTTTTCACTAGAACTGGTGATGAAAAGTTAGTAAAGAAAGGTTCCGAAATCTGATTATATCTCTAGTTAATCAATGGTTCCAAGTACACCTGTAAATATGTATGTGTGTTTCTATTAATGTAAAAAGTATTGTCTGAGTGCTTTAAAATTTATACTTGAAGGATACTTTGAGAATGCAAAACTAAGAGAAAGTTTCACAACAATCATCTAGAAAACCTTATTTTACCTGTGATAACAGGTAAACATTGCTAAGCAACAAGTTTTTTTCAAGAAAATTAAATGTCAGATAATATTGTTAACGGTTAAATTAATTTTTAAAGAATAAAATACAAATAGAATTTGCAGGTCAATGCCATAAGATTTCTAGTGCATAGTAATTTTATGCTTTGCAAATCTTCATTTTAAGACATAACTCTTCTTGTTTGCATAGTTTCACATTCAAAAAATGTAAAACAAATTCTAATATTGAGTATTACTTAGTCTTCTTGTTGGATACTACTGTGATAGATGTGATGTGCAAACAAATTAAACCAGAAAAAAGTGGGAAATATGTAGTGACCAAAGATAAATGCTATACCTTAGTAGTGTTTTATCAATGTTTTTGCTTTTTAAGCAACTTTATTGATCAAATGTAAAGTTTGAAAAGTATGTTTTTGAGAATTATGAATGGTATTTGGGTCATGCAGCACTATAGGCTTGGGGAAGACTAGCTGGAGAGCCGCCTGGCAGTAAAGGACCTGGGGGTGTTGGTCAACAGATGGTTGAACATGAGCCAGCAGTATGTCCAGGTGTCCAAGATGGATGAAAAGACCTTCTGACTCTCTACAACTACCTGAAAGAAGGCTGTAGAGAGCCGTGGGTTGGTCTCTTCTCCCACGTCACAGGCAATAGGACAAGAAGAAATTACCTCAAGTTGTGCTAGGGGAGGTTCAGATTGGACATCAGGAAAAAAATTTACACTGAAATGGTTATCAAGCATTGGAATGGGCTGCCCAGGAAAGTGGTGGAGGCACCATCCATGGAGGTATTTAAAAGACAGGTTGACTTAGTGCTTAATGGCAAGGTTTAGTGATAGGTGGTTGTTTTTTTATAAGAGGTAGGTTGATGGTTGGACTAGATGATCTCAAAGGTCCCTTCCAACCTAGACAATTCTATGATACTATGTTATAAGGGGATTGTATATATATAGTCACCTGAAACAGGCACTGAATACTTCCATGAAGAATAAAGCATGCAGAAAACAGTAAAACTGAATGTGTGAGAGAATACTAAAACTCAAATGAATTATGAAAACATGGAGGACAAAGAGAACAAAAGTGCCTTCTCAATGTGTGTGGACAATACCTGTCTTTATTAACTACAGTGAGTATGTGAAAGAAATATTTGGCTTATATTTTGGTGACTTCAATTAAATGGTAGACCTTCTGTGAGATTTGAAACTCTAGAAGAAAACATTATGAAACTTTTTAAAGAGGGAAACCTCTTTTGCTTGAGCTTAATATCACCCTTCCCTGACTGCTGTTTGTTCTGCTCAAGGCACTTCCTGGGGCAAAGTAGATCATGGACAAGCTGCTACCACTCCATCATTCTTTAATTCCCAACGGTTAAAATCCTCTTCAACCCTTAGGCAATTTTTAAAGGAATTAATCCCTTGTCAGGCTCATGGTTTAATATATTGGGGGTTTGTAATGATATTCCCTATCCCCATGCTTTGTAGTTGGCAGATTGTTTACTAAACAGATGAAAAACCAAGACAGAGAAAATTAAGCCAAACCCCTAGTCTTTGTAATTGCACATATTTTTCTAAAAGTGATTGCTAAACGTTTACATGGATTCAAAAAGAAACTGGGAGAAAAATCAAATGGAAGTTCCTAGGAAGAAACGAATCACCATGGCATTAGGAATGCTTTGTGGTGTTGGAGGCTGTAAGAGTATCCTGGAAAAGCATTCCTCAGTTTTTGGCCTTTTATTCTGGAAGAATCCAGTTCTGGCCTCTGCTGCACAAAGAATTCAGAAGGCAGGATGGTCTGACTTCTTTGACCATTTTTATGATTTCTCTTATAATTATAGATATTCTCACACAAATGTTAACATGATTGAATATAGAAATTTTGTTGTGGGATCTCTCCAATTTCACTCCAGGTCCAGGTCAGTGTCTCTATGTCTATACATGAGATTTTAGTTGCTTTACTGTTATAAGAATTTTAAAGGCCCAATGTATAATATAAACCCATTAGTAGACAGATTTTCAGGCAGTTTGAACCACACTTAAGAAGAAAAATAGATGCAGTAAATTGGGGTGAAGAGAAAGAGATCTCTTATGTTAGTAACTTTAAAAGTGTTTGAATTGTCTGTGCTGATGATACCAGATGATACTGAGGTGAGAAAAAATTAAAATATACTAATATGTTAAGCTGTTGAGCATCCTAGCAAGTTTTAGAAAGAAACTCAGATGTGCAGGAAGAGCTACTTACCATTTAAAAATCATCTGTATTTGGTAGCTGAAGATAGAGTGAGTCATTCAATAAATTTTGAAAAATCAGAATGAACTTTCAAATCTAGTGTTGGATATTTATATTTCCAAAGATGACTTCACAAAAGAGTGTACCACTGGGAACATTTTGGTAAAGAATAGCTTTGAGATTTGGATGTATGACTCCAAGCAAGATTTTACTGGTTCCAAAAGCCATCTGAGCAATCTGGAAAAGGAAATAAAATCTCCAAAAACACACTTCATATACAGTACTGTGTAAGGCAGCATCTATGTATCGAGTCGAACAAATAATCCATTATGGTTTTATATAATCTGTTCTGAAGTGAACACCTGCAAATGACCCTCTGTATAGTTCTTCTTTTGCCATTACAGTGAAGAGAAGCAGTTTTGTGTTGCACAGCATGTTGTACAACTATATGGAAATCAATAATGGGCTACAAGTATATCTGGGCACTTTTCTTTAAAAGTCTTTGATCTAGACTTCCCATCTGTACTTCATTGTACCTTATGCTCAGCCATTAGACCATCAAATCACAGCTGAGGAGTGTTGAGTATTGTTGAATCCCTGAAAAAAAAAATGAGTAACTCAGTACAAGGTTGCTCAGCACAGGTGGTTGTGTAATTATGATATATTAGGAAAACTCTTTGTTCAGTGGCCTTCAAGCTGCCAAGAGAGTAAATTCCAGAACAAGCAGAATGTTTAACAGAGATGAATACATGTGAGCAAGATTGCAGCAATCACTTTTTACAGGCAATATGGACATCTTACTTTCACAGGTCAAGGCACCACTCCCTTGAAAGTGGTTCTTGCATGAAAAGTAATAGACACTATGGCATCTTTCTCCACCTACTTCATTAGCGGGTAAGACAGAAAAGAGCACTCAAGACATTCTTAGCATTTGAGCAAGTGCTACAAAAAGAGGGAGTGGAAAATGCTACAGGTGCTCTGTCATTAAGGAGTGTCTTTGGAACATTGATCAGGGTCCATTGCATCTCTGCTAAGGACAGGGAAACAGGAGTTAGAAAAAATACTTGAGTTTCTATGCTCTGGGAATAACAGAATGCTAGCCATTTATTTATATTAAAATGCAATTGAATTGTGTTTTTATAGATTTCTGCATATGTAGCTAGAGGCTGGCCCAAAGAGAACATGAACAGCCCTCCCCTCAATAAATGCAAGTGGATGAAGCGTTGAATGAATGCACCAATATAATTTACACCCAATGTCATTCCTCCTTAGAAGTCATTACAAATAGATGAAACTGTCTTCACATTATTTAGAAGACATTTAAAATAATTTAATCACAAGCAAATGTCAGAGTATTTTTGTAATCAAAACTAGAGCCTGCAACCTGTGTACCTTAAGCATCTTTAAGGACATTACAGAAAATCTCAAATCATAATGTGATACCAAAGTAAGAGTGGTATGTATTTTTATCCCCATTTCACAGGTGAGAAGCAGAAGCACAATAGCAAGAAATAAACCACCCAAGATCATAAAACCACTTTGACTAAAACTTTTGTCTAGCCAATCTTTTTGGTTCTGACATGAGAAAAACTGAGTGGCACATCTCTGGGGTTTTCTTCTGCCTTTCCACACCCTGTGGATGAGCTAGAGGCTGTAATTTAGTATTGTAAGAGTAGCCTGTCAGGAACTCTTTTCTATGATGCAGACTAATCTGATCTCAAAATAATTTCAGATACAAAGCATTGCATGGCAATTAACTCGACAACATGAACTCCACAAGATATTCCTTGTGCTGAAAAATTATGTACTTTTGTTTTAACACTTATGTCTAGAAACTTCATGTTTCTTCATTCTGTCATTAATAAGCCTTAAATAATCATTCTCTGCTCATGATTTTAAATGCCTAAGACTTCGCTTTGCCACATCAATGTGTCAGGGTCTGTTTAGTATTGAAAGCAATCCATGTCTTTCTTTACAGCCTCCACCCCCTTTTTTGGCAGACTATTTTTTAGTTGAGGAGACTGGAATGAATTGGTAATTCAGGTTATGACTATGCAGGTCAGTACATGATGCCATGATGATGGTCTCTTTTACTCTCTGCTCCTTTTCTTAGATTTTTTTTTCCTCATCATTCTACTTTGCTTTTGACTGTCACTGAGTATTGGGGTAGTAGTCCTTTCATAGGATTCTGGACAATGACAATTGAATATCTCTTCTGAATGAAAACAACTTGCTTAGTGACCAGCACTGTGTATTTCTAATTATGAGGTTTTTTCCCCTATGTACATTACCATATATTTATCAACAGTAATGTTAATTTGCTCCTTATCTGGTAGTTGATCGGTACCCTGAAATCTGCCACAGTTTATAGCAGTCAGTTTTCATCATTTTTATTGTGAAGAATCTTGTATCATCAGAATATTTAGTCACCTCATTATTCACTTCCTTTTCTAGATCATTTATGTTGAGCCATAGATATCCCAGCAGAGCTCCCTGAGGGACTCCACTATTAAACCTCTACTTTTGTTGAAGCTGATCACTTAATCCTACTATTTAAGCTATTTATTAATTCATGAGAAGACCTCCCCTGTTGTCCCACAACAGCTGAATTTCCCATGAGTCAAGATTTTATCCTAGGCCCTTTTGGTTTTTAATTTTTTTACTGCTATTGTAGCAAAGCAATTTTTCACCTAGTAACAAAACCTCTAGGTCTATATATTATACTATTCATGCAATCATAAATTGGGAAAAAAAACCTAAATTGAACCAAATAACCCAAATCCACAGCTGCTAACAGCAGAAACATATTTGTAATGCAAACCTTGTAAGATTTACCATTTTAAATTATGTGGCAAAAGGTTCAAAGTAGAGTTAAGAAAGTTACCCACACCATGAAGAGTTTTCTTGACTGCTTCCTGGCTTTTTCTAGTTTACAAATAGGACAGTGTTTGGCAAATTAGTGATAAAATAAAGTAAAACAGGAAATTACTTGGCTGCACTATTAATAGTAGTTTGCTTCTGTTGAACTGAGTAGTTCCTTTTTGAAAACGCAATTTACTGTTCTTAAAAGCTAGGCTGTAATAAGATAATTGATGCAATGCTGCAATACCATTTAGTCCCACTTGAGAGAGAAAACTTAATATTAAACTATTTTTGACTGGCAACATTGCCATTTATCTTCCTAGCAGGAGTCAGAAGAGAACAATAATGTGAGAAAAGCTCTCTGTGCGCCATCCATATCAGCTGCCATCACACTTAAAACAAATTATGTGAATAACCACAATAAGATTGTTTGCGTTCTTTCAGATTTTTGGGTTTGAATACCCATAGTGGAGCTTCAATACACTGATAGGATCTGAAAAGTTCTCTGTGTCTGAGATAACAGACTAGAGAAAAAAAACCACCAAAAGCTTAGACATCCCAGGTGTCATCAATTCAATCATCAAAATTAGATGGCTGTTATGTAAATTATGCAAATATGTGACTCAATCTTTTCGTTCATATTTGAGAAATGAAATATTTAATGATGTTGACATTTTTAATTACCATCAGGCCTGTAAGTTAACTCCTAAGTGGGATAAATGTTATTATAGGATCTCTGCAGACTCTGGTGGACATCTCTGCATCATGCCAGACTATTGCAGCAATATGTGTTAGCTGTATTTGAAAAGCTGAGAAGAGAGATAATAAGGGGCTTTTAAAAAGCACCAAACAGATAAATTAACAGGTGCTGTGAAATTGGTCTCCTCTTTGATAGTGGTCAGAATCTGACTATATTATGATGAATACTTTTCCCATACTCCACAATTACTTATGATGTAGGCTTCAAACAAATATTACCAAACTACACATTATGATGGAAATATTATATGGAAATAAAAATCTCATGACTGTGAACTTTTTAATTTAAATATATTTGTCTATCTCATATCACTGAACCATATTGTTCCTTAGATTTACTTAGTGGAGAGAAAATAAGAGTCAAAAGATAGGCCACTGCTAAAAGTTAATTTCTGCTTTGTCATTGACGTGTCTCGCAAAAACATCAGCTTTTCCGTCATCAGAAGAAGGATAATGATGCTTAACTAATTAAAAAAGTCAGTGATATTATTGCTGTTGTTTCTTCTATTTTGTAAGTGGATGCAATCATCTGTGTTACACAGAACTTTCTAAGAGGAATCTACCTATCTAAACAGAGATCTTAAAACCATGAGAATTAATTAATTTATGGTTGCATAGTTCTTTGAAGCTGTGGAGCACTATATAAATGCTAAATATTATCTACTCTTAACCATTAAATATGACTTTTAGTAGGTACTGCATATCACAGTTCATATTATCATTATGGCCCAAACCCTCCTGTAAAACTCATAAAATTATTAACTTCCCTGTTAATATTCTTTCTGTCCTCTTCTTTAACCTTCATACGCTTTGCATAGCCTACTACAAAGCAAAGCTGCCAGATACCTACTCATATAAGTCCATTTCAGCCATTTTAGTCTAAGGTTACTTTCACTGTACAGAAACCCTCCTTCTTATTTCAAAATAACGAAACAATACCTAATTATATAGGAAAGCTGTCTCTCTATTAAAAACGTTCCCACTCTATATATGTAAGTGTATAATTTTACAGCTTCTTTTATTCAAACTACACATTTTTGCAGGAAAATATACAGCATAGTAAGCCTATTGGAATCTTTAGATCCTACTATATTAGTAGTGACAACAGATTTCACAAATTCTCCATTGAATTAGAAAATTGGCAACTATGTTATAATTCCGAGATGTACTGAGCATGTAGAAATGATAGAAAGAGAATTTATAGTCCATTAATATAACATACAATGAAACAAATCACATTTTAATCCTATCTTTGAGAATCAAGTCACTTGGGTCTCACTCGGGTCACTATTCTCCAGACTGTGGGACTTTATCTAAACTGGCCACTTCAGTTTTTCTGAGCCTTCAGGTCCAGCTCCATACTTCAACTACATCCTGACTCCTTCTTAAAGTTAGATCTAGGAAGGTGCCAGGACTGTCATCTCTTGCCCCCTTTTCCTTCCTGAGGTGGAAGTTTGGGCATAAAGTCTGTACTGGATTTGAGGGTCTAGTTCCAATAGTGCCAATCTGGGTGGTTAGGAAGGAGGGGCATGCACCAGCACACACCTATCACTAAGGATAGATTTGGTCTTCAATTATGTTATTTGCTTAAAAGCAAGAAATATTAATATTTGTCAACTGCATGTCAGTGACACAAAAGGCCAAGTCTTCCCTTAATAACCTTGAAACAAGGAATATCTGGAAATGGTGCTGTCTCGCAACCCAGAAAATTCAGGGTAGGGTTGAAATATTGCAACATTTCCAGAGAAAGTAGAATGAAAAAATGCCTTTTTTTCAAAGGAAGGATGGTGCAACCAAGCATATTTCCCTTTGTTGCATCTTGAGCAATTGCACTTTATCAGTGGTTACAAAGCAATTCACAGAATCTCTGCAGCTAATTGTGACATTAATTTTCCACTGAGGTTTCTTCACTGGCAGATGAAATTGTTCCCTAGCAATTCTGCTTGTATGTATCTAAGAAACTAAGGCAAATAGACTTTTTCTACTAATACTGCTCTCCCTTGGGATCATCTTCTGACATATTGCAGACTTGGATTTCTTGGTTCATCATTTCCTTCCTCTTATTGACAAAAAATGTCAGGGCAAAGATTTACTTTATATAAGCCTAAAATACCGATCTCTACCATTCTGGCTATACAATGTGTTTCTGCCACATCCTTTCAGAAATACACTAAAGTGTAGTTTAATCTGGTGTAAACAGGTAATTTGACCATGGGTACAGTGTGAAGGGTATCCTGAAAGTTTTGATTGCTCTCCATTTCATTTATCTTGGTGGGGCAGATTAGAGGCTTTATAGATGGCAATCATTCTTCACATTAGCTGTCTAGCAAGGAAGGAATGAAATCTGGTCTAGAAACTTGAAGGTCTCCTAATCTGCTGCTGTAACTCAACTTTATTCTCTAACTACAAAGTTAAGGGGACTCCACTGAAATTCTACAAAGCCAGGCAATAAAGGAAGGACCTTCATGGGTCCTATAATAGTTCTCAGGGCAATTATTATCACTTACGTTGTGCGACTCCACTCACGTTTTCAGAATTAGGATTTAATTTAACAAAAGAAAATTCTTGAATGACACCTATTTAACTACTTTGTGATAATAGTAGTCATTGATGGTACTTCATAAGCACTGTCCAGACTGAAAAATGCAGATATATCATATCATATATATGCAGATGTATCATCCATATATGGATTACTATTCTAAAATATATTGCCTTTAATTAAATGTAGGTAATATTTTTTATTATTAGAGTTTGCATTATTTACTAAATTTAGTTAATGAATACATAAAAGTATATTAATGAAAAATAACTAGAAAAAATATATTAATATCTTTCTCCCACTTTCTATTAAAGGAGGGAGAGAAAGTGATAAATCAGTAATAAGCAAGTTGGTACCTGCATTTCTTCACTGGTATTCATACTCATGCGGTGATAACTAGATAAATTACCCAGTTCTTTCTTGAAATTAATGAGAACTTTTTATACATTTGGGATTTTCATCCTGGTGTTTGGTGGGCTTTTTCCCTACCTGTTCTTTTTTTTATAGCTTATTCAAAATAATCTACAACCACATTTACCAAACCTGCTGCCTCTTTATACAACTCTAGCTAGTGATTCTTATGAAGCCTAATGGTAATCTCAGTTATATAAATGTAATATGAAACCTGATCCATTGATTTCTTCTGTATTTATATCCCTTTAACTTTTTTGTTATCTGTGGTTGCAAATTAACACCTTATCCACCTGTCTTGTTTCCTAATATTAGTGATTGTGAATGCTTATATTAGAAGATTCTAGTTTTGAACAATTTTAACACAGGTTTTACATTTCTTTTTATGATTTTTTATTTCCTTTCTGTTTTGGAGCTGAATTGCACTGTTAAAAAAATCATTCTGTTCGGAAAGAACAGTGCTGAGTTGATATATCTGCATTCTTATAAAATTCATAGCTTATAAAATACTGGCCTTGTGATTACTAACTCCTTGAATAACCACATTCAGGACCAAGGCATTAGAAGGAAACATGAATCATATATTTGACTACGGCATTTCAGTGAGTCAGTGAAAGGATGACTGGTTTATGCCCCAAAGCCCATGGATTCAATAGATGCCTTTCATTTAAATGAGTTTTAGGTCACATCTACTGTATCTGCACAAACACTGAAAAATCAAAACTCTTTAACTAGACTGAGTAGCCTGCTTAAGATGATGAAGTATTATATATTCTGTAACTAAATCTGTAAAAAATGCCTGGTTTTTGTTGCCTGCTTAAACAAAATCAAAAGTAACTTGAAAGAAGTGAAATGGGCAGAAATCTTTCTGAGACTACCTGAACATGCTAGCAGCAAAACTGAAACATTATTGTCACTTTTATCACTGAAGCAGAAATTACAGGTTTTAGGATGAGATTTTTAATGCTATATCTATACTTCAAGGACATAAACCCTGTTGGTCAGAGACGTTTTTATGAAAGATGCACATCTATTTTGTTAATACATTCAATTTTGCTGTATTAAAGAAAAAAATAACCGGGTAGGGCATGCAGGAAAGAAATCTTTCCAAAGATATCCCTTCCCTAACACAACTCCCTACTCCCTGATTTGTCTGCAGACCTTAACTGGTTTGGACATTCTTTTTTTCCCCAACATTTTTTTTTTCTCTGTACTCCTTATTAATGACTCTGTCCTTGATTGCACTCCTGTCTTGGGATCTGTACTATTTTCTGTGGTCTAAATGCCTGCTTTGTTCATATTACATGCTCTTCTAGAATTTTTCTGGGTCAGCAAACCTAGAAGAAATGATGAAACTTTGTCTTTGGGGAAAGCTCTGAGTTCTTAGAGCTGACCCTATGATGAGAGTATCAAAGTCAGAGACAGACTAAAGGAGTAAAGAAGATATTGTGCAACTGATTTGCTTTGATGGTATAATATAAAAAAGAAAATACAAGTTGAACTGAGCACAAAACATTTACCAAAGAGCTTTGAATAATCCAAAACTTAGTTCCTTGGAACAGTACTTAAGTCATCTTTGGTATTTCCTTATAGTTTTTGAGAACTTTCCAGTAATTCTAGTTTTGCTGCTAATCTTCAATGAAGCAATCTGTCACTCCCCTGTGCTGCATACCATTGTCCCATAGGAAGTCAGGTGGATTTTAAGACTGTTGATGTTCTTTTCATGTTTTTAATTTTTAAGTCTATAAACAATATTGAATAAAATCTGGGGATAAAGACACTTTATAATCGAGTTTTTGACTGTTTTAAAAAGGCAGTATGAAAGACAGCTATGTTTCATCATTCTTTTGCGACATTTCTCATGAAAACCATTTCTCTGCAAGGCAGGAAAGCTGGAATAAATGTGCTGAGGATAAAAGTGAGAACCACAGAATAATCTTTCAGGAAGAGATACCTGTTTTCCTAAGAGTTGCCATCCTCACCCAATTCCATTGAAAAGCAGCAGGCCCATCTTTCTCTCCTCTCTGAGCCTGCAGTGAGGCTCTAGTTCAGTTTGCAAAGGCAGAATTGAAAGTGAACAATGGTCAGATCATTAAAGAAATGAACTCCACAGCACAGAAGTGTGACAATGAGGCTGGCTCTTTTGCGGGAGTGGATTCCAGCATACAAAGACTGAAAAACAACCTCAGATCTCAACATGACTAAGAGAAACCAGGGCTGGAACAAGCTCACTGCAAAAGCAAGGTACTTAGTAGCAAAAGTGAAGGATCAAGAGAAAAGATGTTCAGATCAAATGTAGGCTGGAGCACAGGCAACCAGAACTGACATGATTTTCCTATCAATGATGCTTGACTGACTAAGAAAAGAAGAGGCTCCAAGCCTTGCTGAGAGAGAAAAGGAGCTTGTGAAGTCCAGCAGCCAGAACTGCCATCCAGATCAGATGTATTATTAAATAAATTGTTGAGTTAGAGAAGGCAATAACAAAATGAGGAATTATATAAAAGTTGTAGCAGCTAATGGCAAAAAAACGGAGCTCAGTGTTTAAAATTATGGCATGAGTAATGTGAAAATTTCTCAAGTTTAACTCCACATCCTCTTTCGCAAATTTCTTGTGTATCCTACTTTAATCCCCCTTGTTATTTAGGAAATGAGAACAGACAATAACTTGCTTCTTATGAGTAAATATGTCCTCTAAACATTGTAAACTCCTCAGAAAATAAGACAGTGATAAAAGCGATAAACTATATTGCATGAGTTTTTTGTTCTATGCCATACGGAACAATCAAATCCAAATTCTAAAAGGTGCACATCATTTTTTTTTTCCTAAAAAAAGGAGTGTGTTTCTTAACCCTAGATTTTAAAATTCTCCCACCAGTAGATCTAGGATCATGCACAGAAACTTTTATGGAATGAGCATCCATTAATGGGTATAAAAGAAGCTCTGATACATCTCTCCTTTTTATCTCTTAAAGCTGTGGAAGGGAGACATACTTAAGGCTGTGTGATTTTTACATCCTGTGAATATTTTTTCCAATTCAAGGAGAGCAAACCTTCTTTTTAAACTACTATAGGGAAAATAGTTTCCTTCCACAAGATGGCTCCTATAGTGAGGAACGTCAAGCTCTGACGACCTTATTTTTTGGTTCTGTGGAAAGTAATCCCAACTCATAGGGTTTAATCTATCTACTTTTAGCTACTGAGGAGTGATGTTTATAATAATAAAATAAAAAATAAAAATTAAAAAAAGCTGGTTTTTCATCCTGCAGTTATTCTGTTGTGCAGGATAGGTAACTTTGTTATTGTCATTTGTCGCCTGCAAGAGGCGTGGCGACCTAGTTCAGGAACGGCACGTCGGCCAACCCCAGGCCGCTCGGTCCATCAGCTCGCAGACACCAATGTGGTGGACGGGAAATGGCGTTTATTGGTAGATAACACGGCATTATATAGTCTGGGTTCACAACATCACTTCCGTCTGCTTACATCCTGAACTAAGTGCTAAATGCTATTGGCTAGAGAGAGAGGGGGGGGCCTATCTTTCCGTACATCGCGAGATCTTCCAGTCGCCAGACCCTATACGGCAACAGTCATTAACCATAACATGGAGCAAAATTCTTGATGCTTATTTTGATCGTTTTTACCAACAGTGGTTTTTTTTTTTTCTAAAAAATCTAATGCAAGAGGCCATTTCATGTCAGGGTTTCTTAATGAGAACTTCCCACTGAAATCAATAAAAAAACTATGACTACAAATCAATGGTAATATATGATCCAAGTTATTTTATGTTAGAATATTCTATGGAAGTCTTTTGAGATACAATAGAATCAACCAATTCTAGTTATTAGCTTCACAGAAACACGATTATGTATGGTTTATCAGTGACAGAGTTTCATGGATCTTACCAGATTAAATGGAAAAGAAAAATCTAAGAAAATATACAAACCCAAATCTATAGAATTATTCCTCAAATTAAAACGTTATCTACAATCACGAAGCTGCGAAAAAGATTGAACCATGCTATCTTGTCTTATTTTGCAACCAGTTAAGAGCATACACAAAGGAGACAGCAATGTAACTTGATCATACAGGTGAGCCCTTACATATAATAAAGTTTTGTGTAATTGTGGCTAATAAGGTTTTTGCATACCAGCTCTACCTGGAGTTTTCTGTCATTGATATGACTGTATAGAAGATATATTTGCAATTCTGTGCACATCTGTCCCAATCTGCCTGTGGGAGAAGGAAAAAGGCCTGGGAACTTTGTAATGTTCACCTTGCAAAGCTTTGTTCCTCTAAGTCTTATGTATTCAAAAACCTGTCATGCAAAAAAGGATGCAAATCTCTAGTTTGCATAGGATGTATATCCACAGTGTTTAGCAGAGATTGTGGAACTTCCAGCAAAATACAGTTTAATTGGAAAATGCCATTTCATTCAACCTACAATCTTTTACTCCAGATTTCTACAGCTGAACAAATGTCCAGTGGTCCTAACAGTGAATCTGACAATGACAGCAGTTTTACTGAAAAATGTAGGTGCTGGGAAGGCTTGTAAAAAAATCATCAACATCTTTATTTTATTTTTATTTTTTTTTTAATTTTTATGTGAATGGGAAATGCTGCATTTCAACTCAATCTCGACATTTGCAGAGGGATCATCTATCACCTGCCATTCCCTTACTTTCTCTTCTGGCTAGCATGAAGTAACTCTTGTGGTTCCCACACCGCAGGGGAAAACTAGAATCTAGAAATTACTTAACTGAAAAAGACATCAACAACAAGTAAACGGGAGTGATCGCTAAATGATGGGGGGCTGGATGGAGTGGAGGAAATGACATATTCTGTTGTTTTCCTTCCTTTCACGTGTCACAAACATACTGGCTTTTTTGGTATCCTAGGCTGTATAGTACAACAAAAAATGGGCTCACTACATGTCCTAAATCAGACTACAATTATCAGAAATGTTGCTTCTACGGAACAAGTAAAGAAATAAACTCTTGGTAAGATTTTGTTCAAGGGGTGCCACTGAAAAAAACCTCTTTCCTAATACCTAACGATGCTGTCAGTTATAAGCCTTTACAAAGCTTAATATGACAGTTGTACTAATTTGCTTTCTCTACAGATAGATCTGTCCAGATATCAAATTAAAATCTTAACTGAAATTATATGAGGGTTCCATTCTGAGTTAAAAGTACTAGGAAATAATGAGAGCAAAAAGGTATGGCAAGGGGCAGGGGAGGTGAGGGGTAAAGAGGAAATGGACAGAGTTCAAACAGTTCAAACATACCCCTATTATGCCATAAGGCACAAGCTTATATTTAACAGTTCTAGAGGGTGGAAATTTTTTCCTGAATCTATGATACTAGCCTTTCTTCCAATACTAAAAACATTCTCAGAGAATTAATTCCTGGAGAGATAAAAATATATTTTTTTTTAAATTTTAGAAAACAGTTTCATAAAAAATAGAAACTAAATAAATCATAATTAATTTAACATCCAATCTCACCTTTTAAAATATTTCTTATGTCTGCAGATTTAAAAAGGTCAGCACCATAAAGAAATGAATGCTTATCAAGAAATCTGCACCCATAAATAAGTCTTTAAATCTTACGGAAGTTAATGATAAAAGGCAACAATCAGGTGTGAAAATTATTCAGAACAAGAGTGCCCCTGCATATGAGTAAAACAAAATCTACATGACTCCTTTCCTTACTATTTAAAAAAAAAAAAAAAAAGAAAAACAGAAAAGAAAAAAAAGCTGCTGCTTGTGTAGGACCACAAATAAAGAACAAGGAACTTAAAAGCAGAGGGAGCTACATCCAAAACATTAATTGTACTTTGTATATTCTGTACCTACACTGCCTTAAACACCTCAGGTTTCATTACACTCAGACTCCAGGGAAAAGAAGTTTTCATGTATTCTAGAAAACACTTGAGGAAAAATACAGAGCTGTTCCAAATGTAAATGCTGCAGTTTAAAAAGAAATTTGAGGGAGATCAGTTTCCCAATAATTTGTAGGCTTTGCTGGGGAATATGTATCTGAGGCCTTCAGTCTACTGTTGAATAATTGTGATCTCAAATCCTTAACCCTTATAAAAAATATCATATTTACTAATAAGTTGTAGGAATAATTTACCAAATTGCAGTTTCATATATTTCTAAATCAGTGCATGTCCTTAAGACTCTCAGGCAACTCCATCTTTATGAATGTTAATGACAGTTTTGTTCATTCAATTTGGCTTATAGCTGTCATACTAATATTTTTAAAAGTGTGTGTGAGTATTTACACCTGTATGAGATTCAGGAAAGAGGAAATATATGAAGTTCTGTTGAGTTAGTGAGCTATGCAAAGTAACAGGAGATGTCAGCAGTATCCACTGCAAATTGAATTCATTAATTAATTGAGATAAATCTCTGTTCCTACAAGCATGTTCTGATGATGCCCTAAGAACAGCAAACTGTTGAAGAGATTTAAAAATCTCTCTATATCAGTGGACCATAGAGAGAAATAACAGACTGTGAGAAATGAAAAGTATTTTCTCTCAGTTTATGCTCAATTAGATTAAGTTGAAATATATGGGAGGTATAAATAATTTACTGTGTATTCTCCAGAGATCAATTAACTAGAACTCTTGAAAACTTTTATTAAAAAAGGTTTTAACAAATATGTCCCACCACACCACTCTTTGCTTTTATTGTGAATCCTCTGCACCAAAGATTTAATGTGTATCTCCATAAAACCTGTATGACTTTAATGATCTTTCTCATCACACACAATGCCACTGCATCCTTCTTTATTGTAACTAAGGTTACTGGCAGGGCTTCAGGCTACAAAATGAACTTTGAGAAGACTCAAACATTCTTTCCCCCCTGTTGCAGTACAGGGTCTGGCGACCGGAAGATCTCGCAAAAATTGAGTTTCAACATTGTTATCATTTAGCTAATTTAATTAGGCATAGGGAGGGAGGATATGTTGCAGTACAGGGTCTGGCGACCGGAAGATCTCACGATGTACGGAAAGATAGGCCCCCCCCTCTNCCATAGCACACATTTCATAGCTGAAATTCTATAGAGGCAATAAGAATCATCACTGATTGAAAATACCTTTGTTTTAACCTTTAAATTTCACCTAGTTCTATATGAAGGCTCCTGTTTACCTAGAAATATTCTTCTTATTGTAAGGAAAGTCCTTCTGTACAAAATTCACTTGCATGTAAATTTTATACTTTTCCTACAATTTTTCCATGTTGACAATAAAAAAATCCTTCTTAAAAAAGGACAGCATCTTTTTTTTTTTTTTTATAGGTAGGAAAAAAAATGGCAAAAATGCTTTCATCCTATAGAAAAAGATAATTCAAAGTACTTCTACTTGAAAATATTATTTTATTCTTATTTGTTCTCAAGCCTGGATGGCAACATCAAAACATTCATATTTCACATTAAAGGAAGGAAAAAAAATTTACCTATACTGTCATGAGTCCTGCTCCTGTAGGGGGATTGGACTACATGATCTTTCAGGGTCCCTTCCAATCCCTGATATTCTGTGATTCTGTGATGAGGATATTGGCTGCAAATCCAGAATAAGTGATAACTCAAAATATCAAGATATCATAGATGAACCACAAATATCTATTTAACTCTGCCCAAGTTCTTATAGATTGCATGCAAGTATTTGAAAGGTACTATATTTTGCTTCCATTTGGAGAAGAATCATTCAAAATATATCGAGCTTTGCAAACAGAAATTGCAACACGCAAGATTAGGAAATAAGTTAGGNAGCACTTAGTTCAGGATGTAAGCAGACGGAAGTGATGTTGTGAACCCAGACTATATAATGCCGTGTTATCTACCAATAAACGCCATTTCCCGTCCACCACATTGGTGTCTGTGAGCTGATGGACCGAGCGGCCTGGGGTTGGCTGACGTGCCGTTCCTGAACCAGGTCGCCACGCCTCCTGCAGGCAACACCCCGCTCTCCCTCCCGATGTGTACCTGTATTTATACAGCTGTATATATATTTATGTGCATTCTAAGTATGCTTATATTTTATTATCACATATTTTATATTATTTTATATTTTATGTACATTATACATTTATATNTTTTTTTTTTTTTTTATAGGTAGGAAAAAAAATGGCAAAAATGCTTTCATCCTATAGAAAAAGATAATTCAAAGTACTTCTACTTGAAAATATTATTTTATTCTTATTTGTTCTCAAGCCTGGATGGCAACATCAAAACATTCATATTTCACATTAAAGGAAGGAAAAAAAATTTACCTATACTGTCATGAGTCCTGCTCCTGTAGGGGGATTGGACTACATGATCTTTCAGGGTCCCTTCCAATCCCTGATATTCTGTGATTCTGTGATGAGGATATTGGCTGCAAATCCAGAATAAGTGATAACTCAAAATATCAAGATATCATAGATGAACCACAAATATCTATTTAACTCTGCCCAAGTTCTTATAGATTGCATGCAAGTATTTGAAAGGTACTATATTTTGCTTCCATTTGGAGAAGAATCATTCAAAATATATCGAGCTTTGCAAACAGAAATTGCAACACGCAAGATTAGGAAATAAGTTAGGAGATTAATCAATGAACATGCACAACAACATGCTATTATTTTTGTTTTGTTTTGTTTTGTTTCTTTTAAAGTAACACTTATATGGAAAATGCTTTTCAAATCATTCCAGGAAAAAAAAAATGCAATTTCTTATTAGCAAACTTCTTATTTCCAATCTTGATGTATAGTGGGGAAGCTAATAGGAACCAGCTGTGGGCAAAGACAATGTCTATGTCCATGGAGTACACAACGTCTGGGGATGCCTTGTCATGGAGTATGGTTTAAGACCATATTATATTATGAGTATAATGAGATTATTTTTTTAAGTATTCTGAGTGGATTGGAGCAATTAAAAGCTCCTCCAGTGTTGAAACTCCTAAATGAGGAAGGCAACCTGAGCAAGTTCAAAGTGTTTCTCTCAAAGCATTGGCTGTTAATAAGAAGAAAGACAGTCAGAGGGCATATTAGTTTTTATATGGGTTGACTTTCATGAATTTGAATTTTTGATTAATTCAATGAATTTTTCAGACAAGCCAAGCAGAGAAGATTGCTTATGAAATAGTAGTAAAGAAGTACCAGCAATGTTGTACTAGACTCCACAGAAGGTTGAAACATGTGAGTAATTTGGCATTAATTGCTAATACCCCATGTGGAAATCAAAAAACTTGCAATCCATCTTGGGAAGCAAAGACAGGATTCAGTGTTTTTTGCTGTGAGGTGGAGACTAGCAGCTGCTTTGCTGGATTGTTCCAGATGTACAGTGCATATGACTTCATCCAAGACCAAATGCCTTGGGAAGACTGTGAGAATAAGACATTCCTACAGCATTAAACCTGAGAGTTTTTTTCTCAGCCTCCAAAAATTGTTGACTCTGGGACTTTCTCAGCCAGAGTTGTTTTGTTTTAGGTATCCTGATTGGATTTTTCTTCCTTTCATTTTTTCCAACACCCTTTGAAAGCTTGTAAGCTCTCAGCATTCAAAACTTCACATACTGAAGCGTATTATCTTCACATATCATGTGAAAAATTGCCACCTAGTTCGACTTTTGATAGTCCGTGTAAGGATATTAAGGTGGTCATACAGTGGTTCTTCAATCTGATCTCAACAAATTACAAATATAAATCCTCCACTTCGAAAATACTGTTGTAAAAAGGAGCTGAGATTACACTGACAATGTATTTTTTTTTATTCAAAAGTATAAATCAAGTCAGCTACTCAGCACTAGGAATTTCAGAAATTGACACAATGTCATCTCTGAGGAAATACATTTTATGGAAGGTTCTCTGACACATGTAAACATTTTGGTTCAATATCATTATCTAAATACAGGCATCTCCTACTGTATTAGATCCCCTATGATATCAAAGAAATCCACAAGAAGTTGGCAAAGATACACACTGGACCTGTAAGGACCCTTCAGGAGAAGAAGCCTGAGCCAAGGTGGTGTACCATAAAGCATCCCAATAATTCTAAATACGTATGTTTAGGTGAGTAGGGATATGCAGACACCACCAGGAGATCACACTAAACCACATTTTTCAAAGCAGTCCTTTAAACAAAGACTTTAAGGGCTTTCTGTCCTCGGAGGCTGTGAAGGTAGACAGTACAATCAAGTCAAAAAAGTCATTAGAAAATTAAAGAGAATTATGCCCATAAATGGATACTATCAGAAATGTAAAGAAATAAATGTTCCCTCTTACTTCTACAGAAATTCTTCAGGCCCTTTAACACTCCCTAATACTCAGTTGCTTTCTCCTTTGTTAGGAAGTGAGTATTGGGTTAGGTGGACTGCTGCTCTGACCAAGTAAGGAATTTCTTATGTTCTTATATCTGTAACTGAATCCTACCTTATAGTGTAGGAGAGGAAGAGAGAACTATTTGCATAACCAAAAAATTATGTAAACGTTACTTTACCTTTAGTAACTTTGATCCACAACTTATTTAAGAACTAGATTTCCCCCTTCATATTTTTTCATGCTAAAACTCTATTGTCTTTGGGCTCTCTGGGCCATTCCATATAATCCTCCTTTTTAAAATAGATCACCTATTTTCACCAAAAAGAATTCCCTTCTGTTAATAAAGCTTCTCCTTGTACAGTTAACTCATTTATGATGTGGACAAATTATTGGCATTTAACTGAAAAATCCTTTAATAAAACCATATTCATTCAGTGATGTTCAAAGATTAAATTAACCAAATGCTTCCAATTAATTTCCCCCTTAATTTGCAATGAACTTCTATAAAGAGCTATGCACTTAAAAGAAAAATTTCCTTTTTTCCCTCAATACAAAGCAGAAAAGCGATAAAAATATATGACCAAATTCATGCTAACTTTACCATAGCTATACAAGTTTGTGCTGGCCGAGCCATAGCTCTTAAAAAAAAGGATTTCTGAGAATCGCTAGTCAGTGGCATAATTGACTTTTGGTGGTTTCAAAAGGCCATGAACACAGCTAATAGTTTTTGGCAGTTCCAAAGGCATTAATCACGATCAATGTGCAATATTAAATAAGGTTCCTTCAAAATGAATATAAATTAAGACTGTAATTCCATCTCAGCCTTCTGGTGACATGAGGAAACCACTCAAGTTTCACTCTCATGGTTTATGATGTCCCCGGAAGCCTTTGATGGAATTATAGCCTTATTAAGTACAGTTGGGGTACATTATTCCTTAAATTATTGCAACTACAAGTCATTATTCCCTCTAGAAATTAGAACTTGCTGTACTTTCATCAACCATGTAATCTTGAAGTAAATTGGGAGGAATTTCTTTGTGGGAGGGTATCTGCTTTTAAATTTCTGTCACTGCTATACATGCACAGCTTGGTAGAGTTCTTAAGGTCTAATAATAACCCTCACTCTTTTTGTTTTGTTTTGAGGAACATTATTCACAACAATATAATTGAGTAATCTCTGATGTTTAAATAGCATTTTATAGGAGATTTCAAATACATTTTTTAACCTTTTATATAAGATCAGTCAGCTACAATTGAAATAAAATATAATTCAAAAAGACAGATGAAGATGGAGGTATATTTAGGGAGGCATGATATAAGTATTAATAATATTTCCATAAAGACAGATGCAATCATATTCTCAGTAAGAAAAAAAAAAGTTCTATGTAATCTTTAATTCCTCAGAATAGTTCAAGTCTTTATCTGAAGTTAAAGAGAGCAAGAGCAAGTCAAGCACTTTTTAGTTTCTGGTCTGTAGCATGGGTAAGAGCAGTGGTTCTGAGGAAGAGCAAGATAGAAACTGTATCAACTAGAGTGACTATTTTGGAGGCATCTTACAAGCCGTAAAATGACTGTACCCTATGGGAGCTGGGAATGCTGGAGAGAGACTAGTTGGTCTGGGAGGCTCTTGCTGGCTCAGAAGGATGGACAGATTTCTCACCCAGTACTGCCCATACCAAATCCTATTTAGTTATAAGATTAAAATAAATCTTGATATTTCTGTCAATAACAGAAAGTTAAACAGCAAGTTGAATATTTTTATTATGGGCAGGTCCGACTTGACATAAGATGCATACAAGTTCTGCAGCATTTCTTAGTTTAAAAGGAACAAAGCTGTCTGGAAAGACTGTATGGTATTTATAAAGCATGCTTTTAAGATGAGAATTTTTCCCCTCTAATAATAGTTTAAATCATCACAGCTTTACCAGTTTAGTTAGCTTTGTGTATTAGCTTCTTTCAACAGTTTTCACACTGCCTAGGCTTTTAAACAGTGGTAAGTATTATTCAATGCCACATACTGAAAAGAAAACATGTTAAAGCAAACCCTTAAGTGTAGCACATATATCATTAAGCTGAAGGAGTTCAGGGCTTGTAATCTCTTTGGGTTTTTTTTTTTTTCTTTCTTTCTTTTTATATGCTATTTTGAGGACTCCATCAAGTAGAAAGATTTCTGCACCTTGTTCCCCCAGAATTTTTCACATTGTAAAAGATATCTAGTTATAACTAAGAAACAATAAAACCTGTCATCACATTGCTTAATTCCTATAAAATTTTGTCGCCTTCTGGCAGAGATGGAGTCTCCCTTTTCAGTGAGTCAGAGAAAGAAGAATCCTTGTTTACTCAGTGAAGTTACATAAGACATTTATATCCATCACAAACAATGGGTTAGAAAGGCCTTGGCCTTGTACTACACTACAGGCCTTGTACTAAAGAAACAAATTGAAAGACACAAATTTTAAGATGCTATATTATTCATATTTTTGGAGTGGTTGTTTTTTTACGGGTGTAGCAATCCTGGTACGTGTCTGTGAATACTTTTGACTTGAAAAAATATATGTAGATATTTTAATAATGAGTGCTACTGTTTCCAGTGATTTCAGTAATATATTTCATATTTACGAAATTATGCGACAGGTATAAATCTCTGCAGGATTGCAGCGTGTCCTGGGTTGAGTGACACAGGACTGACCTCTCTTCTAATGCTTGGGAAAATTGCACTTTTAGAAGACTCCAGTGTCTGAATTCACGAAAATATTTACTTTATAGCCAGCTAGGGTGTGTGGTTTTTAAGGTCTGAGTGCTTTTTGAGCTTTGCCAGCTTCAGGGATGAGGAGGAGCGAGACCCTGGCATTTGACTAACAGGATTATTTTATACCATGAGCATCACATTCAATTTAAATTAGAAAGTTTGCTGCATAGTTCTCTCTCTCCCTTGATGGCAGCAGTCCAGATAACTTCTTGCCCTGGTCCCAGACCCCTGAGCCATTCCTTTCCTCCCTAAGCCATAGTACTCACAATGTCTGACCTTCTGCAGTCCAGTGCTGTGAGTGCACAGATTCCTACTGATAGAATTGGCTGAGTATAATCCTTATATAACTTATATTAGTATCAGGATTAATACTGGTTCTTTAGAATTATTGTTAATTATTTGATCTTATTCTATTAAATCTGTTTATATTTCAACCCTTGTGTTTCTTTATTTTCCCTGATTCCTCTTTCTGGGGAGGGAGGAATAATTGTGTGATAGAAGAATTGTCTAAATGACAATTAGCAAATTGTTATAGGTTTTTTCAAACCATAACACAGGGGAAGTGAACATAGTTATCTTAGATGATATCTGAAAAATGTAGCATGTTCATTTAGCTTAGCTAAATTGATTATTATTTAAAATTCAAGTGATTACAAATAATGTACCCGTTGTGTAGGTCTGATTTCTTTGATTTTCTTTTATTGAAAGACAGTTTAGTTCTTGCAATCAGAGGAAAATTCTAGCTTGAAATGTCGTAAAAAAGAAAAGTTTAGAGTCACAAAAGTCACGAACTCTTCCTATAGGGAAATACAATTTATTTTGTAAATATTTAAAGGGTTGTCATTTAAAGTTGTGAATTTCTAAAAACTAATGATTTTTATTCTTTTTTTATCCACATTGAGGACTTGCTTTAAATAAATGGTGGCATGAAATGTTATAAGGCAATAAGTACAAATGACCTGCTTTTTAAAATCCAGATGCTTTCAGACTATGGATGCTTGGCTCAATAAAATGACATGTCATGGTTAGTATTAGAATGCTAAAAGAGAGATAAGTACAAACCAGAAATTAATACATCACTATGGTGATGTAATACGTCATCTTTTTCTATTAAGACAAGACAAGTGTGATGGACAGAATATTTCTAATACGTACAACTCAAAAAAATTTTACATCTGAACAATCAAGAAGTACTGGGATAATGGCATAACTGTATTTAATATGTAAAATCCTCAGAAAGTAAAGATCCATACTAAATTTCATGTGCCAGTTATAAATAGCAACAACAGAGAAAGTAGATGTGTTTTATTGCTTGCATTTTTTTATCTAATTATGCACTTAGTATTACAAATGCACATAAATTTTCTTTTTAAGACTTATAGATTTTAGTTTTAAAGCCCACTACAAAAACTCACTGAAAGTCACAGGGAAAGATGAAGGATACCAGGAAGCATTTAAAAGGAATTTTTATATTTACAGTAGTTTTTTTTTTCTTAAATGCAATTAATATGTTAAAGAATTAAGCATACAACTAACATCAGATGTTCAAAATGCATCTTAAATAATATATGAGTCAATTGTAATTGGACAAGCAAAAAACATCCTGAAAGCAACACTCACAGGAGTGACATGTTGATAGCTGCCATGGATAATATTTTCAGGACAATTTATTAGGATTGTATATTTTTCACAGCTTTATTGTCTGTTTAAGTTCAGCCTACCTGAAACTCCATGAAAGTAGCTCATTGAGTTGGATAAAAATTTNAAATAAATTATGTTGGGTTTTTTGTTTGTTTTGTTTTGTTTTCTTTTTTAATAAAAAATGATAAGCCAGCAAAAGAGAGGGACTTGTTCTGGAACAGATAAGTTCATCATGACATGAATATTACCAGAGATGTCCAGGACCTAAGTCCAAGACATTTTTCTGTGACTCAGCACAAGAACTGAAACTTTGTCTTCTGACCTCAAATATGTGACACAGCTATGATGCTATTTGCTTTTCAAACTCTTTCCCTTACACTTATTCAATGGCCAGTTTGGTCTAAAGCACGACATTCTTCTTGGTGCTTTGAAAACATTTCATTAAAGATGACTTCTGCATAAGCCTGACTCTGAGCATGGAAGTTTTTTGCAAGATCCAGTCTCAGAGAGGTATTTGCTTTGATTGTTAGGGAGCTATAGTAAGACTTCAATTTGCTTTTCTTGTAGTATCACAGAATTTATGACATTATTCTAAATAACTTCTTTAGGGAGCGGATTTAAGGGATGCATGGATGAGCACCAGTAACAGCAATCCCACATGGCTACCTTGCCAACTTTCTCTAAGTGTTCAGCTTTCACTAAAACCTAACTCACCTTTTAGTTCTGAAAGGAAAGAAACCTTTATCACAGAGCAAACCGCTTTTTCCAGGCTCGGATCTGAAAGCAGTGCTGATGACGTTCTTCTTGCCCATGTTCTTGCAGGCTCTTTGGTTCCTTTTGTGCCATTAACAATAAAGAGATTTGCTACTTTTAAAGTTCTGATGTTGTAGAGGAAGATGCTATTTGGCTTTACATTCCTGGAGTGTTACAGGGTTCCTAAGGAGCTGCAGCTTTCCAGAAATACTTATTGTAGGATTCATACCTTTACAGAAAGGAATTATGGCCGTTTGATTTCCAACTGCCCTTTTCATCATTAAAGTTTCTTCACAACCCAGTACTTTTCAACTGTGTTCATATTGTAAAGTAAACACACAGAAAAATCACATCTCTGAGTTCAACACCGTGGTTTGCTTGCTTGAGTAGGTAATGAATTGCAAGGTTTATCTCATTGCTTTTCACTAAGGTATAAATACAAAAATATGGTATTTAAGCATTGCAGTACCGATGTGCAGGGTATGACTTTAACATCTTCCCTATTACAAAAGTGAATTTGAAACATTTGGTGAATCTCAGGCATAGTGATAGAATTATGTATTTTATTTCTTTTCTAATTTAGCATACGGTTCCATTCTGACCACTGTTAGTAGTTTTCATTTTTTTCACTAAATGGAAATAAACGAAAAATATTTTGGGAATTGCAAACAGAGTTGAAATTGCTTCTTGACCAATTAAAAACCATATTTCACAATAATGAGATTTTAAAAGCTTCTCGGGCCATCTCCTGGCTGTGCAGTGGGGCCTAGCTGAAGGGGAGCTTCACAGAAACCTACCTCATGTCCAGTGTGACCAGGAAGGTACACAGCTGGACATTAGTCATCCTATTTGAAACAAGTACTGAAAGAGGCTGATTTCTCTGAAAATTTGCTTCAAGTATTTTTAGTCTGAGTACTATAGATATTCTTAAAAATGTGTGCTAATGGTTAGACTACTGTCTACTCAATATATATATATAGCTCCAGTATGCTCTGTATGATTTTTTTATATGTAATATGCATATATATAAGCAAATACAGAAGAATCACTTCAGTAGTTAGAATTTTGTCTTCCATTGGTAAAGCTGATCTACCTCTGTGGCCCAAGAAAGTATCCATTCAATAGGTTGCACTAAACCTATGTGCTAAATTAACCCTGAGCCCTTTCTCACTTTATTAAGGTGAAACTTCTGCATCAGGAAGGGAAAAAAAAATCAATCTAGCAGTATATTTTAGAAAAGGTTTGGTTTTATGAGATTAAAAAATAAAGAAGAGTGAATTTTACCTAGTGAGAATGATGACAATATCTCCAAAAAAGCACAGCTATTGCATGATATAACATCATGTTACGTATCTCTTGTTTTGAACATTTAAAGTTCTATTTTATTGATTCTATCAGCAGGGGATCTAACGTTAAGCAATATGTTTTAATGGAGTTGCTGTTGTGCTGCTGTAATGGGGAGATTATAAAATTATAATTGGTGTAATCCTGGCTCTGTTATATAAAATGACAAAACTGCCATTTACTTCAATGGGAACAATATTAAGTATGCTGTTGTAATTAACCTTCTCCATCCCTTTTTCATATTTGCTTCTCTCAAATAACTAGAGAACGCTTTACGGTTGGTACCAGGGATTAGGGACAGATTAAACAAAATAAAAGATGCAGACCTAGTTGATATCAGTTAACTAAGCAACTCTAAAATAGGCTATTCTGGAAGGGAGATTAGTAAATAGGCTAAAATGAACTGAACATGGAGAGGGAATATTCTGTTTTTCACAGGCTTTGCAGGATCTCTTAGGAAATGTACCGATAAATTGTGCAATTGTGCACAAAGATTCCTTGTGTGTCTTGCTACAGTCAGCAAACCATTTTTGTGATGGGGAGTGATGCTGCTGAATAAAAAAATAAAGAAGAAAAAATAAAGAAGTGAGACATTATTATTGATCATTACATCAATGTTACTGACCCTGCTGCTAATGTTAGCATGCTATTCAGAAACTTCTTTTCTGAAGAGGGTAAAAGCAAAGATGAAACTTGCTTTCTATGTACATGTTAAGGGAAAAATAGTTTGCAAGCATAACAAAAAGTTAGGAATTTTAACTTCTGTTTTACTTTCAGTTGCTAATCCAGGAGATTAATTTTTTTGCAATTCACAAAATTAACTGCCTCCTGTGGAAAACAGATTAAATACAAAGTATTCTCAGTGACTGAGAACACTCTGATTTGATCTTCATCTTACCCACAGCAATACATTTTTCCAGATGTGCCTTCTTTTTCTTTATTTGGATCTTTCTTACAATTTGATCCCTACCTTTAAATGCCCAAAGTACTGCAGGATCAACAGGATATGGGAAGTAATACATCCTTCTGGGATGGAATAGCTAAAGACATATTAAGGAAAAGTGTACATGTAAATTCATGTGTATTTTTTCCTTTGACAAAGTCCAATTTAAATGAGTTAACTGAAGAGTGGCCAAAGCAACGACCTCTTAAATTTAGTCGCTAGAGAAACTATGAGGTTTCTCATACACTGACAAGAAAATCAAGCATAGCTTTCACCTGACTATCAGAATGTTCATCTGCAAGGGGGTAGAGTCTCAAGGCAATAAATATTTATGTGTTTTGTAAAATTATTGTTGAATATAGAACAAGAACATTCATTAGTGTAGGAACTGGACCCCCACTTTCCCTCATCCTAGGTAAGTGTTGAAATCATTAGACTGCAAGGTCATATCCAGTCCTTAGTATAAGCAATGAATATTTCACTTGGCTGCACAAAGTGTTAACACCTTCAGCAACAGGGAAAATACGGTCTGTACTACTTTGAAAAAAAATCCTATAAATTCACATATTTATTGTTTATTTCAGATTTTTTTTCTTTTCCAAAAAAGATTTGGCCTCATGCTTATGCTCATAATTGGAATATTGTAAAATGTATGTGTTTAAATTGCATGAAACCTTTATATTTTGCTTAGATAATCAGTGTCATTATTATTTAAATATAAAAATATATCAACTATATATCAACCCTTTATATTATATATATGTGTATGAACTTTGACAATAAAATAGATATAGCTATAGATATATATACACAGCATATAGTTTCAGCAACATGGTTACATTAAGGCTATGAATTAATTAAAAAATAAATTAGCTCCCTTAGCAGCTGCATTCTTTCCAAACAAACCATGCAGGTACAAACACACCTGATTTTCTTTATAGTATAGTTGTGCATTGATTGAATTATCATTCTTGCCTTAATTCATAATCATATATTCCCAAAAATTAGCTGTGACTTTCTGCAGATCACCAATATTTTGCATTAACTTTTGCTGAGTTATTCCTCTTAAATATTTTATTTCTGTATTTCAGGATGTGAGCTTCAAGTTAATTCATGTACTATATGCAAGATTTTGGGGAAATTTTACAAGTGTTTAATTTTTAGTATGGTTACAGAAACAATAATCATGCATTATATTCCTTCTATTTTAGTAACTTTAGTAACTATGGATTAAATTATGGAAATATAGATTTCTCTTATAATGTTATCTCTTCCTTTTACAAACAGTTTAGGAATACTAATTATTGCTTCTTTTGCCAATCAAATGTCCAAAGACCTTTGAAACATTTTAGTGATATTTATGAAGAAGTTACCAGCGAAAGCACTTTTATGAAAACAAACACCCATGACTCCATTCATGTATGTTTGTATCAATGCCTATATTTAGACATTAAAGCAGAATAAAATTTATGAATAGTGTTTTCAGTTTCCCATCTGCACTCATAAAACTTCATCTTAGTGCTGCTTCTGAGTCACAGCCTGGTAAAAGTTACGTAGGAATGAAACAGTTTGGATATAATAATAATTTGAGAAACCTCTATCTGTGATTCCTTTTCTAGTTTGAAAGTAGTGTAGATAACTTGAAATACAAAATGTACGGGCACCTCCTTTTTTGCTTCTATGGGAAAAAGAAGTGAACAGTTCTTGTTTCATTATTTCTAACCTAGGATATACTGAGGAGTCCTGGAAATTTTGCGAGTGTCTTTCATTAAAATAATCTCCCTTCTGGTTTATAACCCAAAGGTTTGCTTTTCAGATCTGGCACCTAGTATAATTTATTCCAAAACTGATGAGTGCTGCCCAATTACATATTCTTCCACTTGAATGGTAATTGAGTTCTGCTTAAGGACTCTTATGTATTGTTTGAATAAGCCTGATGGAGCTCTGCAACATTTCTCAAGGACAGTAACAAGGAAGTGTGCTTCTGAGACTGCTCCACAGGTACAAAGAGAATTATGAGTCATACTTTATACAAGTGCCATGGACAGCTGGAGGGTAAGGATCTGGTTCTCCTTACACCTATTTTACACAGGTGAAGTTGCTTGTTATTTAGCTTATTGTACATCAAACTGGAATCAGGACCTTTGTGCCTTTTTTTTTTTTTTTTTGAGTGGTTAGAATTGGAAGGGACCTTAAAGATCGTCAAGTTCCAACCCCCCTGCCATGCTTGAGAGAGCAAACTCTTCTGAGATTTAGAGGTGAAATCAAATCCCTCCACACAAACACCATAAAAAGGTGAGCTAAAGAAGAACACAGCATGGTTCTTAATGGCATTACATTGCTTGTTTTCTTTTCCAGTTGTTCTATGTAAACTACTCTAACAGCCCCAGATTTTCTTCTTGCTGCTCAATAGTTACACTGAGAACTGCAGGATTAAACTGTATACCAGAAACAAACCCTGTGCATTGTCTCAGAAAGGGTTATTAACACAGTTAATAACAAGAGTTATTAGGGGTTATTAATATGTAATGAAATGTTTCAGATGACATTTGTTATGGAAGCTGGACATGACTTTACTTCACTCTTGGCTCTAAAATCATAGTGCTAAAGCTGTTTGGTTTTCCACTGGTCTTTTGACACTGGACATGGTGTCCAATAGCATTTGTACTGTCAGTCACTCTTATAGAGAAATTGTCAGCTTTCTTCCACAGTGAGATCAGTGACCTTCCACTGCATGGGGGCTGGCATGACAACACACCTTTATAATTTCTCACAATATATACTTTTTTGTTGCTACAGACATATTGAACATCTAATCACACAGACGTGAGACTGCTAGGAGAGTAATCTGCTCACTGTTTTTGATTCCCATTGTTCTTTTTGTTAAAAAAATTCCTTCTTAATTTCACATATGCAAATATATATATAATCCAATTAGTTGATAGCTGGCTGTACTTTTATTTCTTACAACGAACACATGATAAATTTCTATATTAATATTAATTAATAATCAATAATATTAATTTAGCTTATTCAGAGAATAATCTTTGCTCATGTATTGCACAATTCTTACTTGTCCTAGTTTACAACAGATTTTTTTTGTGATATGAAATGGCTTAGGTTCAAATGCTCAAAATAGATATATAACTCCAATTTGAATACATAAACCATCATGATTTGAAAAGAGTTTAGCAGTTACACTGGCTTTTTTTATTCTGGAAAAAGTGGATGCATATGTGAATTTCAACCCCATACAGGTATTTCTTTGTGAAGTCTGTCTTCAGACTTCTTAGTGGCTTAGGCTAAACTGACTTTGTTGTCCCAATGACCAAGATAAAATACTTGGAGAAGGTTGGAAAAATCATCTTTCTATGCAGATAAGATGGCTTCCCCACACATTTTTCAAGGTAACATCCAAAAATACCTGCTATGCACCTGGTACCATTGCCCTTGTTCCTGCTCTTTGCCAGACTGACCTAAAGCCAGGTGTTACTGAGCCCAAGGTTTTATTCCCTCTGTTGTTCCTGACCTGGCAGAAAGAAAAGCACTGGGGATTGATCTGTGGCCACTGCTGAGCTCGGCACTTGGCACTAGTCAGCATCATATCCAGAGGGTCTTACAACTGTGATTTTTGCTATCCTTCCCACTCTGGGGGAGTGTCTCAGCAGCTGCCCACACAGATTGTGCTGAAAACTGATGCCGATACGATCAGTTTTCAGGGGTGGTTCTTCAGCCAAGCAAAAGGGCAACCTTAAAGGCTAGGTGCAGGGAAGCAAGTGCAGTGCTCTTTGCACAAAGTCCTCTGATGCAATTTTTTAATCTATCAGTGTCCTACAAAGTTTAACAGAGGAAAAATGTGCCCTCTGTAACATGTAATGGGATGATTAAAAAGGAAAACTTCAGAAAAGCTCTCTTTCACTTTGAAATTGTACTGGTTTTCAGAGTTTCTATTTTGCTACATGGTAAAATCTGTAGATTCTTAGCAGAAGACTTTCTGAGTCTTCTGAGAAGACCAAACCTCTCAGGAGAGCTGCTTGGCAAAGATATATTAATTTATTCTCCTGCAGCCATTTGTACTATCTCTTCTCATGTTTGTTGGTTTCTTTTAACCACACACCCAAAATTTAGCTAAAAATAGCCTGCAAAATATGAAGTAGTTTTATTGATGGGGTGAAGAAAATGACTAGTCATCTTGTTCTGTTATATATTTCTATATTTTATGTTATATGATTATTAATAATACTCCATAGTCATCATGTATTTGTTACTTCTATTAGTGCATTTTCAGATGGTTACTTTTCTATTAGAATATTCAGTCCACCTGCTCAACTTAGGTATGCAGGTTTGTGCATCACTGGTTCTGATTCATAGTCAAGAGAAAGTGTTTTTAACAGGAATGGCCCAAATAAATTATTTTAAACATATTCCTATAATGCATTTAGATAGCATTTAGATTCTCCTGACTGACCAGTGATTTGTTGTTTATACCCTGCCATTTATCAAATATTTTAGATTTTTTTTGTGTGTCAACAGGTTTTATGGCACAACAGAGAATGTAAGAAAATGGAATTTGAACTTCAATTTGAAATGTACCATTGTGCAAGTTTTGGCTGGGATAAAGTTAAATCACTTCCTAATAGCTGCTACTGTGTCATAATATGTATGTGTGTTGAAAGCAGTGTTGATAACACAGGGATGTTTCAGCTGCTGCTGGGCAGTGCTTGCACAGCACCAACCCCTTTTCTGCTCCTCACCATGCCCCACCAGGGAGCGGGCTTGGAGAGCACAAGACATTGGAAGGGGACACAACTAGGACAGCTGACCCCAGCTGACCAGATTATCCGACACTGTGTGGCAACATGTTCAGCAACTGAAGCTGGGGGAGGAAGGACAAAGGGGGGACATTCAGAGAGTGATGGTATTTGTCTTTCCAAGTCACCATTTAGTGTGATTGAGCCCTGCTGNGTGTTGATAACACAGGGATGTTTCAGCTGCTGCTGGGCAGTGCTTGCACAGCACCAACCCCTTTTCTGCTCCTCACCATGCCCCACCAGGGAGCGGGCTTGGAGAGCACAAGACATTGGAAGGGGACACAACTAGGACAGCTGACCCCAGCTGACCAAATTATCCGACACTGTGTGGCAACATGTTCAGCAACTGAAGCTGGGGGAGGAAGGACAAAGGGGGGACATTCAGAGAGTGATGGTATTTGTCTTTCCAAGTCACCATTTAGTGTGATTGAGCCCTGCTGTCCTGGAAATGGCTGAACACCTGCCTACCATGACAAACATAAAGATGTCCCAAAACTTTAACTGGATAATCCTGTTGCCTATTTTTTGTTTGCTTGAGGAATTTATTTGTCATTTGCAGTCTTTGAAGCCACTCATATTTGTGCCAAGTTTTGCTAAAGCCAGAAAAGTTTCCTGATGCTATTGTTTCCAACCAAGCTGCTGCATTTAGAGGAGGAACAGGAAATGCACAAATGTGTGCTGGAGAATCTGTCATATGTGAGATATGAGCTATGCTCTCTTTTCTGGTGTGTAAACATCCCTTATTAAATATTACACTTTATCAGGATTTATTTTGTTTGCTTCGGTTTTAGAGGGGTGGGCGAGGGAAGCAGCTTTTCTGCATTTTCTTAGCCCTCAGTTTTTCTTAAAAAGCTTTATCCTTATTAGAACTAAAGCATCTTTATTCCTCCACAGCTCTGTAGAGTTCTCTTAATATAAGAGACAGTCCTATTTTCAATTTGTTATTGTTCCTGTACTATCTACTATTGATTTTTCTCTCATTTTAAAGTTTGGGGTTTTTTTTCCTAAATGCAAAGTCATTTTTCAGCTTCAGAGGAGCAATTCAACCAAACATTTCATTGGTGATTAATTCCTATCATAGCATAAGGATGTTTTGCTGAACTTGTCCTTAGCATATTTTTTGAATTCTCCATTATTTCTTCTAAAATATTCTTGCTCTGTTATTTCAGTATATGTTTTGCTTCCTATCAGTAGTACTTACGTGACTAATCACGATTTTTTTCTATTCATATGTATCATCCTTAGACAGGCCCTGATTCAGGAGTTTTCATAAAAGAGTACCAAACTTGTGCTAAACTATATGATTGCACAAACTAGATATTTATGAATCAAGGCTAGAGTTTTATAATTGCTGGTTTATAAGCTGCATTTGGTCATTCTATTTTCTGAAATCTATTATCCAGCTGTGATTATGGATATAAAATTTTCTTACCTTTACTTTCTTTGGTTTATACTCCCTTTTTTAAATTGGGAGCACTTCTAAATTATTTTCTTGGATGCATTTTTAAAATACTTTATTATTTCATTTTATATTATTTTATTAGAATAATATTGAGCAATATGGTGATTCTGAAGTCCAAAATGGAGCAATGGTGAATGAATATTTCCCTTTGTTCAATTACTTTCAGCTGTGAATATTTGTACAACAAGATTATTCTGTATCTATGCTGAATTATCNNNATTATCTTTTTTCTTTTTTTTTTTTTTTTAATTTTATTTTCTGTTTCAAAAGATGGAGACTTGGAAGCATGTATGATCTACCCATTTCTGGTTTTCTTCAATAGTATAATTATAGTCCCATGATTCATCAAGTTCTGGCATGTTAATGGAGTGAACTATCCCATGTTGGGCTATGTTAAGTGTAGGTAGGTATCCTCCTAGTAGAAATAATCACCTGTCTTCATACCAGAAGTGCTCCAGCCCTTCATGGTCAGCTTCATGGCCCTTCTCTGAACGCGGTCCAACTGATTCATGTATTTTTTGTGTTGAGTCCTCCAAAGCTGGACACAGTACTCCAGGTGGGGTCTCATGAGTGCAGAGTAGAGGGGCAGAATCATCTCCTTTGAGCTGCTGGCTACACTTATTCTGATTCAGCCCAGGATGCCATTGGCTTTCTGGGATGCAAGTGCATGTTGCCAGCTCATGTTGAGCTTCTCATCAACCAACATCCGTAAGTCCCCCTCAGGTGCAATATAAACTTTTGTGAATTGAAACATTAGCCTTAAAATCCTTTAGTTAAAAATACTCTATCATTAGGGCAAAACTAATGAAGTGCTTTTTGCAGTCATGGGGTTTCAGCACTACTTTCATTACAGACTTCAGAGATAGGTAGATTTGAATAACTTTGGTAAGTTACAAGCTTTATGTATTACAAATCTGTGAATGGCTTTCAAAAGTATTTGCTTTCTTCAGTAATAAAGGTTTGAGGATTTTCTCGTTAAATGGGCATAAGAATCCAAAAGTGGAAAAAAAAAAAAATGTTCCCTGAACTCTTTTTATAAGCTCCATGGTGAAAGTGAGAGTATTTACAAGTTCAAATTATTATCCAGTGACATAAATAACAGAGTTTTACTATGACCTGCTCATAGCTTGGAAAGAATAAACCCTTTCAGATAGTGTTGTGTTTGATTGTACAAATCCCTGTACTACAGAGATTACTCATTGGTTGCACATAGGTTTACAACAGAAATTAATTGCACAGATCAGAATATTTTCGAAAAGAAAAAGGAACAAAGAAATCTTTCTTTATAGCCATTAAATGCCAAATATATTATTTTAGTGGTATCTTCAGAATCTTCCCATATGTTTTAAGATTCTGACAATTTATGGGCCAATAGCGATTTCTCAATAACTGAGTTAAAAAATAAATAAAAAAATCATAAAGCGCAAAATGGCTTTGGTGCCACAAAACACTAATGACAGGGCAATCAAGATTCAAAGAGACAGTTTAAGTGCCAACATTTTATTTCTTCCATTTCTAGCAGATGCTTTAAAAGACCTCTCCATACAGCATTGCTATTGCCACTTGGTAAATACCTCAAAGCTATTTCAAATTTTAACATAAAAATTAATATCTTAAACTGTTTCAGTTCAATTTATTGAATTAGAATGGGAAGACGCTGACCACTAACAATGTCAGTCTCTTTTTCATCTTCTCCCTTTTTTATTGGGCAGGAAATATGACCATGTCATAAATATGACATAAAGCATTGAGATATGGGGATAAAGAGTTAGAATAGGAGAACTCCTGTTGCCCTTCATCTAATCTAAATAGTGCTCACTGATTTTTTTCTTTAGCAGTTCTTTTTCTACAGGTCTCTTTTACAATTGTTATGGGTTCTTTATTATTCTTTATTATTCTTTTCTGCTGATGTTATGACTCTCATGCTCTCGCCTTTTTTTCCAAACTGGGAGAAGATCTTTTGGCAGCATTAGGGAATTGGAGTTTGTTTAAAGGATAGAGAACTGGGAACAAACCTGGAGAAATACTTGCTTTGTCAAAAATTATTGCTGTTGTTCTGTGAGATAAAGACCAAAGTGATAAAGAAAACCATGGGGTTTATTGGTAAATATCACTATCTGGAAGAGAAAGGCAGAACCAATGATGCTGCAGGTAAAGAAGTTTTTAAAAATAACAAAATATTCTGTGTGGGATGATAAGGAACTATCTACTGGAATATTTATAATTTGGAGATACAATTAACCACTATATTGTCCATAAATGCATATATGAGGGTTGGAGACATAAAGGTTAAAAGAGCACGTTACCCTTCCCGCTCCTCAGCTGTCATTATGGGCTGCCATTACATCCATTTCACTTTAATGAGTGCATTAATAGATGATTAAGATAAAGAACTGAACTGAGGCTACAGTCTTGCAGGTAAAGAACAAGACACTTCAAACTTTGCCTTAGAAATATTGAAAGAAAGGATTTATGTTCTTATTTGTGATGGATCAGATCTCATCTGTTAGCCATTGGTGGCAAAGTGCTGCAACCAAAAAACTGAATCTGCCCGGTTTAATAGGTTTATTATTATGGTCCTTCATAATCTGCCTTTTGCCTATTCTTGCATCTTTCACTCTTTTCTGTTTGCCCTATCTGCAGTACAACTGGATGTACTCCTCTGTGACAACATTCTACTTTTTTCTTAAAATTCTTTATTGATTATTTAGAGTTCACTTGAAATTTGATGTTCACACTAAGATTGGAAACTTTTAGAATATGGGGTACTGGAATTGGTTAGTATTTGTTTCCATCTCTAAATAAAGTAAATAAAAAAATATAGTGATCCTGCTTTTCCCTTTTTCAACTCAATTAAGTCTTCTTCTGTAACATAGATGAAGAAACTCTAAACAGGTGGGAAATTGGCCCAATTTTGACACTGATAAGTAAATGACTGAGCCAGTGCTATATATTGTGAGGCATGTCGTAGCAAGAGACAAACTTAAAGGTAATATGTCAGAGGATTGTTTTGTTGGGTTTAGATGTTAAGAGGAATTTAAAAACTACTAGGGAAAAGCAGCTGACTAGCAGTCTAGTATGTTTCTTGCTGCCTTTTTCCCAGTGTGTCTCTTTGAAGAAGTACTAGTAGACTGCCTCCTCTTTACCAGTGTAGACGCTGAGCCATTTTTCGTCCTGCTTTTTGTCTCCCAGAGCTGCATACAAAGAAACTGGGCAGATAGAGAAAATGAGCAGCATTTCTACCACCAGTAACTCCCCTCTCAGCTGGTGGTTTGCATACAGAAATATTTTGTGCATCTCTGGAGCCAGACTATGAAAAGGTAAGGGTGAGTGATCTAGAGTCACACACAAAATACTGGCTATGAACATTGTAAAGACCCAATTTTACATTCTACCTCAAGTTGGTGGATTTTTAGTGTGTCCCTCCATTCCACTAGGATCAGATAAGATTTATTATTAGAGGTTAAAAAAGCTTGCAAGCTAGTAGGATTTGCAATACGCCATTTGAAAAGACTCCTCAGCCATTTGTTATTGAGAGACTGAAGAGCTGGTGCTGCTTCTTGTTTTCTGAGCTATAACTTATTCTTCTATGTCTGTTAGAGCTTTTGTACCACCTCCTGCAGTAGATTTGAACACAATAGCTTCAGCTGAAACAAAATTACTATGAAAATGAAAAAGGAAGTACCAGAGTTGAAACAAAATGAGACAGAAAATTTTTATTCCACTGTAGGTTATATGTATTTGAACTTGTGTAAGGTACTTAAAGAGAGATTCATAGAAGGTCATTACTTCCCTTAATTCTAGAAAATACACATCTTAGACTTAGAAATACTCAGATACTGAAAATGAGAATCACCAGCTACCTGAAATGGATTGCAAATAACTATCTAAATGATTCTTCAAATCCAGCTTATATAAAAATATTCTCATTTGTTAGCAAGAGAAGACAGAGACACCTGCTTGTATAACATCTACATGTGTTTGAGAATTTAATTTGTATTTCTCAGACTGCCAGTTAAAATCAACCTAAGCAGACAAGGAAAACACAGCAAAATAGGAGCATTCAGGCTGTGTGGTGTAGAATACGGAAAGCAATTTAGATACATCTGGGATAATGCCACATTAACTGCATTAGTGAAGCATTTTCTCCCATAACGCAATCTGTCAATAGTCTTCTGTAAGTGACAGAATAAAACTTCTTGTCAATTTTATGTTTGCATATCCATATTTTCTCTAACAATGGCTTTTCTTCTTTGTGAATTTATGCTTTACATCACAACCTGCACTCTTACTGCTTCATTATGAAAATTCAGACCATTCACATGTGTTTTATCTGTGCTCTTTCACCATGTGTATTCATGGAGCTCTTCTATACATGCATCTACAGCCTGCTTTGAGACATTGACAGAGTTGCTGTTCCTCTGGTAGGGGAAAGCATTGGCTTTGCAGTTGTAAATATATAAAGACGTCTGACTCTTGGAAGGAGAGAAAACAGACACCAGGTTATAGCTTTGCCTTCCTTGTTCACAAATAAGCTGGAAAGCCAAGGACCTGTGTTATGTCTTTTGTGTGAAAGCTCCAGCTATACTCTAAAGCAATGGCTGGAAACAGCTAACATAAATCTTCTCAGATGTAGGCAGTCAAGATCTCCGTGCAATCCAGACATGAGGCAAAGAACTGTCTCTGCAACAAAGAGGAGGAAAGGAGGACTGAGAGAAGAACCAAACTGAGAAAAGGCTGAGGAGTGCTACCTCTTCACAAGCTTGTTGGCAGAAATCAGGCAAGGCCAGGTTCCTGACATTTCCACCCCCCCACCCCATCATCCAGTGGCTTTGGAGAATCCTCGCAGACAACTGTAAAGATTACAAGCTGGTAAATTATGAAAAGCTGAGGCTCTTCTGCCCCTTTCAATGATGCTTCAGTGTAAAGGCAGTACTGACAATTCCAGTTCATCAGACAGGTATTGCTTACAGATCATTCCTGTCTTTCTCAAACTTCTTCATGACCCTTAGGACATATAACTCTGATGCTGTAAATAAAAAAAGTCAGGCCACTGGTGAAGATTTCAGAAATATTAGGCAAAATTGTAATGTCATGCCAGTTAGTTCTTCCAATAATGTGTTTGCAACACAATCAGTGTGAGGCATGCCCTGAAAAAGAGCATAAAAAGCTATGCATCGAGAAAATGCCATTGGGGAAGATCTGCAGCTGTGAGCAGTAATTGGTAAAGTGCTATCATCAAACCCCACATGGTCACATTTGCAGAGGGAGACTCATAGCACATCAAGTGTAAAATGAAAGCTGTGATACAAGCCGACATGATGTCAAAGGACTATTGGTCAATATGTTGAAGCTGCTGGTGGAAGACAATCTCTAAAATGTTTTCAACTTTGAAGAGAAAAGGAGAAAACTGGAAAAAAATATTTTATTTTGTTCTAGGTAATAAGTAGCTGACATACAGAAATATTCCACAGAAATGAGGTACAGACACTGGAAAGATGGATCATTATCAATGACTAATACCACAGTGTCAGCGCACTCACAAGCATGAAAATTATATACATCATCACTAATCCCTATGGATATATTATGTCACATGGTCAGTCTACATTCCTCCATCTCCATCAGGAAAAGGCAGTGGACATTTACCAGTAAAACTGATGTCCTTCAGTGAATGGATGAATGAGGAACACATATCAGTAACATCACAGAGTATAGTGGTGGATTAGCAGGCTAAGACACATGAAATATGTGCTGGTATAAAATATTTAGCTAATTATGAAGAGTGGTTCTGCACAGGCAACACCAGATGCTTTGATTTGTTTGAAACACAAGGCTATAGTGTAGTCCTGCACATCGGCAAAGTGCCCAGAGATAGTGAACCTGTAGTAGAATGGTAAGAGTGAGAAATTCTCTAGCTTTAGTGAGAAATTTTCTAGCTTTAAATAGTAGTCCTTCCTCTTAATTCATTCTTCTACATGTTGTACAAAACTAAAGCTGTATCCCTAAAAGAAAATAAATTTGGGGAAGAACAAAAAAGATCATAGATACAAACTGGTCCTCTGGCATTTCAGGTGTCATTCTGCCTCCTAGACGACAGAGGGAGGTAAGATATGGAAGATAAATGGAGATCCCAAAGTGGCTACAGAAGAGCCCATTTTTCCCTTGTATTTCCTTTGCTGAGTCAAGGAATGAAGATTAACTGAATGTCTTGAAAATCTCTGGTTCAGTGATACTGGGTATAGTTTTCTAGTCTACATATTCTCTTGGACAAGGACCAACCACTTTGGAAGCTTTGCATTTACACATAAATCAGCACAATTTGAATTTTGGAAACATCTTACTACACAGAAAGAACAAAAGAATTCATTTACTTGAAAGCGCAAACACTTTGGTTCATTGTGATTACTCCTTGATGATGTATTACGCTACGTATTCAAGGCAGCCTGAAGTAAAAATCAGTGAAATTTGCATGGTTTTGTTGCCGACAGATAGAATGTAATTTCTACTATCACCTAAATGAATGTGATGCTCTGCTGTAGTGACAACTGCTGAAGACTCCTTGAGAGATTTTTTTTCACTTCATGTTCCGAGACTACACTTTGAAGGAAAAGATCCACTGCTGCTAATAAAAAGAAATAGTTTTAACTTCATATACTGAAGTGAAACAACAGTGAGTGCAATAGTGGATTGTATTCCACAAAGACTCGTGCTTTGCTTGGATCTAGCTTCCAAGATGATTAAAAAATATTACAGTTGTATTTGAATGCACCATCCTTCTTTCTTCTCTATTCACTTTCCTCTTGGATACTTTTCCCATTTTCAAACCTTAGTTTCTTGCCTCCTGCAGTATATACAGAGAGAATTAAGGCAGAAGCCTGCATTTTTTTCTGTGGTACTATATTGGATGAACTACTGCATTTTAGTGCTTTTGGTGTTATGAAACATTTTGCATTCACCCTTTTGTAGGTGAGCAGAATGGGGATTAGACTTCCTGTTTTGATGATTTACTTGAAAAGCAGCTGGGCTTTGTTTTCAGCTGCGTGGCAACATTTCTGTCTTACTTTGATACTTCTTTACGCTTGCATGGCAGGCAACCAAAGGAACAAAAAGAATTGGAGAGATTTGACCTCTATCTCTGAACAGTAACTGAACCTAAAACTAAGAACCTTCTGATTCTGGCTTAAAGTATTTATTCCACTAGCTCCCTGAAATCCAATTAAAAAACCAGACAAACAAACAAACAAAAAACACACACAAAAATAAAACTCCAAAGTTGAGGAATCTGCAGTTTGTTTGAATTAAGCTCACTGTCTGATTAGAACCTCTGACTAAGCAATAGTACAAATACAGGGTATATTCAAGTCAGAAAGATGCTTTTCTTGTTGATTAATCAAGGGAAAGTTTCATGGTTCAACTACTCTGCACTTGTTTTTCTGTGGTGTACAAAAAGAGATGATAGAATGTTTTTGATTTTTTTTTCTATAAAGAACATGCTTACTAGCTTACACTTGCAATTTTATTTTTTTATTTAACCACCATTTATCATCATTTACATGGCAGCATGCACCATGTCAAGAGTTTAAATCCAGACTCTGTGTTTCCTGTATATTTACTGTGATGTATTGATAAGATCTGTCTTGCTGACTTTTTGAGAAGTGCAAATGTATGATATCTTTTGTATGTAATTTTTTGGCACTTTGGTTCAATTGTAAGGTTCTAGGGACATTACAGAGTGAAATGTCAGACACAAAACTTTAGTCTGTATCTTCCCTCATTTTATTCTCATTACCCTCAGTTTTTTGATTATTCAGGCCATTTTGAGGGTTAAATATTTGCTTTCTTAGGTCCTATTAATATAACTGTGTGAAAACTTGAACCATTTATTTTTATATTCCCCAAAGTACTGGTAAAGCTTGCCTACATTTTTTCTCTTCTACACAGTTTTTTTTCTCTCTTGATGCTGTTTTTTAGCATCAACCATAACATATAAAATGTGCAATCTCTTTAAAACTGCTTTATTTTACCTTGTCAAGTGATCTGAATTGCCTAGTCTTGCTAGTCTTTTCAGATATAGGTCTACTGGTAATACTGCAGGAGGGGAAGGACTTCAGGGTTTGTGAAAAAAAACAAAAAATCTGTGTATATATGAGGTTTCAAGGACAAAGCCTCAAGCCAGCTGAATTGTTTTGGAGGGACAGATTCTTGACTTACTTCTTGTGTCTGGGTATGACGATTGAAACAAAAGTCAATGAGCACATCCAGCTTTTTTCTCAGGATCCCATCCCACTCAGTGATCAGGGTGGAGCTGTTCTGTGGGCTAATCAGAGCAAGAAGGTCATCCTGAGACCTGGACTCACCCTGTGACATATTATGCATTGTCTCTCCCCAGTGACATTTTGAATGAGGCAGGAAAGTAAAGGAAGGTCTCACTATGAATGTAGCTGGATCTTGCCTTAGGAAACTGGACTTTATTCCTATCTATGACATGATATTTTATGCTATCAAATCACTTCAACCCAATTTTTCTCACTTGCTTACAAGGTTCTTAATTTCTTTGGTGCCTTATGTGCAGAAGTGTTTACAAATCAATGCTAAAATCATGGTCAATAAAGCTGTACTTTAAACACGAAATGTGCTATCTAATGCTAGGAACACTGAAACATCAGTTTCTAGTCACTTTCTCAAACTTGACATGCAAAATCAATTGATACTTTTGGCCTTAAACTCCCTGTGCTTCAGTAACCCCTCTTTATAATGTATATAATACCAAACACAACCCCGTCATTTTAGAGGGGTGAAAGGTTGGGAAAATAAATTGGTATTTGGGAAGCTATCACATACTAGAAATGTGTGAATTGGGTTTCTGTTTTTAGAACAGTCCTTGAAGAGTGTGCCACCCAGAACTACACATAGAAAATACAGAGAAGTAAAAAATTGAAAAGCTTTTCATAAATAAATTCTATCCAAGTTGTGCATTGAATGAAGAGGTAGGGGGCTCATTAGTTTTTAATGCATGTGATCATACTGTGAAAAAGCATACAGACTAAATTCAGATTGCACAAATGAGATTTTCTGATAATTAACATTGTAAGCTGACAATGCTTTTAACATTATTTTATGGGTATATACATATGCATTCAGACCTGCGCATGTATGTTGACAGGCTCAGTAACAAATTATACTCAGCTATTAGCAAATACCTGTTTAGGAATCCAAGACACTGTTACATGTTTCAGGGATACCTGGAGAATATCAAGCTTTGGCTTTTAATGCATTTGAGGAGACTTTCTTTCTATTCATTTTTGGTTTTAATCACGTAGCTGGAAGTAGAATTTCGTCTTCCATCGACATGTCATTTACATCAAATGACCTTGTTAATATGACAAATCACATATAAGAGAGGGTATTTAAACAAGATCTAAATGTTTAGATGGCTTAAAATCTTAGGATTAATAACATTGAAAATGTTGACTGTGCTACTTGAGTCTTATAACCTTTCTCAAATGAATCCTTAGTTAATTATCTCTAAAATCGGCCTTTTAAAATATTATGCTGTGTCTAGAGATTGATATTTAACTTTTTTTCTATTAATCATATTTAGTTTTAAGATTTGGAAAGGTAGTCCTCTAAGGTTCAGCTGACATTTAAACAGTTATGTTGAGACTTAGCACTGATATATTTTGGTTGCTTAACCCTTCTTGTCAGCAGTTTTGTATTTTATGCAGACCTCACTGGTGTGACACTGGCATTTATAGTAGAGTGCATTTATTTTAATAGAACAATTCTTGTTCTTGTAGCTATAGCAGTTATGATTATTACCCTAAAACAAAGCAGTCCGAAGCTGTAATCAATCTACAGGCCACAGTTTCGCATGCAAACATATGCATTTCCCTTGGGAAAACTGATGTGGTGTATTAAGCTGCAGATTTTTATTATGAAACCATTATATGTGTTTACCAATTTAAAAAAGGAAAGAAAAAAAAACAACAAAAAATCTGTAAGTTGAAAACTTATTTTTCAGTGGATAAAGCTTGACAGCATAGGCTTGGGGATGACTACAAAAACCAGGGTATGTTACTTCAAGAAGAAATCTTCATGATACGGATTAATGAAGCTGGGGATATTTAAGCTAAAGCAAGCTTTCTGTCCTGCTGTTGCTTCGTTCAGGACTGAAGAGTTTGTATTCAGTCTTCGTCCTAACTCGCCCTTTCTTAAAGCAATATTTTTGAGGAGTAATGGGGTGAGGGAGAAAGATGTCAGTTAGAGCTCACTGGAGATATGGTACCCGGATGTTGGTCTTTTTAATCAAGCTGGTATTTGATTGTAAGCCTGGAGTGCCATGGGCTGTCAGTGTGTCATAGCAATACATGTCCTGTCTTCATTTCTGTGCAGTAATACAATATCTGTGCAATGCACTGAAACTAATCTAGCATAAAATAAAATAGAAAAAGTAAAATGAAAATTATCAATAAATTGGTGATGTACAGAGGGAGAAGGAAATGCTAGCTTGGTGGAAGTGTTATTCAATTCATCATCAATCAATTCATGAACTTCTATTATTATTTTTTAAGAGATCAAAAGAAATGAACAGAAAAATGCTCATTTACATATAAAACCATTTTAAGATTAATTAACATTTTAATGCTTCTGAAGTTTGGAAAATAATAATCAGTAGATAACATATCGAACACATTAATAATCCTTTTGAGATTACTTACTTTTTCAAACATTGTCCTCTGAATTTTTTAACAATGGCATCTGAAGGTCACTTACAAACAATTCTTGTGACCATTCTAAGCTAATAAACGACCTCATGTGGTATGAATAACCACCTGTTCCTTTTTTCAAGAAAATACATGAGAATCTAAACAACAGGGTATGAGAATTAGTATCTAGCTTGTGTTCTGCTCTCAGGAGCTTTTCTTGAATGCTTCTTATGTCTTATCTGTGTCTCTCAAATATTTCTAGAGGTACGAGTATCCTTTTCAACAGGCCACAAGGCTTTTTCAGTGTTAGGAAGGGCCAAATGCAATAGCATCATCCTCCTGCTAGAGGACTTTCTGTCAATGCATAGATTGTTGTAATGTTCAGTATGCCCATAGAGAAAACTGACAGCATATTAAGCAGAAGGCTTAATATAGCCTTGCAATATTTGTATAAAAAGTGTCTGGTTACACAGGCACAGGTTGAGCTTCTTGCGGCTGCTGATGCCACTGCCAGTGGGAAGACTGGGCTGGGCTGAGCAGTATATGCTTAGCTCAGTGGTAGCCTTTGTCCCCAGCCTCTCCTACTTCCTGGAAGTCTCTTATCTTCCATCTTCCAGAGAAGCATGCTTTATATTGCCATTTATTTTCCCTCCTTATGGCCAGCACAGCAGCCGGACCAAATTGTACCTGTCCTCTCCCCCCGGGGTCCAGGGGTCTCCCCTTCATCAGGATGACAGTGCTGGGAAGGAAAGATGAAAGGGAAAGGTAGGTTGTTGAATGGAGGGAGGCTGCTCCATGAGTGGGAGCTACTGCTCACATGGAGGTTATATGACCACACGTGTGTGCGCAGGCTGCAGCCTCCCACAGGGACAGGAGGAGGGATCCTGAAATCTATATCCAGTTCCTGTATGAAACACTCCCAGGCTGCGTTTTTTGGGAAGTATTTAGAATAACAAAATAATCTTGTTGTAAATTAATGTCATAAATGACTGATGTTTCTGTGACTTAAAATTTGATGTTAGATGGGATTCAGATTTTTGAGAGCATGTCAGCTTGCATTCAGGAGCACCAGAGAAGAACTTGGCCTTTTGTTTATATTGCTCGCACAATTCAGTAGTTGATATATACTGTGCTCTACATATACTGTTGTTATATACCTTTGAAAACAGTAAATTCCTACATTTATGTGACCGCAAAGCAAACAAGAAAGGATGTAGGGAGTTGAAATATAGAAGAGGTGCCAGGATTACTCATCATCCTCCCACTCTCTGTTGGTTATACTTTCCTTTAAATGTAGAAGGCAACAGTAAATTTTAATGATTTTTTCCTTCCAAATTTCTATTTTAAGATTTTTAGGTAAAAGACACAAGCAAATATTTTAAAGTTTTAGTGCTCACAGAAAGTTCCAAATTAATAGCTAATGAGAATAAAATCTGTAGCTTAGACAGTGAAGAGCAAAGGCAGGATGTATATAACCTCAGGCCTCTGTGATGGGTGTGTGTACTTCATATCTGGTAGTATTCCCATTGCATGACCTTTCTGCTGAGATTACCAGTAAAAGCACCTGATAACGCTAACAGTTTTATGGTTTGGGTTCTTGCATTTTGAGAACTGTGCTAAGACCATTTACTCACCTTATCTGATGTTGACAATAGTCAAATGGACGGGTTTTGGTTGCTGTTTGTAGTTACTGATCCCCTCAATCAACGCAGTCCTTCAGCATCCAAAATGACCTTTATTATATGGACTGAGAACTAGATTTGGTGACACATTTATTATTCAAAATATTCAAGAAAAATATTGATAGATGGTCAAGTTTGCAAGATTCTATATTTCCAAGTTATCAAACTACTTGTGTTTGATGCTCCCTTTTTGTATCATTCTCAAACACATAAATTATGTACTTTGTGCATGTAAAAATGCAAGAAGAGTTGGCTGCACTTGCTCAGACAATTCCATCTGTGCTTGTTTTCAGTCAATAATTGCTGTTTTAATGGACATTTTGGGAAAATTCTTCTGTTTTCACCTGAATTGACGGAATACTTAGTGAAAAAAAATGCTCTATCAAAACCCTGAATTTTTAAACCAAAAATTTTACTTGAAATTATTTTATGAGCTTTCAGATGACCTTTACTGAGGCTGGCTGGCTGCTGCTTTTATTCTCATTTCCTATGTCCTGTTGTGCTATACAAACCAAATTTACAGGTGGTAACCCACCTGCCCAGTCGGCATTAGAAATTCCTGGTGGGAGATGCTGTACAATCACATAGGGAAAACCCATTATTGCTAGCAAGGACCTGTATTCAAACATAAAACAAGTCTGCAAATGTGACAAACTATATGAAGGAAAGCATGGGTAGCTATAGTAAAAACACAGCGTTACAAGCTCAGTTTGATAGCTTTGAATCATTTAAATGTATAGGGTTTTCTTCTGTGTCTGACCTTGTTGTGATTAATGCTTAGGTCTAGAACTACAAATAATATTTCCCTCTGCTCCACAGGAGGCTTTTTCAGCTTCTTTTTTGTAGGGCATGTACTAACCAATACATAGATCAAGATGTTGCTTGATCTAGTGACTTAGACATACTTCTGGTACTGAGATCCATCTGCTATTCAGTTTATAGGAAAAGAGGCAGGAAGCCAGATGTCATGTATTAAAGACCTTGTCTTACTTTGGATGACAACTCTGGAATGCAGCGTTTGGCATATTTCTTGCACCAGTAAAAGGATAATAGGAGAACAGTATGATCTTCTGATAGCTCATATTGCATTCTGACTTTAGGGAGGACAAACAATTGCTGAGCAGGTCAAGGCGTTAACAACCTTGCATTAATTTTTTTGTCAAGTGCTTTAGTTCAAAATGTTAAGGGAAACAGTGAAAGCTATCAATTATGCTTATTGTTTAACAAGTACCTGAATCAGTTTCTGAGTCCTTAGAGATGATGTATACCTGTATAAGTGCATAATTTGAATACAGATTAAATTTTTCTAGAAGTAAAATTAATTTGTTTGAATTTATACTTTCCTCTATAATTTAGGTCCTGGCTGCCATATAATTTATAATAATGAGTTCTTATAACAACAATATGTGGAGTAAGCAAGCATACATTTTCTTCTCATAGTATTCTGCTGAGTTTACCTTTCTTCACAGTACTCTCATCCTTTGCACAATGTACAATCTACACTAAACATGTGACATTCCCAGCTAAACATATGACAAAACCCACCACCCACAAAGAAGAACAATCCTCCCTTACCCCAGACCAACAGCCACACAATAACAGATGTCTCTTTAGTAAAATTTTACCTATTGACTGTTTCACCATAGCCAGAAAGAGTGTCCCTACGTTGTTTAGATATTGGTTTCTCCTGAGGGTAATCTGCATTACTTCATTAGAAAGTAAAATGTAAATCTGTTTTCTATATCCCATGAGCACAAATACATACATGGAGTACAAAATTTATGCTTTATGTNTTTTTTAATAACTACCTCAGTACTTCATTTTTATTTCTAAACATATTTTGTTTAATCATTAAGGGGCAGGTTTATTATTCATTTATCCAGATTGCTACAGCAATAAGATGGGACAACTAACCAAACCCTTAGGTAGTAATATACTATTTTTGAAATACTGTAAATCTGAGGAAATACTGTTTAGTCATAGTAGACATAACTGTTAAGGCCTTAAAGATAAGTCCACTTTTAAGCCAAGTTATTTGTGTTATTCCAGATACTGACCAAAAGATATTTTAAGCTACAATTGCTCTATAAATGGTTAATTTAAAAAAAAAAAAAAATCCAACAGTTCTATGTGATTAATTTTTATAGTGCTTTTTCAAATATGCATTCTAGCTGTCCCTATAAGTGTAACCTATAAGTGTAAGAGCTGAGGCTTCATTAAAAGAATATGCCTGACTTTCACTTTCATGTTTAAATTTCCATGAAAGCTTACACACGTCTACAACTAAATTCTACTTAAACATTATAGTGGCTATCCATAATCATTTGCTAACTATTAACTTTTATATTGCAAATACAGTACTTTTAACCAGTATTTTCATGTTGCTCTCTTCCTTGGTTTTTTGGGGTTTGTTTTTTTTTGTTGGTTTTTTTTTTGTTTTGTTTTTTTGATGTTGTTGTTGTTTTGTTTGTTAGTTTTTTTTTTTTTTAATCTTTATAATTTAACTGTATTTTAGTAGGTTGATCTTGGCTGGCTGCCTGATAGGCACCCAGCGGCTCTCTTACTGCCCCTCCTCAACGGAACAGAGGGAAAAATGGAAAATATATGTCATGAGTTAAAGATAGGGAGATCACTTACCATTTATCATCATGGGTAAAATGGACTTGACTTGGGGAAAATAGATGTTATTTATTGTCAAATATTATAGATCTGATGGTGAATAACAAAGGCAAAACCCCATTAAACACTTTCCCCCAAAACCTTTTTCCCATGTTCAGCTTCCCAACTCCTCTACCTCTTCCCTGGCAGCAGGATGAATGGGGAACGGGAGCTTTACTGGGTCCATAACAGTTCCTCTCTTCTGTTCCTCCTCACAGTTTTCCCCTGTTCCAATGTACATCCTTCCCATGGTCTGCAGTCATTCACGATAAACCTGATCCAGTGTGGGCTCTCCATGGGCCACTGTTCCTCCAGGGAACACTCACCTGCTCCAGTGTGGAGTAATCGCTGGCTACAGTGTGGGTATCTGCTCCAGCATCTAGGGGACCTCACTCCCCTCCTTCTCTTTAATGTTCAAAGGCTTGGTTTTCTTACTATTCTTTTTTCTTCACTCTTCACAGACAAGGTAGTATTTTGCCTTTCTTAAGTATGTTTGAGAGGTGCCACCAGCTTGGCTGCTGTGCTCATCTGTGTCTGGAGGTGGGTCTGTTATGGAACTGGCTGTATTCTTCTCAGAGAGGACATCCCTGCAACTCTCCTGCCAACAAAACCTTTGCACCAACATCCAATTCGCATATACTTGATTCAAAGTAAATATCTTCACAGTGGTGTTTTTTATGGACATTGTATAGAAAGAGATTGATCTTTCCTGCCCGTAGATTGTCAGTTCTCAAACTTTGAGAACTCTGTGCCAGTCTAACCAACTATGTCTGTTCTTTGGTAACTGCCCCATATATTGTCTGTCTCCTCACAGACATAAAGTTGTTTTTAAAAAATATGTTCATATTTTATGTCAAATTGTTGTTGTATTTATTTCAGCAATGAGGGAAGGAGTGGAATACAGAGGTTCAATCTGCTGCCACTCCTGTTGGTATTCGCACACTTTTCTCTGCCATTCTCTTGGGTCACAAATGGCACTGGCAGTCCTTATCTCAGCTGGACATAGGCAAAAGTGTATTTAAATGAAGATGGCAGCTATCCTTTGCACAAATGCAGGTGTTAGCTCCTGTAGTGGGTGAATTTGTGATGACATTAATCTGTCATCACAAATCTGAAAATGATAAGAACATTTGGTGAAGGGAAATGGGAAAAGGCATGCTCATGTTGAGTGAGGTAAGTAGAAAGTGATAGGCTGACTTTCTGCACATCTAAGAAACCCAAAATCTGGAGCCAGCTCCTTTTGCTCCAGAGATTGGGGCACGTTGTAAACAGACTACAATTAAAATATTTGCTTTTCATCCTCCACAATAGCAACAGCTCATGTAGATCCATTCTTAACTAATATTTAACATAATTTTAATTGCTTTTTTTTAAGTACTGCTGACATTTACTCAGTTTTTTACTGTTGTATACCAGTATAGATTTCCATCCCCCAAGTTCTCACTTTCTTAAACTGACAGCAGGTTGATAAGAGACTGTCCATTTTTACCTACTCATAAATAGCTTTTTACACCCTTTCCTCTTTTAGAATTGCAAAGACTTTATTTGGATTTCATGCTTTTGGGAAAGTATCAAATTAGAAATAAACGGCAAAAAATCTCTCTGTATAATTGCTCAACCTTATTATAATTGCAAAATACACAATACGTGCAAGTTATTTAAAACACTTGCTATCTAGGAGAATATAAAACATGAAGTTAGATTCTGAAATTAAATTGAAAAATATGTAAGATCTAGTAAAATGTTGTTCTGTGTATTTTATGTGTTACAGATTTCTATCAGGAAAACCAGACTGCCCTTTACCCCTCTAGTGCTTGTATGATTCCACACTATGGTTGTGCAGTCTGCTTTGCTTGCTGCTTCCCACAGTAAAAATATCATACAGCATTGGCATTAAAATTAAATTCTTCATAAAATAGAAAAATACTGAAGTTCATCATGCCTGAACTGTATTGAAATGAATGAAAATACCAAAGGATAAATTTAGCTTGCGTGATATGTAGAAGAAACATTAATTATCAGAAAACCAAGAGAAAACATGTCTTTATCACTGATTTTTTTCCAAGTGTTTTACCAATGAACACAGAGTCCCTTGTGAAATCAGTATTCCAAAATACCAGATTTATATCTATTATGGATGAGTCAACAAGGGCAATGAATTGGCAATGAATTATCCTTCAATGCTATTTTGCCATAGTCTTTAACCTAACTCCAAAATACTTGCACTCAGAATGCATGTTCTTAATTTTAAAGTGATTTAATACAAAAAGTAAATTGTGGTGAAATGCTTAGTGTGAGATACTCATTTGTGGATGATCACATGTAACTCATTTACATTCTGTAGTGACATGGTTATGCTATTTCAAGTGCCAGTCTGAGATTTTATTTTGTGTGTGATTTTAGAAAAAAACCCAACACAGTGCCATTTCTTCTTTCAAAATTTCCCTTAATATTTACAGTAATTAATAATTTAATGTCTTTAGATGTCACCCAGACTTTGTATTTGACAAGGCTTTTATTTAACTATAATCATGTTATAAACCCTACAATCCATCTACAACTTCAGCTAATGTTGTCTTTCTAGTTAAGCCACTCAATTATTTTCATTTTTTTCTCTAAAACTCTGCTGGTCAACCTTTTAGTCAACCTACAGGCTTAGCCTTCAAAATACATGTCTGCATTGTTTTATATAGAATTTTGAACTGTGATATAACATTTCTTGAATCCATTCTCTATTAGGGAACAGTTTCACCTTCAGATAAAGATAAGAGAACATACTTCTTACCATAACACTAGATGTGCTTCAAATAATTTTGTTTATTTAATTTTTCCCAGAATATATTTTTTATGTAAAATGATTATTTATGGAAATTAAATGTTTCTAGGAAAGATAGACATTTTGGCAGAATTTGTTTGTCAAATTTCTTTAAACATCATTAAGGCAAAAACATTTAATTTAACCTTTTACAGAACTGAATATCTTGATATTTCTTTTCTTCAGGAACAAACAATAGTTTTAAAATGGACTTGTAACCTTTTAGAAGTCTGAGCTACAATGAAAATTTACCGTTTATTTGTTTTCTGAAAAGTATAATGTCAGAATTAAGCACTGTATTAATCTCATTCTTGTTTTTTAATAACATGTTTTTCATTTTCTTTTTGTTCTGAGCAGGGAGTAAACATCCCAAAGCCCAACATTTGTCAAACAGATAATTGGATTCCTAAGTAGTGTGTGTCTCTTGGTAAAATTTGCTTTTATGAAAATAACTGACTTACAAGAACACCTAGTTTGAGGATTTCTGCAAGGGTGTAGATGGTATCTATGAAGGGCAAGGATTTTTTGATCTTTATGGAAAGCACTTATACATGCCACTGCACGATTCCACAGGACAATGAAAAAGTGCAAGCCGGATGGAGTAAGCCAGTTGGATATTGAAAACCAAGGAAAATACTGTCACAAGCATATTGCATAATTTTTCTAACAAGGAGTCCCACACAGAGAAACATTTCAGTGACAAATGTTCCTTGTCCTCCATGTTTTAAGTGGAACTGAGCACTTCCTTGATAAATACTGTGGACAAGTCAGTAGCATGCTTGAGAAATAAAAATAATTAAGATGCCCATTCCCACTACCATGGAGGTATTAAAGTGAGACTTTCAAGTCATTATAATAATAACACACTTTTTCTGCATACTCCTCATATTTGTTGTTACCTTCTTTCATTCCAGGGTGCTAGACAAACATATACACTTTCAGATCTTTCTTTTGAAGGGTCCAGTTTCTACTTTTTCATTCTTAATTTCAACACAAGTTAAGAGAATTTAGCATCTAGTAAGATTAAGACATGACAAATTTCCAGCTCTTTATGTAGATGAGAAGTATCGATATCTGGTAGGGTGAATCTGTGTGGTGTTTTTACTGGATGCTGATATCAAGCTCTGTAGGATTTACTTAATTCTGGAGTGAGACTGAATAAGCGAGATTAAATCTTCCGCAAGATTTTAGCTGCTAAATTATTTTAAGCCTAAAGTTTCTTTTCCTATTGCAGTAGGAAAAGTGCATAATAGCTAATTAGGCCCTTAGGGATCAATTTTCAAAACAGTGTGCAGGAAGTTTGAGCACAAACCTTATTTGTTAATGGGTTTTGTGAACATACCTCCTGTGATTTTTCAAAATTTAGAACAACAAAACAGCAACCTTATTGGAGAAGCTCATTTAAATATATAGAATATGGTATCTCTTTCTCCAATACATTAGACAGATGACATATATTAAGACTGCAGAGTGTTTCTGTGGTCATTATGTTTTACTTCTCCAAACCTGTAAACATAATAAAATAATAAAATATTCTTTGCTGCCCTGTAGAAGAAGCCAATCACGCAGTCCTTACCCACCTCCTCTTTGGTTAAAGGAGGGAAGGCAACAGAAGACTAATCCCTAATTTTGGTAATTAAAAAAAAAAAAAAAAACAACATTTAAAAAGAAAATAAAAATTATTAAACACTTCATTGTAAAGATTGTACAAAGTGTTTAGAATGAAATAGCAGTGAGCATACAACAAAATTGCACAACAATACTGGATCTAATTCTCCATTTAAACTGTTGGAAAAAGGTTCCTTATCATTGCTCAGGAAAATGCAACAAATAAATGATGTTATTTTTCAACAAAGTTAAATAGAAAAAAAGAATACTTAAGTATGTATTATGTCTGAAAGACAGTCCATGCACTAAGGTACTTAACAATTTAGATAGAGAAGAGAAAGGATTTGAGATTATGTTTCTGTGTTACTCACAAAAAGCAAACAACAAATGTAAATTGAGCTTGGACTTCAACAGGTCAATGAAGGCTTGCCATAGATTTCAGTGGATCAGGTTTTTGCCCTAAATCACTTTCGCATGGATGCAAAAGAAAATTGTAACTAAGAAAATAAATGTAAGTCTGCTGAACACCAAGCTGGTGTCTTACCAGTAGAAGTTCTTTAATAAGCTTTAAAGAGCTATTTGACGATAATAAGACAATCTAAAGGAATCAGCCCCTTCTGTGTTTTTCCAACTGCAAACACGTAATTGTCAAGTTCACAAATAATGAACAATCACATAATTCCAACCCAGCCTCATTAATAAAAGCTTTTGATTTCAAATACTTGCAGCTTATATAAAAGATGATAATTTCTGTCCTGAGCAGAAAAAGATTTATTGTCTTAAATATTTCATTGCTCAAGTGGCATCTATTATCTAGAAAACATTAGTTTTCCCAGAGAATAGAAACATATTTAAAAATATGTGAGCATAGTAAATCACTAAATTGTTGATGTTTTTTTCTCAATATTACTGGACAGTATACTAAAGTGGCAAGTCTTATTACAGTAGAATATAGATTTGACCAAAGTGCAATTTTTTCCTTCACTGCGCATTTAATGGAATAGTACAATAGTCTCAGAATATTTATATTGTGGTACATGATTGGAAAGTTGAGAACATGTATTTGTTGCAGTTACATTGTTTTATTACTGAATATTGAAATTCTGACTTTCAGAATGACAATTTTAAATGGTTTATTATATATATTTACGTTTGGTGTAACAGATTAAGAAAGTGCTAACAGAAAGGACCATTAACACTACCTAAAAATTATGTAATTAAATGCTTCATTTAAAATATTCTGCTTTCAAATACAAATTTGTATCTCACAAATTCCCTACATTTCAAAGAAAGATTAGCTAGGATGTCAATTATGGTACTGACACCATAAAAACATGAAGTAGGGCTGTACTCCAGTTCAAGGGAGATTCTATTATAAGGAATGACTACTTGAGCTCTAAATTGGTTGGTATCTGAATAAATATAATTATTTTTAGGTACATGTTTTTGTACTTTGATACTTTCCATATATAATCTTATAATCAATCTTTTGTGGTTTGGTTGTTTTGGGTTTTTGTTCCTGCTTTGACTCCTTGATTGCTAGCACTGAAAGACAATCCCATCTCTTAGGTACCACATGCACATAATTATTTAACTGCCTAGGATTATAGAAGCAGTCTGTTTGGAATAGCTATTCCATAATATGGCTTCCATGCAGACCTCACTATTTCAAGATGGGAGTAATATTTTTCTTACTATAGCTACCAATTTTGTAACTGTATTAAGTTTAGCCACTAGCAGCTACTCTTCTTAAAAAATATGAGTTCTTACAGGGTCATTGTTGCAGAAAAGTTTGCAATTTAATTTTTTTTCCATATCTTGGGAAGAGTTGTACCATAAAGAGAAGCACTGAAAGAAGGATTGTCCTTCCCTCTCTATCTGTGCAAGTATATATCTGTGCAAGTATCTATCTGTGCAAGTGTGTTTAGACAAGTATGAACACCAAATTTTCTACTCTTTTCATATAATTCAGCATAGTGTACAATGCATACTTAAATTTAATAGAAACAAAAAGATTTCAATGTTTGAAGTGATTTGCTGATAAATGATTGATATGGGCTTAGTTTCCCTGTCTGCAAAAATGAGATGATTATTTCTCCTGTGTGTTGTCCATTCTCAGCTGTTTACAGTGCCCAACAGCATGACCCCCTGCATGACCCTTCACTTTCTTGATTACTAACAATAATCCTGTTGCACAGACTATTGAATTTTTTCATTTAATTTAGCCAAAATTTAAATTTAAAACATTTTTCAACTATTTGCCCACTTTATTCCTTTCTGACTTATTCGTAAGCAATTTTCAGCATCCTTTGGTCTTACTATGGATGTAGTAATTGAAGCAATTTCTGTATTTTCCTATCTGAATCTGACCGGCCCCCATAAAATCTTTCTGGGACCATTCTTATTTTCCTTCCTGACTATTACAAACATAATTTTTCCCCTTCTCCCTTGAGTCATTATTACTTTACTTCTAACCTTCTGAAAATTAGCTGCCAAATCAACTACCTTACAAACTCATTAAGTTCTTCCACCAATGAGCTTTTTTCCCCTGCTAGTGTTCCCTTGTGCCCATACTAGCTCTCTAACACTCATCTCTGATCAGTTTGTCTGCTTTCTATCTTGCCTAAGGTGCCCATATCACCTTTTCTCCCTTTCCCACAATTTTGTGAGGTTTTTCTATCTGACCCTGTATGCCAGAAGGCCCTTCGGCAAAACTCATTTTTTTCCTACCACCTTTGCCACCTGCCAGACTTGAGCAGGGTTTTGTACTGTGTTAAGAATTAATTGATTAGCATTATGTAGTATAACCAGGCTTTTAAAGTCTTTTGTTATCCTCAAAGAACTTCTCACGTGACTGGTATATTTTAAAGGGTTCATAATTTCCTAAAGTGACAATCAAGCTTCCTGTACCTCTGTGAAGCACTCTTTATGATAATTCTTGAAGTTCCTACTTTGTCTTACAAACCTAAGTACATTAGGAAATGCTGATAAGTGCACTCAGATACTTGCCTAAAGGTACCAATCTGTAAATGCTGTGACTGTGTATGACAAGAACAGCTGTGGTGACAGGCTTACTGCATTGGTGTTACCACTGAAATCTCAGTATCTTTCAAAGGAATAGGTATAATAAAATAAGCGTTAGGACGTAACAAATGCTAGTTGGGATCATGAGTTTTGACACACTGAACAGCTCAGGTTCAAATTTGTCCTCCTAAATCACGTTGCCTTATTATAGGGACACTGTAAGTTTGGTCTAATATTTATTTATTACTAATGTTTGGGATGAATAGTACCCAGAAGCATTAATTTGTGATGTATTGTAGTGACGGTTGTACCTTGGTGCTGAAGGTTATTGATTATTTTGCCTTTCTAGGAAGATGTCTTTAATCCATTAATCACCTAGCTAAGATATTACTCCATAAATTACAATCATATTTGAATGAAACCCAGTAATTATCATAAATGAAAACTGCTTTTTTGTCTAGTGACTTCAGATATCCAATTTATAGAAACAGTACTAATGCATTTCTCCCATTACAGAGTTCTATGTTACATGTAAAAAGCAATAAAGTCAAGAAAATATAAATAAAAAGAAGTGAAAATTAGATGAAAATTTTTCCTACATCAACTCCTCAGATTTATTGGATGACTGATTGTGGATCCTGAATCTCAATCTTCATTTTCCAGTTAGACTTACCAGCAACAAAATTATTATCTAGTTGATAAACTGCAGATTGTGTTCAAAAATAAAACTTTATGTTTTATATCTTTTAAGGTACAGATAATTTGGGAACTTGCATGCAAAAGTCACTGGATCCTTCAGAATTATTTAACTGTTCTTATGTAACTAGTGTAAAATACTGAAATGACAAAAATGGCATGAAGTTTGGACATCTTCACCCAGAAGGATGCAAATAATAGAGTCGGACAGTGTTGTTGCAAATTTATCATCTCAATGAATTTCACAGCAAAATTAATATCACTCCAGTAATCCATGCATCCTGACAAAACCATGCACTTTTATAATACAATGAATCTAAGTATTTCCAAGGAAGCTTTCAAGCAGGATATAACTTGTATGTAAAAAAGGCATTCTAATGGCTAACATATCACACAACACTTTACTGGCATACATTTAAGTATTAATCTATTTACTTGTAATCAAAGGTAAAAAATGTGAAACAGTATTATTTGTAAGCCACTGGAAAGGATTTTATGAGGTCTGTGTCTGAATTTAAGTTCTTGAGATAGGAGCAAGAGTGCAACATGTGCCTAAGGAGGTACTCACCCCACAGGCAGACCCCCAAGCACCATGGCAGTACCGGTGCAGAGTGGGTACTTCGTGATGTGGTTCACAACTGGTCACTGATTCCAGCTGATTAGCAGAGGGAGACAACAAAAAAGTTAAAGAGCTTTTATCTCATTTAAACCAATATGATTTTTATCTTCAAGATTTAATTTATAATATAGGAAAAAACTAATTAGCTGGCCTTGGATTTAACTTTGGAACAGTCTTTTAAACCAAACATTTGGACTACTACAGGATAAAATGAGTATGAGATCAGACTCAGATCTTGTAAGCACCTGCCTTGATTTAACATGAGATGCTGAAAAAATCTTTGCTTTGTTGTAGGAAAAAGTAAAGTACAATTATTAGAATATTGTAGTTGCTGCTGTATTGGGGTGATTAATCTGTAGCTAAGGACTTGGAGAATACAGTTAGATAAGTCTCTCTTTTCTCACATTTGAATCAGGAAGACATTGTCAAACGCCTTCAGACTGCGTAGGGGATAAAAGGCAATGATGGTTTGAAGCTATGTCATACTAAGTAAACACCCACATGATGGTATGTATGAGAAATATCCTAAACTCTTGAGAAGATTTTAGCAGCTTCTGCAACTCTGTATATGACAAGATCAAAACCAGGAAACCTGTCAGAGATTGTACCTACACAGCAGTGACTGCAATACAGTGAAAAGCTACCTGAGTTACCTTTAAACCACGTACACTGGTTAGAGGCAACAGTTTAGGCCAGAGCAGCATGAAGTTTAACACGTAAGGCAGAGGTTGATATTACTAATCCATGAACAACAGCAGTATTTCAAATAATTATATTGAAGCTAGTTCAGATGCCTCTCATTATACCACACATAATCAAATGATACATATTTAAAAAAAAAAATAATAAAACCCACCAGAAATAAGTACATTTCCATCAATCCCTAAATGAGGGTCTGAAAAAAATAGCCTGACAGAAGGAGGACTTCAGAAACTACAGGCTACTCAGTCTCACCTCCATCCCTGGAAAGACAATGGAACAGCTCATTCTGGGCATCATCTCAAAACATATGCAGGAGAAGAAAGCTATAAGAAATAGTCAACATGGATTCACTAAAAGGGAAATTATGGGCTGACTAACCTGATAGCCTTCTATAATGGCATGACTAGATGGATAGAAGAGGAGAGGATGGTGGATGTTGTCTACCTTGACTTCAGCAAGGCTTTTGACACAGTCTCCCTCATAGGTAAGCTTAGGAAGCATGGGTTGGAAGAACAGACAGTGAGGTGGATTGAAAACTGTCTGGAAGACAGAGCTCAGATGATCATGATTAGTGTTGCAGAACCTAGTTAGAGGTCCATAACAAGTGGAGTTTCCCAGGGGTCAGTCCTGGGCCCAGTCCCCTTCAATATTTTCATCAATGACCTGGATGAAGGGATGCAGTGTACCCTCAGCAAGTTTGCTGATGATACGAAACTGGGAGGAGTGGCTGACACATCAGAAGGCTGTGCCCGCCATACAGGGAGACCTGGACAGGCTGGAGACTTGGGCAGAGAGGAGCCTGATGAAATTCAACAAGGGCAAGTGTAGGGTCCTGCACCTGGGGAGGAATAACCCCCTGTACCAGTGCAGGTTTGGGGCTGAGCTGTTGGAGAGCAGCTCTGAGGAAAAACGCTTGGGAGTCCTGCAGGACAACAGGATGATCTTGAGCCAGCTATGTGGTCTTGTGGCCAAGAAGGCCAATAGTCTCCTGGGGTGCAACAAGAATAGCGTGGCCAGCAGGTCAAGGGAGGTTATCCTGCCCCTCTACTCTGCTCTGGTGAGGCCCCATCTGGAGTACCATGTCCACTTTTGGGCTCCCCAGTTCAAGAAGGACGGGTAACTGATGGAGAGGGTACAGCAAAGGGCTACAAAGATGACTGGGGGACTAGAACATCACTCTTATGAGGAAAGGCTGAGGGATGGGGGTCTTTTTAGTCTGCAGAAGACAGACTGAGGGGGAAACCAATCAATGCCTATAAATAGTCAAAGGGTGGTTGTCAAGAGGGAGGGGCTAGTCTTTTTTCAGTGGTTCTCTGTGACAAGACAAGAGGAAATAGGCACAAACTTGAATATAAGAAGTTCCATCTAAACATGAGGAGGAACTTGTTCACTTTGAGGGTGGCAGAGTGCTGGAACTGGCTGCCCAGAGGGGTGGTGGAGTCTCTTTTTCTGGAAGCATTCAAAACCCATCTGAACACATTCCTGTGCAACCTCCTCTAGGTGGACCTGCTTTGGCAGGGGGGTTGGACTAGATGATCTCCAGAGGTCCTTTACAACCCCATATCTTTTTCTGTGATTCTGTGACTTTCAGACACATGATGCAAAACTCCATTGATTTTAATTAGATTGTTCTAGAAACATCTAGTTTAAATTAGATCAGAATGCATCCCTTTTTTTCAGACATATATTCAGCATAAAAATAGACATAAAAAAAATCACAGGAGGGTTTGAAGGTAGAATATATGTCATGGAGGAAAATGCATATCTGGGGAAGCTACAAACCAGGAAACTGTTTATATAATGCCTATACTTCAAAAATAATTCCTAAAAACTTAAAACCTTGCAAAATTTTTACTAGGGTTCACTATGTACATAAAATTCTCTATAGAGGAATTCCATATGACTTTGCAATCTGCATCAGCATATCATTTCACTTTCATTCTGTTTGATGATGCATTCTTCAAGTGTTTAGATGTTGAAAGTTTTGTGCAACCTAGAAAACTCTGTGAAAAACTGTTTTCGGATATATGCAGCATAATGTATGTGGAAGAAAGGGTATGGGGAAAAACGTGAGCCACAATGTATCAGCAACAACAAAATTCTGTTTAAATGCTTATGAAAATTTTGTTGCTTGAAAAAAAACCAGTGAAAAGGAAGTAATTTCACATACTGGATTTGCATTTGCAACTTTCAATGCCAGATCATCCTCTGGTTTTCTCATAAAAGAAAAATTAGACATGATTAAGTATATGCATGGTATCACCATTAATATAACAATAAGTTAAGTGGTTTTGGATCAGGAAATGAGATTATAATGAACTCAGTGTGATTTCATTCAGGTAAAAGAAATTTAAACTTGATAACTATTTATAAGAAGAATAGGTACTGCGTTAGCATTCTGTTTCCCTGGAGGTGAAAGAGCCTTGACAGGTCTGTTTCTCTCATTAAAAAGCTGACATGACTTTGTCCTATAGGATTTGCTGGCTTCACTAGAAAATTTGCAGTCATCTGATACACATGTTCTTCTATTCCTAATGGATGGACAAGTCTAATTTACTATATACGTATACAATTAAACCTCTCCATGGCTCTGTTGGAATGGAAGTTTGCTAAACTGTTTTTAAAACAGATTTAAATAAGAACTATTGGGCATAAGATTTTATAAATAAAGTTATCTATTACTAAAGGGAAATGTCAAGATACTCATCAGTTTGGAAAAGGGAGCAGCTACAAGATAATCATACACATTGGGCCAGATCTGAATACACTATAATTGTACCAAGTCCCTTTATTATTGAACAGGTTCTAAATTATTTGATGAAGCTGTTGCAAATTGGATTCTACATAGACTTGACAGTTAAAAATATTTCTAATTATTTAATTCAATTTTACTCCTCTTTCCAATGAAATAAGACCTACATTGACCTTAAAAACTGAGGTATTAAAACATTGAGTGGATTTGCATATAGACCTGTGGACAGCTATTACTGTATCTAAAATTAATTAATTTGGGGTGGTGATCAGTAAGATGTATGCTACAGTTTAAAAATAATAATCAGAACATTTTATTTTAATTCATATTTATGCACAAAATTATTTCAACCTTAAAATATGTGTTAAAAATCAATATTAGCGTAAATAAAAAATCCAGTAATTTTCTTGCCAATTTATATTTCTATGCTCCCATAGATGACCTTTCCACACCTCAAAGCAATTTCTTGGGAGGATGCTGTTCAGAATATGCAACATGAAAAATGTGTTCTAGATGATCATCTACTCTAAACACATGAACAGACAAATAAGAAAAAAAAAAAGTTTCAAGCACCTTGACATAAAATTTGAGAAACAATTGAAGACAAGATATAATTAGAAGGGTCTGACCTTCCACAAATTTTGAATACTTTCCAAGTGCGCAACTTTTATGAAGTCTTATATAGTCAGCTTCAGTTGGAATTTTCCATTATTATTAATCATCTATCAAAACCCCAAGGGCATGATAGAGGAGGTAGTTTTAGCAGCTGAGTTATGGGCTTCCAGGCTTTTTCGGTGGCTGTACTTTGCACCCTTTCTTCCGTGTCCCCAGACTACCTGCCACTGCTGTTTCCCCAGTGTGGGATCCCCAAGGAAAGGCACAAAGGTGGCACCAGGAGGAATGGATACAGACATTTGTTAGATACTGTCAAATTTTACTCTCTTTCCACTACCCATCTTCAAATAAACATGCAGCATAGGGTGAATATTGCCTCCAGAGCATTGGACTGAAAGCCTGAACTGAATATAGACTGAAATTATAATTCCACAAATACATAGTATAAGGAACATTGCATAGGAACTCTGCATATTTGCAATTTATGTAATTATATAACCAAGTCTTTGAGAGAGAGCTATAATCTTCCTAAACATTAATGCTTATAGCTTAGGTTTAAGTTACCATAGAATTTGGAGGTGGCAAACAATTCCAGAAGCTGTAGGGAAGCAAAACACATATTTTCTCAAAGTTGCTTAAGGACTGTTATTTAATTTTTGCTTGTTCCTCTCAATTTACCTGCTGTGTCTCTTCTGTGTTAACATAATCTAGTACTTTTGCAGAAAATTGACTTCCAGGCACTAAATCTTGACCGTCTTGCCTCCCCCTCTTCTTCATCTGTCTTCTGTTTTCATTGGTTTGTCCCATTTCTGCTTCAATTATTTAATTTTACTAGCTGGTTCTAATTGTACTAGCAATGTTTATGACAATGTGTTCTTCTGAGCACCATTCATGAATAGCACAAGTGTTTCTTTCTAGTTAACAGCTAAAGCGCCAGTCCATTTCTTGGAAATAATTGGTTATTTTTCTTAAATGTATCAATGTTTACTTGACTGAGGCTTGAGTCCAGTTATGTCACTGAACTTCCAGCAGTCATCAAAATTCTGTAGTAAGGTTTAGGGGCAAATGGAAAAGGGAGGGAAATTATTTTTCTTCTCTTCATTTTTATATTCCTTTCACCGTTTCCCTAAATGCAGCAGGAAGCTGTGTTCCCTTCAGGTGATTACAACACAAGATCATGCTGCCTTTTATAATATGAAACTTCTATTAGGAGAGATGTGCACTAACCCTTGGGGAAACTAGAGGATAAATACATTATCATAGAATCATAGCATGGCTTGGGTTGGAAGGGACCTTAAAGATCATCGAGTTCTAAGCCCCCTGCCATGGGCAAGGACACTTCCCACTAGACCAGGTTGGTCAAAGCCCCATCCAGCCCGGTCTTGAACACTTCCAGGGATGGGACATCTACAACTTCTCTAGGTAACATGCTCCAGTATCTCACCACTCTCACAGTAAAGAATGTCTTTATAGTATCTAATCTAAATGTCCCTTCTTTCAGTTTAAAACCATAACCCCTCATCCTGTCACTACATTCCCTGATAGAGTCCCTCCCCATCTCTCCTGTAGGCCCCCTTCAGGTACCAGAATTCTGCTATAAGGTCTCATCAGTGTCTTCTTTTCTGCAGGCTGAAGAATGCCAACTCTTTCAGTCTGTCTTCATAGCAGAGGTGCTCCAGTCCTGGCAATTGACCGTACTGGTTTAAAATCTTGCATTTATGAAGTTTCAGTGTAGCAGACTCAGATTCCGTGCTCAGCATATTCGCTCAGTATCCTTACAGAGATTTCTAGAGGAATAGTATCAATTATTTTCCTACAGTAGCCTTATATCTCATTTTCATTAGTAAGAAATGACAGAGTTAGATCCTTAAAGGTGCTTAAGTCCCTACTGGTTTCATTAGATACTGAAAAAATTCCACTGCTTGCAAGATGGAATATATGTACCCCATCTTCAAACTATGGGGTATGTATTTTTCACTGTTCTGAATGTAATACATGAAGTAAAAAAACTAAAAAAAAACACAAAGTGAATTTGCAGGAGATTCCTAGGCAAGGAACAACATGAATTATCATGGAGTTTCTACTAGATATGTGATCTCGTAGACAGTGAAGAAGGACAAGTAACTTGATGGAGAGTATCTTCCTTCACCAACCGGTGCTGTTGCAATGTTACTTTACTATATCGGTACAGCACATGGGATAGAGAATTCCTATTTTCCTTTTTCTTGTAGCGTAGCTGTCATGGAGAGAATGGCCAATCCTGTTTCACACTATGCCTGACAGCCTTGCTGCTGCACTTTTTCTGTACCTGTTCTGGCCTCCAAGTTTCTGCATCATAGCACTTCCTGAGCCTTTGCATAAGGAAAGAGATTTTTTAGAGAATTGTCCTTGTTTAAAGCCATCCTTCCATACAAAACTGCCTGGAGGGCAGTGTAGATCTGATTCAGCTCCAGAAGTCAGCAAAGTCCTTCATGTGACCCTAGCAGGAGTTGAGAGAAGTCTCTACAGATGATGATATATGTATTGTATAATAACAGTGTCAGCTATTGTAAGTTGTCTTCTTTCATATATAAACTGGCTGCGTACAGGCTGTGTTCTTTGCAGCAGTGAAATGGGCAATGTAATGCACCCAGGAGCTTGGCTTTGGGAGCATAGGAAAAAAAGTACCAGGAGCTTGCCATTAAAAGGGTTCTTTGGCTGTGAAGTGGCAATTTCAATCATTTTGAAATTTGCACATAAATATACTTGTCTGTAAGATGTAGCATTTGAAATGTGGAAAAGAAGTATCATTTCTAAAAATGCAGAAATGCAGGGTGGGGGGTGGGGGGGAAGGAGAGGTCTATTTCCAGAAATGTTTTCAGCATAATGAGTCTATTCAAATGCTTCAACCCTAACATGTGATCCATTTCATAATCCTATCTGGTTATACCAACTTCTTGAATAATAGTGAATATAATTTTTCAAACTATTAAAATAATGCATTTTATAGGTTTTTAGCTGACTGATTTTAAATGAAGTGTATTCATGTTAAGGAGTTTTTGAATATCTGTCACTATGCAAGTCTTCAAAATAGATTGTCAGGTAAATGAAAGCAGCAGTAAAGTATCTCATCAACCAGATCAGTTAGTGGCCACTTCAGAAGTACATTGTGAGTGACTTTTCTTATATGTTCTTTCAGTTATATTATATTGGGAGTCCACTGAACTGTCCAAGTGTTCTGCGTCTGTGACTGAGATAGATATTGTACTTTGTCTCATTCACTTTATTCAGTGAATTAAAAAAAAAAAAACATATCTACACATCTGTTTACACTTACATGTGTTCTCTTGTATGCAATTTTACACAGAAGGAATATGTACTTGTAATGTATATACATATATGTACTTCTATATGTAAACAACATGTAGATGTGGATGGGTACATATAGAGGTAGAGACCCTATAGGTGTATATACGCTTTCTATAAATTTTAAGTATTATTTCTTTAAAATCAAAGTTAATAGAATATGTGTGTATCGTTAAATAAATATAACATGTATGACCATAATAAACTCCCTTCTTATATTTTAAAAAAAATCAATATGAAAAATATACTATCTTTCTATATAACATATTTGTTATATATATAACATATGTCCCAATATAACATATATATAACATATATATAACATATGTCCCAAACATTCTTGATATTAAAAACTAGAAACTGAAATAAAAAAGTAAATCTATGTTTAAATTATGCTTTTTTGTATAATTTTTTTTAGGTGATGTGGGAGGGTATATAGAAATATTTTGTAGGGAACTTAAAAGTGTTTTTTCTAAAGAATGGAAATACTTTAAATTAGAAACAGTCTTTCAGTACCAGTGAGTTGTTTGATTGTTATGCTATGCTTCTCAATGTAGAACTTTTTCTGCAGTAAAAGGTTAATTAGTTGGGAAATGAAATACAGAAAACTATCATGAATGAGATGGTATTAAGCTTGCTTTTTTCTGCCTGTCTTCCTGTCTTTTTCTAGAATATAGACTCAAAAAGGGCAAAGGTACCTGTGTAATTGGACATTCCTTAGTGAACTGCACTGTCTTGATTCATACACGCAGTGGGAAGTAAATGGATTTCATTTCCCTATAGAATATTACAAGTTTTAGTGTGTCTTTTGTTTGGTGGGGGTTTTTTGCTAGGGTTTTTTTTTTGTGTTTTTTTTGGTGGGGTTTTTTTGTGTGTGGTTTTTTTTTTTTTAGTTTGGTTTGATTTTGGTTGTTTGTTTTTGTTTTTCTTTTTGTTTCACAAGAACAGTGGAATTGCTCTCTAGTTAAACTTTTCCAAGGTTGTTTGGTAGGAGTGTATGGGTGTAAATCACAGACTTTTCTGGCTCTTTCTCAGTAGGTTTTACCAAGAGGGACTTTCCCCAAATTCTATCACAGGAACTGATCAGAGGAAAGCAGGTAATCCATGTTAGCACATTGAGCTTGGTACTGTACAAATGGCACTGCAGTCCTAGAAAATATAGTATCTAGCTATTTTCTTTATGTGTTCTGTATAAAGTAACATTTCATCACTTAACCCATTGCCATATGCCACCCACCTGGGAAAAATGAAATGTAAGGTAAATGATGAAATTGTGAAAGTACTTATAGCCTCAAAGCACTTATATAACAGCAATAAAAGCTAGGTTAAAGTTGACAGAGTTAATACCTGGTCCAATTTATGTCAACAACTATGTCTTTGTATGCAAAGATGTACAGAAACACAAATACATAAAACAGACAAACTTGCACACATACAAGTACCCCCTACCATGTATTTAGTTTTCAGTCTTAAAATCTCTTGCTTTCACATCTTATCCAATGCTTTTCAGTTCTTTCCAAATTTTTATAGGTTTGCCCTCTCTCATTAGTATTCCTTAGCTGTAACAGGGTGTTAAACAAGAAGAAAATGTGAATTTTAGGTGAATGTTAGGCAAGTTGAGAGTTTTTAATTCTTATGCATGTGTATTCTTAATAGTCTGAAAACTTTCATTCCAAGTGTTATTTTCATCCAGCAGAGGAGCAGAAATAGGAATACAGTTAACCACAATTCAACTTGAATTCTAAATATTGAATGTTCATAATTAAACCTGCTAAACAATTTACAGAGCAGAGCCAGTAATAATTACAGGAATTAATTTGTGAATTTCTTTAATTGAAAATTATTTTGGCAATTTATAACTTGGATCCTGAAAATTTTAAGAACGGAATTTGAAAAAAGGTTTTACTCAACTTTCTTCATTACTTCAAGCCCTTTGGTTTCTTCAGAATATATACAGCAGCTAAATTTTGATTGCAACAAAACAATTTTTAGTTTAACACAATTTATATTCTGTACTTTCATATATATTCAAAGTTAGGGAGAGACAGGCAGAAGAAGCACTAAGACATGTCTTATCATGTCATGACATATTTGGAGCAAAGCAAAATTTCAGTCTACTTGCAGCTGTGGAAAAGGGGCTTTTTACATTGCATAATGGCTTTTCATATATCTAAGCAGAAATGTATACTGCAATGAAAAGTTCAAGCCAGTGGCATGCATGTATTTTGTGAGGTACTTCTTCCACTAGTCAAGGCACATGACATTCCCGTTACTTTAGGATACATCCTTAAGAAATACTAACCGATAATTCTATGAATACTGTGTTAAAAACCAACATCATGAAGGAAATATAGCCCCTAATTTGACATTATTTATTTATTTTTCAAGAAAAGACCTTTCAATCTGGAGTATAATGAACTTGCAAAATTAGCCCAAACATATTCAAACTCTACTATGTAATTTTGACGTGTATGTGTACAGAAAAGCAGGAAATGTTCTTGAGCTTGTTATCAAGTGAGACAAGGTTAATTAGTGACTAGAATAGCTTCAGCATTTATTTCACTCCATTATATTTTACCACCTGTTCTTTTTACTTCCAATATAAAATCTTCCAATTTTAAGAAAAGGATGGAAAAATTGTTGCTTTTCACATTTTAAGTCACTAATGAATGTATATTTAATATACCAGGGGGGGTGAGTGGGCTAGGTTTGTTGCCTTACTACACCTCTATTTTCATAATTGCACCATGATTTATTTTTCAAAGTTTCAGCACCCAAAATTAAAACTGGATTTTCAAGAGCTCTATGCTGAGCAACCTTCAGTATAGCAAGGATATTCAAAGGTCTCAAAATGTGGTGTCTGAATACTTCAAAATTAAAAGTATTTATTTGATATTTAAATGAGAAATATACAGTACTGGATGTTCACTTCTTTTCCATAAAGAGTTAAAACCAGACTTTTTAGTGACGATCCAGCCAAGAGTTAAATTTTGAACATATTTATACCTCTTCAGGTCAACACAAGACTATCTATATTTCATTCTTTTCATATTACTTTGTAGCCTGGAATAAATAGAGCCATTTTAATTTTTTTTTTAGCTACCTGTGGTTGTACGGAACTGAGTTCCACTTGCCACAGATTTTTCCACATGAATTCAAATTCTATCTTTGACTTCTGTCACTACTGAGTATTCAGGAAATATTCTACTTTTACATTGTAAGAACTATTTATCGTCTAGTCTTAAGGACTAAAGTATAGTACAAATTCAAATTAAATTCCAGATTTCAGTTAAAAGGAGGAATGCAAAAAACATTATGTGAGCTTCTATTCCAATATTCCTTTCCACATTTTCTACTTGGTATTTATCTGCAATACTGTGTCACTTCATGTTCATAAAAAATATAAGTGAACTATATTTCTTTTTGTTCCAAAAATAAAATACAGTTCAGATTCCTTGATGATGAGCAATATTTGAAAACTCTAGGATAAACAGACATGGAACAAGATTCTACCTCACTGCAAAAAAATCTTCTAAGGGAGACAAGAGCTTCTGAAAAATAGAAAAATAGTGTGTGTGTTTTGTGTGTTTTCTTCTCTTTTTTTTTTCTTTTTTTTTTCCCCTCTGTTCTTAGAAGCAGGGATTTCATATTGCCTTTGGAATAAAGTTGGTTTCTTTCAGTGCAGACACTGAACCCCATGGATAGGTCTATACTGAAAGCCTGACTCTTGAGTTTGACAGCAGACTCTCCTTCCATCCCAACTGAACAGAAGCCCGGAATTAGACAGTTAGGTGAACTCAGTAGCAAAACAGGTAAGAAATTGGGTAGCATGGATTGTGCCTAAAACATGTCCGCTGTCATCCCTCTGCAATCTAGCTGCCACTGTGATGGTGCATGAATGTCAAAACTGAGCACGCAGTTCTGCAGATGTGCAGCCATGCTCTGAAGTTACAAACAGCAGGTTCTGAGGGGTGTGTGCACACAGCTTGAAATCCAATTTTCCTGTACATACTACAGTAGTGTTTCAATTACTTATAGGTTCCCAGTAACTCCAGAGACATGTTCCAAACCAGCCAAGTCCAAGTCCAAGCACAAACAACTTTAGCCCTTGCTGGCTTTTGGTCTGCCAGGCACTGAAATTGTGGGTGGACAAGAAAAAACAGCAGCCAGTCAGGGGTTTGGGGTCCAGCAGGGATGGTGAGTGCTGCAGGTGTCCACAGCTGCATGTGGCCTCTGCTACTCCTTGGCAGCCCAGTTACCATTAGTAGCTGCACTTGCAGTTATTATATCAATACATAGAAAGAGCTCTGCTGTCTAGTGAACTGCATTATATCTTTATTAATGTTTTGTTGTCTAAAGGAAGATCTGCTGGTCCAAACCTTTGCAGTCACATGCTATTAATTAATAAAATCCAACATTTAAGGAAAGTTTATAGTAGGTTGTTTGTTTTTTTGTTGGTGGTGGTTTGTTGGTTTTTTTAACTTATAATATTGGATAAACATTAACATCCTTCCTAACAGAGCAGGGCCAGGCTGCCATTTGTTACACATACACTTGGCCCCTCCCAGGAGTTTGGCTAATGAAAACATTTAAACAAGGGAGTGCTATTGTTTGATTGTTCAATTAAATTACTTGTAACAATTACAAGGTGGTTTCCTACCATCTCCTTTACTACAGTCTTAAAAATCAATGAGATTTTGAGACATTTGCTCCCATTCTATTGTGATTTGCTTTAAAGGAAGAAATAAGGCCCTGAATCTCATGTGAGGAATGTATGAGCTAAGCATATGTAAGCACCATTATTGTTGCTTTGAAGCAACAAATAGTGCTCTATTTTATTTTATTTTTTGCCACAGTTGTGTATTACAACCTTACAGAAGTTTCTGTGGGTTTTTTTAGATATGAAAATAAAATGAACTCCCTTATATATAATATTTGAATACATGCAGTTTGCTATATATGCAAATTTGGGGTACTAAATGAAGAATTTATTTTAAAATAAAAATAATCCTCTGTGTTGTAACTTGAATTGTCAGTATTTTACAATGTAAAGCTAGTAGCTGTATAACATTCAGTGTCTATGTCTATGAGTACAGTTGCCTAGTCTAGCTAGTGCTAAATGCTAGAGCATGATTTTTTTATACAATCATAGAATAACTTAGGCTGCAAGGGATGTCAAGGTCATGTAATCCAACCTCCTGCATTACAGAAGTCCAGCTTCTTATTTTTTCTCAGAAGAGCTCTCAGATTAAGTCTGGACTTTATTGTTGTTAGTTGCAGCAATTCAACAGTTGTCTTCCATCCATGGTGAAACAGAATTTTTATCCAAAATAAAAAAAAAAAAACCTAAAGCAAGATGTGTATGTGGAAACCTCATTTAGAGATGCTCAAATAAAAGGGATTTACTAGAGACTGCTGAAGTGGTTAAGCTACTTACATTGGGTTTTGCAGCTAAGCTTTTCTGTTCTTACCAGTCTGATTTCCCTCTTCTGGTGCACTCTAAATAAATATTATATGTACTGTTCAAGAATTCAGATAAGTGGCTTCCCTTGTAAAGAAAATAAATAAATAAAAATTAATCTGCAGTATTCAGTCTTTCATAGGATGTTCTTTGTAAGCTGGGAGCAACAATGGTTCTGTCTAGACTTTCCTCACAGCCTGATCCACTAAGGGCCTTACCAGAAGAGACCCCAAATTTTACCCAAATCAGAAAAGTGCACTCTATTATAAAAATTTCCACACATTAGATTACTACAGAAACTCCTAGCATGGAACAGGCATTTCATTCAGTTCCTCTCCATAGACAATCATGAACTATAATCAACATGGAGATGCCTACCTGAAACTGCAAAGTTGAGACAGCAGATACTAAGGTAGTGTTAATGCATTGTTCAGTGATCATTATGCCTGACATTTAAGCACCGCTGTTAGTCCTCATCAATGAAAGGAGAGATCAGTTCCAGCCCTGGCACTGTCAGCTCATCTTGTTGCTATGGATGACAACCACAAATTACTAATAATTTTTCGCATTTTATCTCCTACACAATTCTGTCTTCCAACAGTCTGTTCTTCTTCAATCAAGCAAAAGATACACCCAAAGAAGTCTTTGCAGCTCGGGGTCTCATATGAGGTCTCACAAGGAGAAGAATTGCTCTTAGAACATTCACACCCATATTTTGGACATTGCGGCATATGTGACAATAAGTAGCAGCCCTCTGAAGCAATTCAGTATAGTCAAAGCTACATGTAATAGCATCAGTTATTCCAATAGTTGTTTTAAATAACCAGCCCTGGCTTCAGTACCTGGCCAGGAAAATATATGACAAATGGTGAATTCATCAAGCATTGTCAAAACCAGCAAAATACTTCAAAGGATCTTAGGTAGGGTTTAGAAATTTTACCTCATATTGAAAGATTTCAGTAGTTCTTGCTCAGTGCAGAGCAGGTTAAAGGAAGAGCTGATCACAGATTATAAATATCTATCATGGAATAAGATATCAACCACTGGAGGCTAAATAAACTGACAGAGTAAAAAACCAAGACCCATACCTGAACACTGAAGTTTGAAAACAATCAAATTGGGGATAATAGTCAGCTGTACTAAATGAATGTTATATTCCACTGAAGCAGTTTACCAAGGGAGAAATTAATTTGGTTTTTTAGTTAAGATTCTATCTGTGTTGACAAGATATAGTTGAGTTCACCTGCAAGTTATTGAACTTTGTATCTCCCAGTTATATGGAGAGAAGAACAATTCATTCTCTGCAGGAACTGTTAAAAAGATCTGTGGCCTGCTTTATAAAGAATGGTCACTTGTGGTTTTAAAATCTTTGAGATCACAAACACCTAAAAGGGACAGAATAAATATTAAAAATATTTTAGATCATACATAGATCACATCCATTTTGCCTGGACAACACTTTCATTTGTCATATGGCAATGTCAGAATAATGTCTGTTCAAATGGGTTGTAACCCACACTCTTGAAGAACAACACCATGGGAATAAAATAGATCCTTCAGCTCAGTACATCTTTGTTACCAGATAATTTCTTTATACATGGCAATATTTAATTTGCTTTCCTAAACAAATGTATATAGAGTATAATGAATTATTTGAATGCTACTGACAACTTTTAGATGAAGTTCCAGTTCTTACATTTTGTATTTATTCTGTTTCATTATTATAGGGTACTCATTTCATTATATTGAATTATCTCAGTGCTGTAATGAAAACCATTAATTTTTTAAAATCAGCATGAGTATAAACAAAAAGGAAAGAAAAAAAAGACATGCCACTCAAACTTGATTGCTTTTTTGATAGACTTACAAAATTAGTGGATGAAGCATACACGGTAGTTATATTTGCATTTTAGTGAAGTATGATCATACCTTTAAAAAACTTACAGAGGAACCACATTCACTTGAATATGATCGCTATTACATGGAAGAAAAACTAGATTAAAGACTGTGGTGGGTTGGCCTTGGCTGGATGCCAGGTGCCCACCAAGCCTCTTTATCACTCCCCTCCTCAGCTGGAGAGAGGAGAGAAAATATAATGAAAGGCTCACAGGTCAAGATAATGACAGTGAGAGATCACTCCATGGTTACCATCAGAGGCAAAACAGACTCATCTTGGGGAAATTAGTTTAATTTATCACCAATCAAATTAGCGTAGGGTAATGAGAAACAAAAATCAAACCTTAGAAGACCTCCCCCCTGTCCTTGCCTTCTTCCTGGGCTCAATTTCACTCCTATTGCCCTACCTCCTCCCTCTCAGCAGCCCAGGGGGACAAGGAATGGGGGTTGGGTTCAACACATGTTGTCTCTGCCATTCCTTCTCCTCAGAGGCAGGACTCCTCACACTCTTCCCCTGCTCCAGCAGTGAGGACTTCCCACAGGAGACAGTCCTCCAGGAATTTCTCCAACGTGAGTCCTTCTCAAAGGCTGTAGTTCTTCTTGTACTTCTCCAAAGTCTGTCCTTTCCATAGGGTGCAGTCCTTCAGGAACAGACTGCTCCAGCGTAGGTCCCCGATGGGGTCACAAGTCCTGCCAACAAACCTGTTCCAGATGGGACTCCCATCTCCACAGGATCCCAGATCCCACCCAGAGCCAGCTACAGTGTAGGCTCTCCACAGGGTCACAGCCTCCTTCAGACACATCCACTTGCTTAGGCATGGGGTTCTCCATGTTAACCTCTGTAGGCTGCAGGGAGACAGCTTGCCTCACCATGGTCTTCACCATGGGCTGCAGGGGAATCTCTGCTCCAGTGCCTGGAACACCACCTCCCCCTCCTTCTTTCCTGACCTTGGTGTCTGCGGAGCTGTTACTCTCATTCCTCTCCTTCTCCTGCTGGTGCACAGCATTTTTTTCTCCTTCTTAAATATGTTATCACAGAGGTGCTACCACTGTCACTGATGAGCTCAGCCTTGGCCAGTAGTACATTCATTTTGGAGCTGGCTGGCATTGGCTTTACGGAACATGGGAGTAGCTTCTATGTAGCCTCCACGCTACCAAAACCTTGCCATGCAAACCAAATACAAAAAAAATTAATAAATGAGCATTACTGTGGGGTGAAGTGTAGATCTATAATCAAAATATACGTGTTAAAATTAATTTTATTCAATGCATTTTGCCCTTATCTGGAAGAAGGAGTAAATAGCACAGATGAATTTGCAAATTATAGTTAGCTGGAAAATAAATTTCAATCAAGATGGGTTGGATCAATAGAGAAGTCTGCCTTTTGCCCCAGTTTTATGAATAGGTCATCATGTTACTGTGACATCCAAAACAGAATCCAAGAAATGTACTGTGGCTGAACTACAGTCTCCAAGGAAAAAAGAGAGAAACTAAACTGAGGCAGTATTAGAAAATTTGCTTGCTCAATGATTCTCTATTGAATGCCTAAATGATTCCATGTTTTCTGGCTTGTAAATCTAATATGTATTTTCCTCCTCTTTTTATGAGTCCTTAACAATTTAGTAACAGAAGTAACCCTGAACACTGTACAAAGAATGAGCATGAGACTGTTAAGTTTTGTCTGAGCTGGGCTGGAACAGCCTTTTGATAGGGGAATTAAAATGACTGTCCTAGTTTGAGGTAAAACAGAACCAACTTTCTGTTCTGTAATTTTACAATTTAGCTAGGCCCCTTCCAAGTCTCTGAAATTAACAGCATATTGTGCAGAAAGCTGTTCATTCTCCAAGTGATAAGACCAATGTACTTCATGTAAAGGAAGAGTATGCAGACAGCCTCTTGCTTATTGCTATAACAACCAGTGTCAGATAATTTCATTATTTGCTCTGTTGGAGGGTCAGAAACAGAAAGGCGTAGAAGGGTCCCACCTGCAGGGAGGAGCAGGTAGGACAGGTGACCCAAAACTGATCAACAGGGTATTTCCTCCCATCTGCCCCATGCTCAATATAAAAGCTGAGGGATTGAAAGGTCAGCTCTCTTTCTTCAATGGCCAATGTAAAAAGAGGACCCGGTCTTTCCATCTACCTTTGATCCCTATCTGTGTGTTCCTGATTCCAGAGCTGGAATTCAGTTTCCGTTCATTGCTGAGTCCAGTTTGGGACTTCCCCAGTGCCTGCTAGTGACATCATGCTGGGAGCTTGATACAGTTTTGTATGTACTGCATCTATTTCATTACTTTCTTTTTATTTTAATATTTCATTATAGTAGTTTATTTTAGAAGAAACTCATAAATCTCTTTATCTCTCCTCCTCCTCTCCTTGGAGGAAAAGGTAGGGGTAGGACATCTGTCAACTCATTTGGCTGATTCAGTGTAAACCATGACAATGACTCTCACACTTTTATTGGAGGACAAGTTTGTGCTCTCTGAATTTCTTAAGAATAAAATCTGCTTTACCTACTTTGATTACTGAAGGAGGAGATGGTCTCCAGTTCTATTTTCTCACTTCAAGTAAGAAATTTAGAAGTTGCATCTCTCTTGTTGAGAGAGAGAGAAATAAAGAGCTTTGTATTTCTTCACCTCTTTCCTCTCCTTAACAGTAGAGAAAGCCAGAAAATGGCAGTGATAGAAAATAGCTGTACCGACAGCTGATTGCTGCAGAGTACAGATGAGGATGTGCTCTGCCCTAATCGGGCAGCTCCAAGAAGAATTTAATTCCCATGAGGATTAATGGGAGAAGCTGTGGGAGGTGTTCGGCTATAAAGCATCTTTTTTTCTTCAACATCTGTTAAAGCTGTCACTTATGTAAAAGTATTTTTTATTTTGGATTCAATTAATCTTCTTCAGAATATCATAACTACAGTGCTTGTGTGGCTAAATAAATACCGTTTTGCTCTTAGTAGTGAAAGGCTGTAGACTTTGTACTGAAGGGCTAAGAAAACACTTTGAAACAACTCAAAATGGGTCAAAGATTGAAGAAAATGCCTCTCAGGACATCATATTCCTCCCAGGAAGGAATTTGGGATGCTGTTTATAACTGACGGTTATAAGACCCTCCCTTTCCAAGTCTTGTTGAGGAACAGTGATATTTAGGACCCAGAGGCATGTGTGAAAAGTGAGTCTAGAACCAGGAAAAAAAGGTAAATATAGGGAAGTTTTATATGGCTATTTTACTTGCCTTTGCAATGAGTTATTTACTATATTAATTAATTATTTAGACATTTAGGCTGTTAAAATATTATTTGGAATAACAGTAAATTATTATTTCCATGTATATGGTGTCTTTTTTTTTTTTTTGCCTAGAAAAAGATTCTGAGTGGAATTCTTGTTGCAGTGTATGGCAGTTATGTAAGGGAATTCATCCATGCATAAAGAAGAAAAAAAATATGTTTTACTTAACATCAGGCATGCTTAAAGCACTTTATAATCGAATGTTAGGTAAATGTATATATTGAGAAACCCAAAAACTTAATAGGGATAGAACATATTTTTTCTATATCTGAACTTTTTCAGAAAGATTTTTCTTTGCCGGCTTTAGCCTGGATGTTACCATCATTTTGAAAGCATTACCTCCATTCCCTGGAAAGCTCTCATTACAAAAAAAAAACCCCAAAAAGTCTAACAAAAAGAAATTGTTCTTTTTTTTTTGCAATTTGCAGGGGATTTATGTTTTGAATCCTTGGATCTGTGAAGTATTACATGTGATAATCTCTTAGGGAATACAAAGATACTGAAAACAGATAATAGAGATATGTTAGTGCAGCTTAATAGTGGGATCTTACATCATCACTTTGTTATATCAGTAAAAAAAAAAAATCATGCAAACCATGTTATGTTATCTTACTCATTATGAGTAACCCATTGAAGATTATAGGGCTTCTCACAAAGCAAGATACAAGATACTTCTCTGTCTGGTTAAAAATGATTGATAAACATATCTGATACTTTGATTTTCCTTATAACAGGGATAAGCGATTTCAGGGTATTCAACTAATCCATATTGGTTTTAGGTCAGGTTTGCAGTTCTGATTACCATGCAGTGTCTTATTCCATGAGTTATTCACTGAGTACAGTACTTCTCAGTGTGATTACAAGATACAGGATCTAGCCTTCTTTACTCTTTTTTTTAAACAGAATTGCTTGAGGAAAGCTTGTGTTGTTGCTTCTACAATGCTGAAGCATGTATAGAAATGAATCACTCAATCTAAATCGTTTAGTTTGAAATGCTATTTCCCAAACTATACTTTTGCTTCTTACTTGCTATTGCCTATATGCTCCAAGTGTTTCAGAGCATTCAGTTATGCTTCTATGATGCTTACCAGATGGTTTTCTCAAACTAAGAATTATCAGGCTAGACTCACTAACAGTTAACAGACAGCAGACTCACTCAGCTATCTCAAGTTAAATGAACCCCATTAGTTTTGCCATCTTGCAGTGATTTGTAGTTTTCAACCAAAAATGTTTAAACATTTACTTCCCACCTTTTTTTCCCCCCTTTTGCTACACCCTAATGCATATTCCTGCTATATTGCAACATGCAGCTAGTTATATAAGCAATTTCCCTAGTGATTTGCATTGTCATGGGAAAAGTCACAAGAACTTTACGGAACAATAAAAAGATCACCTACCAATATGCATCCTTTGTATTTCCATCTTATTTTTTAAATGTAAGGCTTGCTGTATTTTTCTGCCTGCAAGTTTGGTCTGAATAGGAAAAGAGAAATACGTGCAATCTTCCTGTGAAGTGTCCAGCACCTACTATTGCTCTAGTAAAGAAACCTACTGATTCAGGACATCTCAGAGTCACCACATGTATAATGCACAGTGAAGGCAAGCATATTTCTATCTACTAAATATAAGGCAGAAGTGCACCAGCCCTATTAAGTGAAACCTTGACAGAGCTTTCACTCAATTAATAGTATGGGAAAATTAAAGTGGGGGGTGATGGTGGTGGTGTAGGAACACCTGCCATAAAGAAAGAGGAAATAATTGCAGCACTGTTCACTAAAGAAAATTAGATCATCTTTTCACGCTACTAATTTGCTTTACTGCCTTTACTAACAGCCTCTGGATCCTGCATAATTATTCCCCTTCATTCCTTTGCCAGAGCACATTGTCATGTCTGCTTCTCTGCCTGTCTTTTGCTCTCTTCTCACTGTATTCACTGACAAATGACAAGACGGTGAAGTATGAAGAAATGCAAACTGTATTATATGAAGTTTTCAGATCACTCTAATTAGCCAGTCAGCTGTGGAAACCATTCCTTCTAAGGCTGTCCCATTGTTAAGGAACAAAATTGTTTGTACAGATCTGGTCAAACATAGTATTTATACACAATGGCTAAGTTTTTGTCTCCATTAGCTTTTTACAAAGGGACTTTTCCTCGTATCCGATTCTGTTGTTTCCAAACTTCTTTTTAAGGTAAGAAAAATATTAAAGCAATCACATTTCCCCCCTTTTTGTGTGTACATAATTCCCATTTTAGATATAAATTTACCAAACACTTGATATAAAAGTACCGAGTGTTGCTTGGATCCTCAGATATGAACTATGGGGACAGCTACAGTTTTGACTTTACATAAAACATTTTTGGCTTGCTTATTGTCTTCCAACAGAGTCCATAAGGCTGTCTGTCAACAGATTACTAGATCCAAATTACAGAAGGTAACAAATATTCATGCATGATTTTCTCAGGTCTCTATTTTGTGATACCTTTTTACTATAAAAAAGAGCTAGGTGTCTGATTCAATGTTATCACCCATATTTATAGAATTTGATCTACGTACTAATACCATAAGTATTCTTTGCACTAATCATTCTGCTCTCTGAAATAAGAATTTGCAGATGGTTCAGGAAGCCTAGAATATACTCACTTTCCATTGGCATGTACACGAACATGTTGATTTTCTGTCCAAAAGTTTTTCAGATTGTTCTGTTGTGACTTGCCTATCATTTATATGTCATCAATATAATGCTTTTAGGAATTGATTTCCAATTTCTTAGCTGGAGCTGCATTCTAATTTGGAGTCAGACTGTAGCACAAAGGAAGTACTTTTATACCCAAATAAACCTGGATAAAAACCAATGCCATAAAATACATTGCAAAATTATTTTTTACTTCTTTTATACTACCAGGAAAATATCTAATTTGATGACATTTAACTATTTCGTTAAAATCCTGAAAGTTAATACTCAGAATTTTGTGCATGCAAGGACTGTAGAATGGAAATTGTCTAAAATATCTTTTCGTTTTACTTCATGTACCCTAAACACAGACAGATCCAGCCTGCTCAGAGCCACCACTGTGGGGCACAGCTAAGCCCTGAAGTCACCACGATGGTGGTGCCTCAGGGAAAGCCTGTAAAAAAGGGCAAAGCACTGTCCATCAATAAGGGGTGAGGTGAAGTGTGATAATCAGCCCCGTGAGCCCTGAGTTAAGGTGGGGGAGGTGGAGTTGCTGCAGGCAGCCTAGCAGGGATTCTCCTGCAGCCCCAGAGGACCTCATGCCAGAGTTGGAATTTCCTGCAACCACTGGAGAGGACCACTGTAGAACAGATAACCAGCCCATGGAGAGCCCCACACCAGAACAGGTAGATGTGCCCCGAAGGAAGCTACAGGCTGTGGAGGATCCCATGCAGGAGCAGGTTCCTGGTAGGAGAGGAGCCCATGCAGCAGCAAGTTTTCTGGCAGGAACTGTGGCCTGTGGAGGAACCACACTGGAGCAGTCTGTTCCTGATGGACTGTATCCTGTGGAGAGGACACACACTGGACTAGTTCTTGAAGAACTGCAGCCTGTGGAAAGGACACACATTAGATCAGTTCACGAAGAAATGTATCTTGTAGGAGAGGCCCTGTGCTGGAGCATGGGAACAGTGTGAGGAGGAAAGAGTAGCGGAGTCGAAGTGCTATAAACTGACCACAACTTCAATTCCCCATCCCCCTCCACCACTCAGGAAGGGGAGGAGGCAGAAGAGTTGGGAAGGAAGGAGTGAAGTTAGGCCTGTCAAGGAGGAGGGGGTAGAAGTGAGGTTTTGTAGTTTTGTCTTTGTTTGTCATCATTGTAATCCAATTTTAATGAGCAATAAATTAAATTCAGTTTTCTGAAATTGAGTCTGTTTTGCCCATGGCAATGATTGGTAAGCAATAACCCTTTTTTCATCTTTATCCAGGAGCTTTTCCATATTTTCTTCTCCTGTGCTGTTACAGAGAGGGAGTTAGAGAGTGGCTGGGTAGGCATCTTTCAGTCAAGGTCAACACACCACACTTTCAAAAACAATTAAAAATTACTGTCACCTAGAATCTGCTCTCTCCTTCATAACTCAGCACTATTGTAATGAAGTTAATATATAGTACACTTTTACGTTCCTAAAATGTGGCATGACTATTTAAGGTGGATACAAGACATTTCTATGGACACTCAAGCTAAATGCCTATGTGCATCAGAGTCCTGTATTTCCACTTGATTTTAAGGAATATTCACAATATTTGTGTATCAGGAAATTTAGGCCTCATTTATGTACAAGATATTCTTTAAGCATAAGAATATTACGTTAAAGAGCATGATTCTTTTACCAAAAATTTCTAACAAGACAGCCAGAGAAGTAACTGAAATTACATTGGTAATAAGATGATTTTTAATGCTTTTCTTCCTTTCCCTAATAAGGGGAGCTGTACAAGATACTTTTCATCTGGTGGTCTTTACGTATATTTGTGTGGTTGCAGGAACAAACTCTATGAGTTCTTAGGTTTACAAATACATTATTGAGTTGGGGAAGTAGAAATAATTTACACAGAAACTATAGATTGTTATAAAAGACATTAGTTAATAAATTTTAAAAGTAACTACAGGTTATGCTCAAAATAATTGTTCTATAAACTTTAAGATTTTTCAAATTATTATTGGAAGAATTGTCAACAATGACTCAGTATTTTTATATTTCATTTATTATACACTGCAATACTATGTGATTAAACTTAAAATGAAGAAAATGTTTTTGATTGATTTACAGTAAATTTAATCTTTGATTAACATTCCAGAAGGAGGAAAAACAAATGAACATGCTATAAAACATGCTAATGATGATTATAATGATAATTTAGAATGTTCTTAGAATAGATAATATCTTAATGAAGGCATCAAGTTTTTATGTAGATTTCCCCCCCTGTAGGTTTGATAACAGGAAGAAGAATATTTACTTATTTTTGAAAAAATTGTATTGATTTTAAAACCTTTCCAACATAACAGAAAAAAGGAAAATATTCCCTTGCTATTTTTTTTTAATTTACATTAACTATGATGCTGTTTGTTCCTTGCCTCTTTTTTGTGTACGTGCTTTCATTTTCCTGGCCACTAGGCTTTGCATTTACAAACAATAAATCTCGCCCATTGGCTGAAAATCTCGCAGCCCAAATCTCTATATTTATTTCACTTTAGCCTCTGCTCATTTATTTGTTACTGCTTGTAAATTGTGGTCACATTTGAATAATCACTCTTAAAGTTACCAACAGCAGATGTGGAGCTGGTATTCCAAGCACAAGAAAAGAGAAACTGTATGGGGATTTCAGTTTAATTGGTCATAAAATCACCTAAAAACTTTTAAAAGTCATTACTGAAGTATGACTTCTACAAAACCCTCACTATATACAGATCAATGATTTCCTTAAAAAAACAAAGAAATGCTCTCTGTGCCTGCAGTGATCTGCAAATGAAAGCTTGCGAACTACATCCTACACAAAATGGATATGATGTAGATAAACCTTTCTTTTCTAGATCATTGATAGGAATATGAGAATATAAAATGGTGAGTAATGGTTCATTATGAGATGAATATCATACATAATAAAGTAATTCCAATTCAGATTGTACATCTGGGCCCAATCATAATTTGGTCAGAAGATCTGTTCTGAAGTGGTAGACAGAAAAAAAAGGACATGAGAGTTAGACACTTAACAGCAGGATTTTAAGAGCATGTAGAGTCTGTCTGTCACGACAATTAGTTAGAGTGAGCCACCTAGCAGCCCATGAAAAAAGATCTCAGCTCCCCCATTTCCACTGAATTTCACAGAGCCACCATTCCTGTCTCTAAAAGCTGAAACCTAGTCTCACCTTTTGTCCTGGATTGTCTTCTGCATAATAAAATCTCTTAGTTATCTGCAATTTTTGCTCTCAAAGTTCAAATGTAAAAAAAANTAAAAAGAAAAAAAAAAAAAAAAAAAAAAAACCCAAACCACCCCCCCCCCCAAAAAAAAAAAAAAAAACCACATAAAAAAAACGCCATTCTTGGGCATCTACTATTTTATTAAATAGAGAAAAAAAACACCATTCTTGGGCATCTACTATTTTATTAAATAGTCAGGTCTATATATCCTAGAGGTACTACCAAGTGTTCATATGCAAGAACTTTTTCCTAACTTAGTCGGTCCTCTCTTCTCATAACATCCCTGCATGAGCCTTCCTGCCTGCAGCTGTAGTTTCTTCTGCTCATTTAGCTGAATGTTTCTCGGCTCTTCAAAGTCAGATGCTCCCCACCAGGCCATGCAGTCTTAATGGAGAAGAAACTCATCAACTTCTAGTACTGCTGTATTAATCAGGCAGGGTGTGAATTACAACTCGGGGAAAGGGTGAAATACTTTCATGGGCAGCATTCACTAGCAAAGTCTCTGATACAAGCTGTCTGGAACTGGTTAATGGGAAGTGATACAAAGCAAGGGCTGTAGGGTATGTTTCATCTCTCTGCTTAGTGTTTTTGAGGGGGTTAAAGCAAACTGACTTTTGCTACTAGAGGTTTCCAGCACTTGTTCTCCTTGATGTAAGTGTTTATAAGCTTCCTGACAGAATATAATCTTGTTGCTTTCAAAACACAGCTTTGAAAGGATTGTTACTGTGGGTTGTTTTTATCTGCAGGCTTCTTATTTGAAATACTTCATCCAGGAGACAGAATAACTAGCCTTAAGTTTGAAGTGTGAATTCAGGCCTATGGCTCCCATCATATAGGTGCCTGTGTTAAGCTTGAGTCTATAAGCTCACTTGAAGGAAAGAGGGCAGTTACTCTTTTCTTGTTCTCTTCCAATATCTTAAGAAAAGTGATAAGGTATGGATCTGTAGGCAGGCAAGTGTGGGATGTGTGTCTTTTGAAGAGAGGAGACAAGGAGTTATAACCTCTCATTTTGGGAGTACTTGCGCTTTTGGCCACTGAAGACTGGCTTTTAGGGGTGATTCGGCTGTTTGCCTGACCTCTTAAGGTGAGGCAGCGACTGCAGTCTTGGTAAGTGTTTAATACTCACATGCTCCCTCTCCTAGCTGAATAACACCTTCTGTCCTTGTGCTTTGTGTCCATCTCTGTGTGCCCGTACCTTGTAGACATGATACAAAGTGACAACTGATACCAAATGATATTGATAGGCCTTTATTGAACTTAATTACTTTTCAGAGACTGGCATGAATCAATCCTCATAAAATTTATCTGTCACTTTGTGATGTACCAGTTTTAGTATGGAGGAGATGGAGGGAAACTTCTCTGGGGAAAGAGAGGTTCCTTTATTCTACTAGTAACCCTTTATTTCTTCTTAAATTATTGATGGACTTTGTTCAAATGAAAACTGTCATAGACATTTATCAGTTAATATAGTAAAAATAAAGATGGGGAAATAGTGGTGACATTTAGTTTGGCTTTACTCTGCACTGTAGTAAATACCCAGAATTCCTATTAAAATTAGTGAATTCCCTGAAAATGTACTCACCTCCACCCACAATTAAGTTCTTTGTCAGTATAAAGTCCAATGTGTAGTGATGTAATAAAAGTTTTGTACTGTTTTGGGTGAGGTTTTTATTGGTCTGGGTTTTCTGTACTGGTCACACAAAGCTATGAAATTATACTTTTACAGTAACTGCAAGTATTGTGTGAATCTGGAAAATGGCAAGTTACCAGCTTTACAGAAAAAAAAAAAAAAAAAAAAAAGATAGGTTTAACATAAGCTATGGTAACGAAAAAGGAACCATTTTTCAGAGGTGTCTGACTTGTGGTGTTTCTTATGAACTCAACCAAAAATCTTCCAGTGGGTTAGGGAAAATAGTGTAGATACCAGCTACAGGTAACAACATGCTCTTTACATAAAATCCTTTCACATTCCTTGCTGTAAACAGTGTTTCTCAAACTAAGGATATTTATTGAAGACATTGTCTTATTCTTCCTCTTAGTTTAATGTGCTATGTATTTTCTCCATCTGGAATAGTGGCATTTGTCAAAGCCTTCTCTCCTTACCTTTATCACTCCAGTCCCTCTCTGTGGTGGAGGAGCTACATCCCTGGTTCTCAAAAGCCATGGGAGGCAGAAGCAAGAACAAAATTAAAGCTAATTGGCTTAAGCCAATTTCCTTTATCTTTCTGACACTGAAATAGTAGAAAAAACTATACAATCTGATCACTTATGGAGTGGTCACTTCTTGTCATTTCTGGAATTTTGGTTGCCTCGAAGGTCTTACACCCTATGTTGCATACAGAGTGGATGGAGGAGGCTCAAAACTGCCTCTATGACTCCAAAATGGGGTCAGGGAAGACAAGCCATTTAAATGGCCTGTGACTGAGCGCTCAAGCTCAGTTGTGAGTATAGGCCTCACAATTTAATTTTCATCAGTTAAATAAGAAAAACAGCCAATAGTAGCATATCTGACTCTCTGTCCCATGCTAGTGCATTGTCACCCTCACAATAAAAGTGTTTGCTGATGTTCAGATGGCAACTTCTGTATTTCAGTTTACACCCACTGCTACTTGTCCTGTCACCAGGCTCCACCAGGAAGAGCCTGGCTCCACCTTCTTTACACCCTTCCTTTCAGGTATTTATATACATGGATAAGACTTTCCCCCCTGAGGCTTCTCCCTCTACTATGTCCATATCTCTCCTGCACTGAAGAGCACAAAGTGGACACAAAGACTTGTGTCCAGGTGTGGCCTCACTGGTGCTGAGTATATAGGAAGGATCACTTCCCTTGACCTACTGGCAACACTGCTCCTTATTCAGCCCAGGATACCACTTGCTACTTTTGTGGCAATGATGCATTGTTGGCACTTGTTTTCCATCAGGACCCCCAGGTTCTTTTCTGCCAACCTGCTTCCAGTTGGGCAGACCCAGCTTATAATGGTGCATGGGGTTGTTGTTCCTCAGGTGCAGGGCTCAGCACTTTCTCTTGTTAAGCTTCATGAGCTTCCTGTCAGCCCATTTCTACAGCCTGTCAAGATCCCTTTGAATGTCAGCACAACCCTCTGGTGTATCAGCCACTCCTCTTAGTTTTGTGTCATCAGCAGACTTGCTGAGGGTGTACACTCTGTAACATCATTCAGATCATTAACAAAGGTGTTGAACAGGATTGGTTCCAGCATTGAACCCTGGGGTAAAATTTACTGGCCTTCAATTGAACCCTGGGGTACAGTTTACTGGCCTTCAACTGGACTTTGTTCCACTGATGACCGTGCTCTGGGCATAGTAGTTCAGACAGTTTTCAGCCCCTTCAGAAATTTAAGAGATAGTTTTCATTGATGTCAACATAAGCAAAACAATACGAAACTTGTAACATAGTCTCTGAGGAAAGATGATGACATCATGAAATGAGAGAGAGCTGAAAGGGACGGTGAGCTACACAGGGGGCTGAGAAAGGAAAACATGTAATAGATAACAAAACTTAACTTGGTACTGGGTGTTTTCAAGCTCTTGTTACTGTTTATAACACTCTGACCTTGCTCTCAACTCACTTACTTTATTTTAATAAAATGCTTAGCAAAAGATTTTAATCTGCCCAATCCCATAGGTAATAAAACCAGATAGAATGTTTAGCTCTTTTTAAGACTGAGTATTAAGACCAATTTATATAAATGAAGAGGATGTTTTATGAGGCTTCTCTTTTTTCTTTTTTCTTTTTTTTTAAACAAATTTGCTCAGTTTTACTCTGTTCAGCAGGTACCAATCCCATGATATAACTTAAAATAATGGACATTAATGTCGTGTCTTTTATGAATGTAGTAGATATTAATCCAATCCTGAACATCCAGCACCACTTCACAGTAGGACTTAATGAATTTCCAGTTCAAATGTATTTTAAGTTCTTTCCCTCTCCCTAATGTTACCTATCTCATCAATATTTCAAAAGAACTAACCATATAATTTTTTACCCAAGTTATGCCCAAAACGTATTATGTGCCAGGTAAACAAAGCTCTATCAAAAAAAGGGCTGATAATGTGAAGGACACCATTTCTCTTCAAAAGATATATACGTCCTCACACATTAGTTGCTAATTTGAGTCTGTGAAATGTGATTTTGGGTCACCTTTGAAGCAATTTTGTGGGTAATGTGTTTGAGTTCCTCCCTGTCTTCGTATTTTGTCTCATGCAATAGGAACTGCTTTTGCATTTATACTTTATCCACTTTTATCATGTGGCCAGCCCACTACTGCTTGGCCTCTATAAGAAAGGCTTCAAGTGAAATGCAGTCCATGTGCTAAAAGTTCCATTTCTGTTAGACTGTTAAGCCAATGCATTTGAAGTCATCTTCCAAAATTACTAACATTTTTGTTTGCTCCCCACCATTACTGAAAGGCTATTCCACTTCTAGTCATTAAGACTTGCCTTCTAAATACTGGTTAAACGTGTGGAACTTTTTCACAAGCAATACACTCCCAGGTTTTGGTTGTGTGGTGGTGTTTTTTGTTTGTTTTTTTTTTTTCCTTTTGTCTTCTGTGGGTTGGTCTTGTTGGGTGATGATGATTTTTTAAAATTTATTTTTTATCTATTAATCCCCCCATAACTTCTGCTCTAAAGAGCAATATCCTCTCTTGTGTTTCCTAGGCTACATGACTCATGCTTATTGAAGTTACATTTCTATGGTATAAAACAGTACCGTGTAGAAATGCCCAAGCAAGATTGCTGTGAGGTAGTTTGAGGAACTGGAACATTACACTATTGCCACAATCCAATTCTATCCAGTGCTCTGTACCCAAGGAGAAGTTCTTTCTTTTAGCTAATGTAACTATCTTTATAAATCATCACAGTTCATGTATGATCATAAGGTATCCTTGGTGGTCTGTATCTATAGATACTCTGCACATTTTTTGAGTAGACCTTCTTGTAACTTGTTCCAGTTTGATAACTTTTGTCTTGAACTCCTAGATTATAACTAACAACATACAATAAAACTGGAAACTTTCATACCTTATCTCCCTGCTAGAGATTAAAGCTCCAGACAGACATTCTTTCAAACAAAGGTTAAAGAAACTAAAGCCTTTCATGTGTTTGGCTTCCTTGGTGTGTGCACAGACCTTGTTGTAAGGTTCCTGTTGAGAGTTAGCTCTTTTATGAAAATATTTGTAAGATTTCCTTAAAGTGATTTTCAGGAGTTTGGAGTATATGGGAATAGATTCATCACTTTTGAGTCATTTTGACAATGTACCAAACAGAATTCAAAATTATGGCTAGGATTTAAAAAAAAATTACTTACATTCTCCAACCTCATTAGCTACTATCTAAACTTTTTCCAGCAAATCATTAAGCAGCACAAGTAATCACCCAGCACTTTTGTAATTCTGCTGTTCTCTTTACAGCTAAAAAGCATGCAAAGTGTTTCTTCAGAAATATCTTAGGTTATTTTTTTAATATTTTTATCCCTATTTATGTATTAATTAACAAGTCAGGAGATGAAGTTTGCACTTGAAGGACAGTGGGATTTGCGATGTTCTAGTTTCTTCAGGAAGGCTTATCTTGCCTTTTCACATTTGCTCCTGAGAAAATTGTCTCTTAATCCAGGTATCCTGGTTCCAAGCAACGAAGGGCTGTGAAAATAAAGGCAAATTTGGAAATAATTATAGAAATTGTGTGTAGAATACCTGTGAGAAGATAATACAAGGAGTAAATATGGTAAATATGTCTTTAAAGAGACCTTATGTGAGTCTTAGTTTCATTCTGTTTGTGATCCAGTGGCACACTGTTATCTTTCTATGTGACAAAATGGCTTGTATCTATGACTATAAATGATACTAACACAATCTTATCCAGTTGAGCACATGGAACGTACATTACTAATATAAAGATGATTTGAATTCAATTGCCTTATAAATGAGGTTTAGTGGTCTGAAATGGGCCTTAAGTGATTTGAGGAAAACCACTTTGAATTATATCCACGCAGCAAGTCCATATTCACAGCTAGACAAATCTGTCCATAAATTCAAGCTTTTAAATCTTGCCCTACTACAGAACTCTCACAGGATTTTCCACTAATAGTGCTGACTTGCAAGCAAACTTCTTGCATCTCAGTATGGCATGGCCTGAGTCAGTTGCTAGTTTCTCATCTGGTTAACAGTGAAAACCTGTCGTTCATCCAGGCAGGAAGCTTTCTGGGGTCTGAGAAGGCCAGATAACAAAGAATCCCCACAGAAATCCTGTAGAACAAACTAGGAAGAAATCTTAAAGAGGTCATGTTTCACTTTCAGCCCCAAGGCAGAATCAGGTCTTCCTATGTTACTCCTAATGCATATTTTCTGGCTTCTAAATACAATAATGGAAATTCTGCTGCTTCCCCAGGCAATCTCTTCCAGTACTTAGCCATCCGTAGCGCTATGCACTTCACCTGAAAGCCCCTTGTTGCTATTAAACCCACTACTGCTTCCCTTATCTTCAGTGGATATGAAGAAGTGTTTGTTCTCTCCTACTCAATGCTTTAATGTGTAAAAGATAGAAAAGCTATTATCACATCTCCATTCAATCCTTGTTAGACCAAATAATATAATTTCTTTTCAACCTTGATCATGCTTGTTACTCTCTTAAAATTCCTTCCCCACAAAATCCCAACTGGTTCATATTTTTCTTGAATCATATTGCCCCAAAATGCTTTGAAGCTTTACCAGCACCTAATGCCACTGAGGAATTTCCTCGTGCATCTTGCAGCCTACTACCATACCGTGCATTTCCTAGTACAGCAATTGAAAAGAGGAAAGAGACTTGATCACCTTGAATTTGCAAGTAGTAAACTTTCCTATTTATTTTTCTGGGACAACATGAAAGCAAAGACTTTGTTTCCAATTAACTTGTCACAATACTGTCAGAAAAAATGGATCATTTCACATTGTTGTTAAAATTGTGAAGAGACTAAATTAATTCAGCAGAAGGTACCTGTTTCATTTATGATTCTCCCAATATATTGTTTAATCCATCTTGAGCAAAAATACAACATTTTAAGAAATCCTGCAGCACAGTCTTAAAAACATTTGCTTTTAGATGCTTCTTAGGTTAGTCTGAATTACTATATCTCTGAAAGACGTGGATGATATTGGGAAAATGGGTTCCCATATAACAACACAGATAGTATAGATGGCCTATTAAAATTTATAGCAATTCAGTGTGTCATGGCTAGCTTCACCACATGAAAAATTATACTGTGTTATCACCACCCAGGAGCTAATTAGAGCCTGAAGTATCATGGGCTCAAAAATTGGGGCACTTCACAAATTGACATCTTGACTCTGCCCTTCCTGTGCCCTCTTCTTGCATGTTGTACTGGTCTTTCAAGTTGGTCATTCAAAAGATAAAGCATCAACAACAACAACAACAAAATGGGGTGGGGAGGGAGTAAAAACTCTTTATAATAATTCAGTGGCATAAGATACAAACTGCTTTGTGTTGGAAACAGATATTCTGCTTCTATAGACAGCATCTCAATGTGAAAAGCTTATATTTCTCTCCTCTTCCCTTTTCCCCTCCTTTCCCTTCCTCAAGCCTTCTAGTCGAATGACAGAAATAATGACCTGATGTTTGGCTTTTGTGAGTCATGGCCTTGGTAGCAGAAGTGCCATAATTATCTCATTGCTACTATCACTGCACTGTAAATATTAAATGCAAAAAGCAATGTTTCAATAGCTTTGAGGTTTTGACATTTACTGAGAAAAGCCAGGGAGTTCATAGTTAATGTTTCCTCTCTTTAAGTTAATTTCCTTAGTATTTTTAGTACACTTTTGCTTTATAAGCCACAGATTCTCATTATTAGTAGAATAAGCTTCTGGAAGACCATTTCTGTACTGCTGATTTTAGTCTATTGTCAACAATACTACAGGATTCGCCCAGTGGAAAGGATCCTCTGATTAGCATTCTCTGCATGTCACCTATGTAATCAGACTTCTAAGAACCAGGATAAGCCTTTACATCTGCTCGTGTAATAAGGTAAGGTGCATCCATACCCTAGCTTCAGCAGCAATGGAAGGAAAGCTGAGATTATTGTTGAGCCCCTATCATTTACTTCTTGGAAAGGTGTATGTCCATAGCTGTATTAATCTAAGTGTATCAGAAAATAAAATGGGAAGTGGAGAAAAGAGAACTTTGCAGGTTTATCTGAAATTATTCTATGGGTGATTAAAAAAGGTGATATTTTTAATCATATTAGAAGAACTTGGTAGTAACTGTGCTTAGTTAGGGGACTTTGTTTCTGGCCTACTCTGAATAAAGCACCTAATCTGTGCCACGTAATCACTTCCTCCCCCCTAGTTTCAGTGGCCTCTGTATGGTTGTTACACAGTAGATATTTCCTTTAAATGCAATGAATCCCACTCCGAAATAATCACTGTGATGCCTACAGCCAGGTGTGGAGACATCTGTAGTAGCCCAAGAAGAAGTATATTAATATCTATTTTTGACACATAAGGCTTTTGGGGTATCATTTTCTGCTTGCTCTACTGTTTTTATGATGGAGTATGGGGGGTACTTGGTATGGTTTTATAGAGAAGATCTTGAAATTGTATGCAACTTGGAGTCTAAACAATGAAATTGAATTAAAAACTGCTAAGTAATATCCTTAGGCAAGGAAGATGAGCTGAGAAAGAGCTACTCCTTTTCTACTGTGTGTACTTGTATTTAATCAAAGGTTAATTCTGAAGGATTATGTCGTCTTTGTGTGTTTATTTAGAGTAAGTTTAGGACAAATGTTTAGTTTATTATTAAAATGTTCTACACAGAATTTTCCAAAGTACACTTCATACTTGACCTACTAAATATTTGTAAACAAAGTGCTTCTTCTGACTGAGGCAAAATTGCTAAAATTAAATAAAGTGTAAGATCCTAAAATGTATTTATTGGTTCACCAAGATGCTTTAATCTATGGTATTTTGATATTTGCAGTTAATCTTAGTCCTAAACTACATTTTATACTCAAGACTAACCAGATGAGGATTCATATTTTTGCAGTTCAGCATATTGGAAATTATTTATTTATTTTTTTTATGGATGGTCTATCTTCTCTTTGTATTGCATGCATTTATTTACTTTTTGTTATTTCTTCTGGTCTTTAAAATGTAGCAGACATCTACTCAGACATGCCCTTTAATACCAGTTTTTACAACATGCAACAGAATAGGAATTTGGTTGAAGAATCTAGCTGACAAAGTGACAGAGACAAACTTCCATTTAACCTACCCATTTTTGCCAGACAACTTTCAAACCATTAGATTAATTGAAATGGATATGTATACTTGCCAATGATTTTTATAAACAAAATATTTACTCATGAGTTTGTATAATTGTAAGCATTCACAGATATAGGAAGAAAAACACTTTTATTCCTTTTTGGGGGCTGGGTCTCTTTTCTGTGCCAGAGATTTTATTTTTTTTTTTGCTTTCCTTGTATTTCCTTAGTTGCAGCTTATTAGAATTGCTATCACTACGTGACCTTAGTTGCCTAAGAAAATACAAATGTCATTAGTATATGACAGGGTGAATAGAGGGAAACACCAAATCAAACACATCAAACGCTTGTTTAGCAATTTAATTGCAGAGTTGTGGTCTAGGAGGAAAAAAAAAAAAGTGACTTAGGCTATTAACTGGCTCAAAGCAGAGGGCAGGTAAGAACACCCAAGGAAGCTGTAACAACTTTGCTATTTCAAATATATAAAACTTCTTTTTAGAGCTAAACTAAGGAGGATTGTTCATGAAGAAGTTAAGAATAAATCTGTTAAGCTTCTTGTAGAATCATGAGGTAGTATAGTTTGAAGACTAATCTTCAGAAGCTTAGACTGACTAATTAAAGACTCTCTTTCAGTTCTTTCAGGATAATTCTGCAGAATAACAGAGGAGTAAACAATTAAATATAAAGCAGAGGACAACCATATATGCTGTTTAAGATTATGGAGTCTGTGAATGCCTAATTTGAAATGAGTTTCCTATATATCTTGAAACACAGAGAGAAGTAATATACTGTTCCTGTTTAACTTGTATTTACATGGCTGTACTATTTCTTGAAAGGAAATCAAAGTGGCATTTAGAAATACTGCCTGGTTTTTAATTAATTGGAAAAAAACAAACCAACTTATACCAATTCTGCTGAAGCATATCAGAACTGCTTAGGACATTGTGGGAATTAATGAATTCCACATTTGCCTTCCACTGTGTTTACTGTGGAGGATAACTGTAGGTCTGAGATGATAATGGCACGGATGAGGCTGAAGCATGGGATTCTAGCAGCTGCTAGGGTTAGATCTCCTGGCCGATGGCTGCATAAGGTCTTCCTGCAATGAACATATGAATGTGGATGTGTTAGTTCTCTGTATTTAATAGGTAATACAAATTGGAGCTGTTAGTATGATGCGGGTTTTGAGAATGGGCCTGTAAGAATATGGCAAATGCTCTGGGGGGATGGTTAAAACAGTGGAAGCAGAGCAACTGGCAGCACAAGGGTAAACCCATCTGGGCTGCTGAATTATGGCAAGATATTGTTGACTGGCTAGAGAAAATGGTTGTGAAGCCCACATACCCATAAGTCAAGCTACTGAGGAGCATTGAAACAATCAGAAAGTGGACCAAGCTGCTAAAATTTTCCAGATAGATTTAGACTGGGAACATAAAAGTGAACTATTTTTAGCTCGGTGGATCCATGACACTTCAGGTGATCAAGGAGTAGATGCAACATAAAAATGGGCCCGTGACCGAAGGGTGGATTTAACAAGACAGGTGACCCTAATCTGACCAACTGGGTATTCCATCCCATCTGCCCCATGTTCTGTATAAAGCTGAGGGATCAAAGAGTCAACTCTCTTTCTTCAGTGGCTAACTTCTGAAGAGGACCGTGTCTGTTCATCCGCCTTTGATCCCAATAGTGTGTTCCTGACTCCAGAGCTGCAATCCATTTTCCATTCATCACTGAGTCCAGTCTGGGACTTCCCAAGAGCCTGCCAGTGATGTGACTGTCATCCTGGAAACTTGTTACGGTTTTGTATATATTGTATCTATTTCATTATTTTCTTCTTTAATTTTTTATTTTAACATCATTACTTCATTAAAATAGTTCATTCTAAACTCATAAATCTCCTTATCTCTTCCTCTCCTCTCCTTTTTTTTTTTTGGGTGGGGGAAAGAGGGTGGATGGGAAAGGGCCATCTGTCAGTCTGGTTTTGGTAAATTTGGCTGAAACCACGACAATAGCACCTCAATGGCCAACAGGCTCTGGCTAAATTTCCCCTCCATATTGCTCCCTCCTTGTTCTTTCACTGTCAGAATCTTCTTCAGTAGTTGGCTTTAACTGCTATTCTGGGACCTGCAGTTTTGTTGGTGTTGGATACAACTTTTTTTCCTGTAACAACAGAGGACTTGCCCAAATTTTGTGAGTTATATCAGAGAGCTTGGAGGACAAACGGGAGAAGAATAATGGCAGATGCTAGAAGAGGAAGGAGTCTTGCTCCTCTTTACTCTTCACAGCTTATTAGTGCAAGCAAAATCTTTGTCTAACCTGGGTTTTCAGTTTAGCTTCTCTAAAAACGGAATCTTACTTCTCTTTTTTTTTACTATATTTAGACTGAGTTTTTTTTTTTTTTTTTCCTTTGGAAAACCAGTATGTCTAAGTCCATTTTCAGCTTATTCCCAATTTCTTCCCTTGCATACAGACCACAAATATAGCATGTGGAAATCATCCTTCCTGAAGGCTTCTGTTCCTTTATTAACCCATGAAGATTATAACCTTTCTACCTCAAAAGATCCTCCATTGCCAGAACTGCTATACTACAGACTTATAAGTCTTGTAAGTGCTTCTCTTGTACATGCGTTTTATAAAACTTGTACCTTGTTTGATATTCTATTAACACTAAATATAACACTATGAAGGTACATGATAGATGTAGCGGAATTTTGCAAGGAAGAAAGATCATTTGGATAAAGCACTCGTAGTTCTTCATAGGCTTACACAGTTGTAATTCCTAGTTACTTGTATTTAAATGTATAAAAATTATCCTTTGCTTTGTGGCATAGAATGCTTAGGTGTCTAGGAATTTTACTGGAATAAATATTCTACTGCTAAAGTCTAATCCTACAGAATTATATTTATGTGAGTGCTTAGTCAGTAGAAAGAGTCCAAGAAGAACAGATCACATGAAAATTTTATTAGCCTAAAGTTATCTGGAAGCGAATGATAGAATAATTTCTTGCAATACCCTCATAGTTAGTTTGGAGAGTTCCTAGCTTAATTTTAGTACCCTAAAATAAGTATTAACAACCTATCTAGTTAAAAAGAACTCTTATTTACTCTTCAGTGTTTTTATCTGCTCTGATGAATCATGGTATTTTACCTCCTTTCCAAGAGGAAAAAATAGAGCATTTTAGGGATGGGTTGGTTTTTTTTAGCTCTAGTGCTATAAAGCACATACTTTTCTGCAAGATGTTATCATTCGGTCCTGCATTTTCTCACATCTCATTCAGACTTACTACAGCTAATAAAGGAGAAATTAAGAGATATTTAAGTAATTCATCAAGACCCTAGACAGACTTGAATTCGATAACGTATACTTAGAGAGTCAGAATTTTATTATGTTGTATGCTGAAAATGGCTTCCAAAATTAGAATAAATATGTATAACTAATTAACTAATGTCACAGTGCATTGACGATTTTCACAATTATATCTTTTCAGTAATTCTACAAGTAATTTTTTTTTCCATTTGCAAGCTGGATTTTTGGTGGTTTGGTGTTTTTGTTTTTTTNTGGGTTTTTTTTTTTTTTTTTTTTTTTCTTTTTTTTTTTTTTTTTTTTTTTTTAAATTCATGTAGCTGAAATGTAGAACCGTGAACCATGAACCACTTGATTGAGAATCTGTGGACCCTCATGTGCCACCCAGAAGAAATACCAAATCTGTGTTCAACTTCTGGAACTTGTTTGCTTCAGGTCACTAGGTACTGCTTCTGTTTCTCCCTCCCTGTTGATGCTACCTTTCCATGTAGCCTGAGTGACTGAAATGGGTCATCTGTGAGGTCCTCCTACAGTTTTTCACTGTGACACACTCCATATACTAGACCTTTTATAATCAATTACATGTAGATTAAGTCTGTCTGGCCTGTGGAGGATAAATTTCTCTCTAAAATTCATTCCTTTTCTTTCTCCTTACTCTGGGACTGGGCAGTGATGCTTAATTTTTTTTTTTTTTTTAACCTATGAATCCACTTCTTGTGAGACACCAGCATTGTCTTTTTGGACCTAATAATATTTCCTGCACATAAATATTACTTATACAGCTTTCCTCCCATAAGAAGAGAGGCTTTTTTTCATTGTCTTCTGACAAGCCAGTGGCATGTTGCAGCGTAACATGATTTCTCCACTAGGCTTAGAAATACCGGCCTTTATGGTGAGCAGCCTTCATGCCGTATCAAACATATATGCGGCCTAAATACAGACAGTTTATTACTGACTCTCTGGTGAAACCAGATACAACAATAATTGAGCACTTTTGGGGATAACTAATCCCTAGGGGCTTTTTCTGAAGCATACCGTAACAAAAATCTTGTAATTAAAAATTATTTTTCAGCTCTAGAAGAAAAGCAAGATTTCTGTACCCCAGATGCCTCCTCTTTCTCATCCCTGATTTGCAGTTACATAAAAATGTTTGTTTTCTTTAATGGGCCAAAAGCTTAGTTACTCATACTGTGAGTAGAGGCCTTGAACTAAAGGTGACTTATTTCTTTCTTTTTGTAAAACTGGAATAGGCAGACAGGCACGCATGGCAGTGCTCCTGCTATTTCTCCCCCTGATGGTAACAATAAGCGTTTATGACTTATTTTGTTTTGACTGTGGCCCCAAGCATGCTCTCTTCTGCTATAGGTGGAGCCCAAGGTCAGATTCTTCCCCAATGAGAGCTGTGGGGAGGAGAGGCAGCAGCTGAGACCTCACTTTCTGCCTAGGGCTGCCATTCAGACCCTGACCCAGGCCCTGAGGCCTGCTGAGTTGGGGCCAGGGTCTGCCTTCCTGGCCTGGCTGGAGCCTGGGTCTGCTGCAGCACCTGGGGGTCGCTGGGCTGGAGCTGAGGCTAGTCACTGTCCTTGGCCAGGCTGGGCCTGCAGGATGGGGCTGCTCAGGGAGGGAGGGCATGTGCTGTGCTCCCTCTCACCCAACCCCCAAATCAGATGTACCACAGGCTCCCTGGTAACGCTGGGCTCTGGGTGCTGGGGCAAGGAGGGTTCTTTCTCTCTGCTCAGAAGCTGTAGTCTCTGTCCCTAAGATAGTGGCATGCTTCCATCACACAGCAGGTGGAGTGCTCAAGGAAGGAGCAGGTGGGCCCAGGCTCAGGCCTTTTCAAGCTCATTTTGGCAAAATGGAGCTACTGGAAAGCGGGGAGAGTGAGCTGGGTGCTACAACAGGCCATAGGCCAGTGAGGCGCTTACTCAACCAGAGTTAATGAAAACCTCATTTTCTGCAGTAAAAAGGTCAATTGTAGGTCAATTGGATGCCCCTGTGTGTGCTTGCAGGAAAATCTGGGATGTCTGCAGTAAATTGAGGCTTGTGTTTAAATGCGCATAACTTTTGGCCTTGCTGTTTGATTCCGTAGCTACTTTTTTACTGTGTACATTGGTTTGTGGAAACTTGTCACAGTCGTATTTTCTACCTTTCACTCAGCACAGGCCTATTCATGTTCCTGAAGCCCTTTGTTGCAGAATATGTTGGTGTCCGTTCTCTTTGCAGTTTCTTTGCCGGGGTGCACAAAGTAAAACTTGCAAGTGAAGTGTGTTTTATTGTAATATGAAGGTGATTCACCTTCATTCTTTAAAAAAAACCCAACAAACAACAGAACCCCTTGGTAAATGAAGAAAATGAGCAGAGAAGAATTATTTGATCAGAGAACATCAGGGGACAATTCTGCTTCCTTTCAAACAAAGGGAGATGACAAAGACATAGACAGAACCTACAGAATTAAAACAGGGCTCTGATCACGCACCCTTTTAATATTAAAAAACTGTAGGTACTCATCTGAAGGGTTTAGATTGGACCTAAAACACTAAAAATACTCCACTCATTGACTAACAAGCAGAGTGCCTTGACATTTAGAATAATTTGAAAATTACACCTCAGGATTTATCTTGTGTATGCTTAAAACATCAGCAAACCAAATTTATTCAGACTTGGTAAAGAAACTGGGGAAAGCATTTTCTATTTTATTAACTGTGCATCTGACAGTAAAGAGAAACCAGCCTTTAAGAACAAAATTAAATATAAAACAGCAGTCACTTTCTGACACTTAGAAAATCAGATTTACTGTCATCACTGCTAATATTAGCAAAGTGTCCTTTAATATGTTGGTATTCAGAGAATAAGTTTCACCTTTTACATTAGATACAGTATGAAATCGTCCCCTCGTCCATTGCTCCTTTTAATCTTTTTTCTCTATCTTACCTACAAAAGCATCTTTATTAATAGTGCTATAGAAGTTTAGCCAGCAGGATTTCTTAGATCTTTTAATAACCCTCTGAATTTAAGCTTTCCTACTTTCTTTTTATGGTCTATCAAATCTAAAAACTTTAAGGACGATCTAACTTTACTAAAAGCCCTCCTTTTTCGCTTTGACTGCCATATAAGAATGAATATTTCATAAGGGGGGAAAAGTGCTTCTTTCCTACGCGATTAAGATGTGTGCAAAAATCTGTATTTGTCACTAACAATAGTGTCAAAGTGAGGTACTGTTGCTGACTGGTGGGCTTGTTCCTCCCTTATTCTTAGAAGTTTGCTGTAAAACAAAATGGGAATCCTTTTAATTACCAAAATCTAACACTTGCTCCAGTATGATGTTTCTCTACAAGTAGACTTAACGCTCAAAAAAGAAAAAAAATAACAAATATTGAAAGGAAAGAAATATATTTTCAAGTAAGACATATGTCTTAATTTAAGACGCTGTAAATAAACATGATATTAAAATAGAAGGCATCGTGAATTTAACAATTTGAAACAAACTGTACACCTTAAATCTCCATGATTCCCTTTTAACGACTCTTATAATCATATGGATATGATAGCCTTGGAGGGGAAAAATTCATTTTTCAATTGGATTTGTTGTTGGTATTTTACTAAAAGACAAAGATAGTGGTCTACCCCACTACAGATTACCTGCCCCTCTCCTTTCCTCATGGAATTCTTTCTTGCTTCCAGCATCAGTGTCTGAGGCATTTTGGGTAGGTCTGTTTTGATCCTGTGGTTTTTCAAACAGTGAGAGACTAGCAGGCCTGTAAGGAAAGCCTAGGCACTGATCTTATTATCAACCTTCCCTCCCATGTAAGTAGGTACAGAACTCTAATCCTTTTCGTTTCTGGTGATGAGAGCATCTGCAACAGTACCCCTGGATGCGCTGCTAGGTGGAGGGGTATACTTTGCTCTGGTACAGCTCCCCTCTTTCTTTTTTTCTTTCAGAGCCCCACACCCAGCAACTCTGCTTCTCTCCTGGCAGTGCGCTGTATTTGTGTTCTCAGTGCTCCTCACCTGCACTTAGGAGAGGTAGCACTCAGACAGTGATTCCTCTGTCACATTGACAGGCAGCTCCACAAGTCCAGGAGTTTGCTGAGTATTTTGCTGTAAAAGCTTCAGAGAGACTCTGGAAGAGAAAGAAACATATGTACTGTTATACTGTAATGTCACAGCTCGGGTCCTAGGGTTATGTCTGACCTTTTGCTTGTTCTAAAGGTAGCATGTTTTCACGTGGAGCTGTGATTGCCCTTGCTGGTCTTTTTGTTGTTGTTCTCAGTCTGCCTTTTGCATACAATAAGGGACTGCTGTGGGAAGTGCAAGTTTAGGGTACCACTAGTAAGTATCACGTGGAGAGGTTGAAGTTACTTGTCTACAGTCATGGTGAAAAAGCTGCAGATGTAAGAGATGAGACTGCAGCTGAACTGCATATATTATTTATCCAGTTGTTCCCTTACATTGACTGAATTTAGGAGTCTGGAAAGAAGTTCTGCCGTTAAGAACCTATGGCAGGAACAGGGGGATAATAATCTTTACAGACTGTATTTTAATTTAAATCATAGTATGCCAAATAATAGTGTAGGTCTTAATGAAAGTACATCAGAAACTTTGTTTTGCAGACTCCATACCGAGTATAATACTCTGTTAATTCTTTACTTGGTGTTGAGAAACAGGATTTGGGCTCCTCTTTGAGTGCTTGGAGTTCTCCAAACAAATGCACTGAGTTTTTTTGAAATTAAAAGCCTTGATTATTTCCTCATAATATTAGCTCATTTTTATATGCTATTTCTCTTAAGAATGTGTGACTCTAATTTTTATTTTTAACTTTTACTTCTGTTTACCTGCATAGCTAAATTTGCCCCAAATTGCTATAAAACCATAGGGATACATGCATATTTTTATACATTCTATTATCTCACTTAAAAATATAGCTTTTTCCTTCAATACTGGAATCACTAGAACTGTTTCAACCATTCTGGTAAGAGAATGTTACTGGTATATCTATGATGAAATAGCTGTGGATAATGCTTCTAAGAATTGAACAAGTATGTGCAGAGATGTTTGGCAGGTTTTCTGATTTATATTTTTTTAGTTGCTGTAGATCACATTCACTGTATTTGCTGTATATCATATAATAAGAATAAGAAAATAAGTTGGATTTGGGTACAAAGACTTCAAGTGTTGCAACTGTTGGCAACTATAAGATATACTATCAAATACCAAGCAGGCCTTTCCTTTCAGTTGTAAAACATTTATACTGTGGCTGCACTCAAAAAAGCTGTTGTGCACACATGCCTTCCCCCCGCCCTTCATTCAGCTCCCTTTATTTGCACAAGGAGACGGTAAGTACAGATTTAAGTGCGGCTGAAAGACAGGTTCTGTTGTTAGATTTGAATGACAACAGTTAAAGCTACTTTTCTTTGATTCCTTTATTTATGAACAGAATTAAAAATTGCAGTGGATGAAATTTTTTGACTTGCAGTTTGATGCTTTCTCAACTCATATCATTTAAGAAACAAAAATGCCTTGTAGTTACTGCAGCTGGCAGAAGAGTGGATGTTAAATTGATCCACTGCAATTGATAGATTTTTGTTTTATTTTGAAAATGGATGGGTTACTTTTAGCTATTATTTATTGTAGCTGAATTTTTTTATGAGTGAGTTCTGATGGAGGAATTTAATTTTCCATGAGCAGATAAAATCTTCTGCTTCATGAGTTATGCTATTCTGTCAGATTTTTCTCTGCTTTTATGATTTTGTGTTAAGTTACAGTGAAAGGAAAGTGCACTTTAATGAAAATGTTTCCTTTTCAAAGTGTTTAAAACAGGTTTGCTTCTTCCCAAATATTGGTGTAAAATTATTTGTGGACATCTCCAAACTATCAAACCTGATTTTTCAAAAGCTTTTAATAAAAGAAGAAAAATACACACACACAAAATATGTGCAATTACACCATTGTAAATCATGAACTGTCCTTAGGTTATTTCTTTGAGCTTAAAAGCAGACTTCTTATAGCTTTAAGCTTGTGACATGAGTTTGACCTTTCTCAGCAGACAATTGCCACCATCAGTGCCTCTATTTGGATGTACTCACCCTCCTTCATCTCCCCCACCCCTTCCTCCTCTACAAAATATCCAACAGGTCTTCCTTAAGCTTGGAAATAAAAGGTAAGAGGAGTTCCAAATGTCATTTGGCAATGCTAAACTGCTTTCAGTTTATGCTATTGGTGACATAAGGTGAACCTGACCTGTGATGGACTGGAGAATCAAGCCTGAAGTCATAGTATATAGTCTCAAAAGTGACTTTAAGAAACTTAATTGTAGGGAATACATGCGTTGATTGGAAATCATGTGACCTGAACTATAGTCTTTTTTTTTCTGCTATAGATCAAGGCTTTGTTACTGTTAAAATGTTTTCCTGTGTACAAATGCTATTTACTCTGAAATGACATTTTTCCTGAAGTAATATTTATACTCAGAGGTTGTAGCCAGTTGTTAGACCCTGCACAACAAAACCCCTCAAACAATAAAAACTCTTCTCAAGTTTGTCAGTCTTTCCCTGTTTTATTGCAACTGTGTTGCACTACTATCATAAATAGTAGTATTTTTCTTACATGTATTGCTAAGAAAAAGCATAGAATAAATGAGATGGTAACCTTGGTTTGCATTACCTAAGGAGTCAAATCTGGTACAATTTATATCCCAATTTATTTGACAGAGACTTAGTTTACCTGCATTCAGATGAATTGAATCCAGCTGTACAAACTGCTCTCACCTAAAACTATATTTTTATCAGGGGGTGGGGTCTCAGAAAGGTTACATGAATTTTAGTTTAATCACGTAATAAACTACAAAATGACTGCCCTCCTGGTTTCGTCTTTTAATATGAGTAAACAGGGACTGTACTAAAAGTGGAAAATGTTTGGGTGATGCATTTACCTTTGCAAAGGTAAATAACCTTACTTTCTGAAATAATGAGGTCAAGTGAGATATCTTTTAGTTTCTCATCTTTCTCATGCCTTTAGGTTGAGTGTACTTCTTTCTTAATAGCTCAAATTTGAAAAAGACCTGTTTTCTTTATGCAAATTTACAGCTATTTTGGGTTGGTTTTCTAGATCTTTAGTTTGTTTTTGAACACAGAGAGAAGTAAGTTAAGCTATATACGGGAATAATTGGGGATGTCTCTTTTGCTGTATGGCAGTGGACTAAGCAGCTGGCATTATTTGATTTATGGAATACTTATAGAGATAATTCAAAGGAACAAATAAGTAAACCTAAGAAACAATTATGATAAGGTATAAAACTTTCTACTGAAAATTTTTGAACCCAAAATGGCTTTTTGGTATCATCTTCAAAGTTCCTAAGCCAGTACAAAGTTTTTGCTGAAAAGTTCCTACTGGGGAAAAAAAAAAAATCAAGTTTAAAACAAGTCTTAGAAACTAAGGTATCTGGCTTTAGAAAGGCAAGGCAAGACAACAAATCAGAATGTTTTGCCTGGCAGCAGAAAGCTTAAAGGCTATCATAACATTAAAACATTAGTGATGATTTCTGAGAAGTAATTCTTTAGTAGGGTGGGTGATCCTAAAAATTTACAGTGAAAAGCAGCAGTATTATGTCCTCTAGAAAATCTATTTCATGTTTCTGAGCAGAATAGTAAAACATCTGAGATTACGGCAAGGGTTTTTTTTTTTTTTCTTCCTTTCCTCATCTGACAGTGCTCTTGTAATTAGCATACTTTAAAGAGTATTGCCAACATGCATTTCATATTCTATAGTCTAAAGAAATACTTACATAAGCTAACAGGCCAAGTAAACCATTAAAGAGAAATTAAATGTTGGGTAAAGAAAGATGTAAGTCAATATTTGTCATAGCCTAAGCACAACCCACAACACCCACAAAGTAAATATACATGAGGCTGTCATCATGATTTGCTGTCATCAATTGTCTGTATCTTTTGTATTTTTTGATGGTAAGCATAGCTAATTTAGATATTGAAGATAAATTATAGTATGGAAGGCTAGCCTTGAATTCATGAATTCACTTTGGAGTATTACAAGATCTTATGGAAAAGCTCATTAGACTTTCTGGTCATCTACACTATGAGGAAAAAATTGCCAGCAAATACAGCTCCCTGAAAGTAAACTAACGTAATTATACTCTGGCATAAGTTGTGCTGCTCTCAAACACCACTACCCCAATTTTGTCCATAATAACGTGTTGACTTTAAAATAAGTTGAAATTATAATTTTTGGAAGTATGATAGTGTATTGGTTTTTTTAAAGTGGGCTAGACTATCTGGATTTTTCTTTTGCTGGCCACAATTGGAGCTCTAACACTGGACAACAATGGGACTCCAGTATGCAATGCTTGCCTTTTTTATGACATGAAGCACACTGCTGCTTTATGCAAATCTTTAGGATCACTGAGGTCCTGACTTCATTTTTAGCTGAAGAACAAGGATGCTCCATGTAGTTTAGTGGCTACATAAAATTGTTCTTCAGGAAACAAAAGGCTGGATGCTGGATCCTGTATACTATTAACACTAAGAGAATTAATGGAACAAGAGCAGAAGGCCATACTTTGCCACCACTTTCCAGGAACTGGGAGAATTCTTTTGGAGTGGGAGATGTATTATATGACTGTCGGTATCTGTGTTTAAGGTCTGTGACAGTACAGGAGATAGTAGGGAATGAGGAGAGAATAGACAAAAAAGTGAAATTAAAAGTGGAGGATAGTAATTTCATATTTCTTTTGATTTAAGAACAAACTAAGTAAATAAAGGCATAGGAAACTAAGACATGGTGGAAGTATGAAGGAGATGACCTGTGACAGCTGGTGACAACTCCTGTATTCTCAGTTTAATATTCCTATTTAGGATATGGCTTATGATACTGCACTGTGGCTTGATTTTTCTGCTCTTCTGTGAGAGTGTGATTCCAAAATAGACTTTCTTTGCCTTTGAATTTGTAGCTTTTCAGAGGCATAAGCTGCTCAGAGAGCATCCCCAAAAGACCTACCTGCTCACAATTGCCTCCAGTTAAGAATTTAGATACGACTATTTTATTTCCAAGAAAAGTGATTGTATAAGCCTCTGTCAAAGCAGATATTTATTTAAAAGAATTTCTAAGAGATTTGGGCAACCAGTGCCACAATTAATGCATTCAACGATTTACCTGCTTCTTTCCTGCTCTGGTCCCTATGCGGGTGGGAATTGCAGATCCTCAGGTTTCTTATGATTGCTGTTAAAAAAAAAACAAAAACAAAAACAAAATCTTTGCTCATAATGGTTGTCACCTAAATAGACACATGTGAAAATCTTATTTGACTATCTAATTGCTCTTTTTTTTTTTCCAAATTTTCTTGAGTATAGTATTAGTCACAAACTGTAGAAATCCAACGTCTGAACTCAGCAACTCAGACACATACCATTGTTATACTATTGCTTTTTTCATATAGCAGTAGAAAAACCCCCGACATTTGTACTGCTTTTCTGCTTTATAAATATTGTATTTCATTCTGAAAAGTGATTCAGTATTAGTTTTAACTGCTGAAAGGAATGATCATGACTTTATGATGCAAATTTGGGCTATGCTGTGAATTGCAGTGTACTGACAAGCGGGTCGATTGCAGGTGTCAACACATTTGACACAGTTGTTTCTAGCTTCCTATCCCCAGAAAAGTATCATAGAATGGTTAGAGTTGGAAGGGACCTAAAAGATCATTGAGTTCCAACCCCCCAGCAGGGCCACCTCCCACTAGACCTGGTTGCTCAAAGCCCCATCCGGCCTGGCCTTGGAGACACAAGAATGCCCTTACTGGTCTGACTTCATCCAGCAGCTCAAGGGTGTTACAGAAGCTACTCACCTGACTCCCCGAACAAGTTTAAACCACTTTTTATTCATAATAATGACAAAGGAATATTTAGTTTTTCTTAATATAATTATAGGAGAGAACTACTTTAGTCTGGCATATGATTTTAATGCTTTTTTTATTAATGGGACTGAAGGTAATACAATGGACATGGTCTAAGATCAAGTGTGTTTCTTTGCTGAAATTTGGAGGAAGTTACAGCACACACATGCCACTACCCACACACAGACAAAGTGAAAATGTTTTGCCAGCAACTGTAGCATATTTTTGAATTTGAGGAGGCACTTGCACAAGGTGGGTTTGAGAGCTTTCCTCTTGCCAACTAAACTGGTTATTTTTGTGCAAATCTTTCACGGCTCTTTCGATCAAGCGAATCTTTTAGATTTGAAGTAGCAAGGAAATGGATTGCTCCAAAACCATTGGATTAATTGCTTTAACTGCTTCCCCTTCCCCCCGCCCCCAACATTAATTGATTTGTTGATATTTGTTTGCTTATGCAATTCTGATATGGCTGCTGTTCTGTTCTATATTGATGGGTGTATTAGGGTAGAATACACTTCTCTGTGGGGAGGTGGAGTTGGCAGAGCAGGCAAAGGATCGTGTAATTTTAGAGGAGGACAATCTGATTAGCTTTTATGAATAGTTTTTAATACCTTACAGGAGAAAAGAATGCTCCATATTTTAGTGTTTACCTTATGCATCTGTTATAAAAAGATGGAAACCACTTTGTAGCAGGAACTTAATCGTGTGTTGTCCTTTGCATTTCATAATGGTGTCATGGTTCATAGATAAAGCAATATAAGTAATATGGGTGATGTGGTAATAACCTTATCTTGGACAAGGCTAGCTTGTTAGGATGGGCTCAGCTTTTTTCCCCATGCTTCTTTCTAACTGAAATACTAGTCTCCACTCATCTACTTTAATAACTAAGGTAGTAAGAAACAAAAAGGAAGTTCCTCAACATTTGAAATTTGTTTGAATTAAGTCTCCATAAAAGGCAGAGCTAGCCTCTATGACTAAAATATTTCTTTAGGCATAAGGCAAGAAGTCTTTTGAGAGTTCTGTGTTCTATCCTGATTAAATGAACTGGTCTATTTGCCTTCCCTCCCGCCCCTTTTTCTTTAAACAACATGTCCTTTTTGCCTGGAGTACAATTAGATGCTCAAAGGAGCTCTTAAACCACAAAAGAATGACTGGTATTTGTCACTGTGTTCTGTTTGGGCTTCTGTAATCTTCCATTTAGCATCCTAAAGCATTCCTTATGCTAGCAGAAACTACTAATTTTTCCACTCCTGCTAGATGAATGTTCTCACTTATCCAGTGTTCATCCTTGGGTTACAACATTCTTATTATTTTGTGACTCATCCTTCTCTCTCCCTCTTCCCTATTCTGGATAGTAGCTAATGTTCATGAATCAGAAAAAAAAAAAAAAGAGCCTGCATTTTCAATGCAATATTCAGTTCGCTGAAGTAAGACCAAGGAACAAAAATAAGGCTGTTTGCAACCGCCAAAAATAAAGTGAGGAGCAAGAAATTACAGTCTGTGTATTGTATCCATACAAAACTTCTTTGCAATGTAGCAACATAGCATCTGAATTTAATAGTATTTGAATTGCTTCAAATAAGCAATAGAGGAAAAAAAAATCTATTTTATCCTATCACCTAGTGAAGTTCAGTCCGTGTTATACTATTATTATTTATTGGTATTTTAGTTGAGAAACATACTTGTTTTTAAACTCAGAAAGCTGCTGGGCAGCAAGAGCAAAGAGTATTACTTTCTATAGTTCTTTCTATACACAACCAATAAGACATCTATAGAGTACTTTAGATATTGAAATAATTGTGACATTTGCATCTCATATCTGTAGAAGGTCTTTATTAGTTGCTTTCAGATATAATTTCTGTTGCCATTTTTATTAAGTGGTTAATGAACTTTGCTGTGAGATTTTTTTTGATGTAGACATGAGGAAGAGGAGGGAAGGTTTTCTTGTGTGAGTATTCATATTGGATCAGTCAATGAATGCAGTTCAACAAGGGAGAAAAAGGATACATTTTGACTATGGTGACTGATAAAATAACATGTGCGGGATGGAGAGGCTACATTTATTTAGTTGTGCAGCTCTTCCCATTTTATTTGTATTCCAATGTGCATGTAATTGAATTTTGCATTCCTTAAGACCTATATTATCCTATTCAAGTGAAAAATGCTATCAAAATTCCCAGACCTTTATCCTAATATGTGACCTTCAGAAATACCATTTTTTTACATCTGCTGCTGCTCAACTGAATGTGATGGGACTGTATTATGCACACCACTGTCTAGTGGTTGTAGTACTCACTCCCATGGAATTACAGTCTGAATATCAGTACTTAACTGTATTTGCAGGCGTGCATCTGTCTTTAACAACAATAACCACTAAAGCTAATTCTTTTTAGGTTATGTGACTTTGCATAGTTAGGCTATAAAATGCCCATTTAAAAAAATAAAAATTCATATGAATGTACCCAACTGAACTCTTCAATATAGCAGTGTGGGTAAGCCTTAGGAAGAAAAAAATAGTGAGGGAGGAAGAAATAATAGTTACTTCATCTTGGTTTCAGTTTGGGTATAAATATATAGGAACTACATTTATGTATATAAAACTAATTTGTAAGAGTTTTAAGGGCATAAGAATATCATTCAATGTCTTTAATGGGGGATTTTCCTATGGAAAAATATTATTGATTTTAAGAATAACTTACTCTAGAGATAAATTTGTGATACAGTGCAGCAGTACTTGGCTGAAAGAATTATTATTTTTTTTAATCCATCTTTGTTGTGGCATTTTTAGTGGGTCTATGGCTTCGAAATTATGCTTGTAACCTAATTTACAAGTTGAAATGGGAAGGGAGAAAAAGGAGCAAAACAGATGGATGGTGGAAGCTGGAAAGGCCTGACTATGAACTATTTTGGGCCTTTTCTAGAAGAGAAATTGAAGGGATTGGTATAACAAACTTGTAATTTTAATTTCTGATCTTTCACTGCTAGAGTTTTAAGCTCTTAGCTGTTTTGGTTTGAAGTGAAGAATGGCTAATCCTCCCTGAACAGTTACTCTACCATTGAGTCAGCAGACAACTGAAAACCAAACTATGTTAGATGAGAAGATCTAGGTACATCAGGGAAGCATCCTTGAAACATTTTAGAGCTTCTTTCTTCTTGGGTCTGCTCTGAGGAAATTTCATTTAGCTAAATTCTGCAGCATCTGACAGATGCTACACGTTCTCATCACACACACATTCTGTGAAGGTTGACTACTATCATGGGCACAAACGTGGGAGTAGAGATGCAGAGACATATGTATCGTATTTAGATCTTTACATGTGCAAATCTAATTATAATCAGAGAGGCATAGTACATTTTAAACTATTTTTTCCCTTTGTGATTGCATTCCCCTTAGATACATCTGTTGGAAGGAAATGTCTGTGGGCAGTGAAATATTTTAGAATAGAGAGGAAGAGAACAAGGTACTGAGCAAAGCTTCTGACTCTGTAATACTATGGCAATTTCCTAAATGTGGGTCTACTACATGGTGCAGACTGTTTCTCAAGAGATGACTGAACAGAATAGATATGGGCAGTATATTTGCATTTAAAATTTGAGACCAGCATAAAAGGGGAAAAAATTTACTACTTCAAAAATAAAAATTGTCCAGGTGTAACTTAGCACTACAGAAGTTGGAAAGAAGGAAGTGTAGGAGGATAGTAGACAATGTTTAATTTAAAAATAATAATGGTGAACAAAAGGTTCTTGTTTCTTGATGGTAACAACATACTGTCTGCCATTTTTGCTCAAGCATCATGACCCCCCTTATCACGTGTTTTCTTGATACTTTTTTTCTTGGTTTGATCTGTGTAGCCTACTTTCTATTTTGTTCCCACATTTCTGTCTTATTTATTGCTGATCTTAGAATATTTCTTTTTTATTTTTCTTCCACTCCTGCCAGTAGTATGGCTGAATTGTCTCAATTTACTGTTTCTACTTTGAACACATTTCTTTTTTTTTTGGTATGATGGCTTACTTTATAGAGTTCAGGATGGCATGCATTTTTGTTATGACGTTATATCATATCACCTAAATATTTTGTCTGTTTTTACTACTAGCTATGAAAGTGCAAATTCCACTCCTTAATCTATTAATAGTGATTTTTTAAAATGTTTTATTTTTAAATACCCAACTGCTTAGCTTCCTACATGATGTTAGGTAAACATGCTTGGTTTAAAGTCTGGTGGGCTTGGGATTGCATTCCTGATATTCATTTGAATTCTCCTGTTTTAGCCAAGTTTCTTGTACAGAGTCTATTCCGTAAGTAGATATATCTTTTAATCACTCTCTCTTGACATCTTTTAAAGCTCTCCAGTTTAGAGGTTCATGTGGCTCTATCCACTGTTGGGCTAACCTCATCACTTTGTCACAGTTTAAATGCAGCAATGCCTTTTCAGTGTTGCTACGTTTGCCTTTCTGGAGCACCTGAAGTCAAGAAAATGTCTGAGCTCTCTCTCAGTTGGTGTGGGTTTTTTTCTTGTCTTATTTTTTTGCATTTTAAAAGGAAAGGACAGAGGAGAAATGCCCTTGTAATGTAACAAGTGGTTAGTCCTGAACTAGCGCTTTGCTGGGTTTTGCTGTGTGCTTTGCAGTGTTTGCTCTGCATCTTGCATACAAAAAAGTAACAACTATCTTCTGCTCCGCTTTGCGCACAGTGAATGGGCTCCCTTGATAGCCTCCAGTACATCATGTACTATTGAACTTGTTCAGGCCCACTGTTCTTCAGAAGGCTACACACAAAATCTGTAGTGTCTCTGCACTGCTTAGATGATAGCATCTGGGTATAGGAAAATCTTTCAGCAGAGCTGAGCTTATTCCTGTCCCTGCAGGAAAGTTCCAGAATCTTGAAAGCTTAATAAACTCTGATTTACATTGCAAAACAGTGTAAAATAGAATTGGAGTTTGATCAGATATATTCTGAATGTAATGTAAATGAGAGCATTTTGCTTAAAACTCATCCACTGAAGCTGTTAACATCATTAATCAAGTAATTGAACAGTTAAAGATGAAGGAAACACATTTGTTTGTTCTGCCTATTAACACCACACTGGAAAAGTGTTGCTCTTCACCTTTCCCAACAAGAGAATTGTTTTATTTTGCTCTATGTTTGGGAGACTGACTTTGTTTTCACGAAGAAGGGACAAAAGGTTGTAAGTCTGGTTAAACAGAGGAAAAAAAACCCAAAACCTTCCATCAGTATTTACTTCTTTTTATTTGTTCAGTACTGGTTGTAACACTTCCAGATGCATTAGTGAAGTACGGCATCTCTGATTACCAACCCTTTGCTGAAGGAGACAATAAGAGAAGTGGATTTCAAAGAGGGTTTTCAGCATACCTTATTCAGTACAACGAAATGCAGAAGAAATTCAAAGGGCTCTTCAGAGACACATCACAAGTGTTATGCCCTCCCCAGAAGCTAAACTTCGGTCTGACTAACCAAGCTGGAACAAATAACAAGCAAAGTCATCTGCAAAATGAGAAAACATTACCCATTGCTTACCAAGTTTCCACTGATATGTAATTGGATATCTAATGGCCAGCTGTTAACAATACTTAATAAGAGCTAGGTCGGCATGCTGGGCTCTTACTTGTGTCACTTGCAAATTACTAAAACTTTCAACTAAGCTAGTTAATAAGGTCTGACCCATATTCTAATGAGGAATGCATGCCTTCCCTAAGGAGGCCGTAATCCTTGGCATGTTTAGCTGTTATATTTCTTTAGATAGGTTGAATATTAGTGCAAACTGTGACAAAGCATCTGGACTTGAATATTTTTGGTGGGTTTGGGGTTGTTTTGTGTGTTTTGTTTTAAGTCTTGGGTCATGCCATGTGGAGCCTTTTAACTCCTCACTCAGATCTGAACAAGATTTTGGCCTGTATCTCTGCTAATGTCTAACAGTACAGTCCAGTAGTGTTGCATAAAGAAAGATGAGTACAGAATGAGGAGGGAAACTCTCCCATCCACAGCTTGAAAGATTACTGTACCTGAAGAGATGGATGAGCCCTGTCAGTTTTATCACAAGACAAAATGTAAAGCTGATACGTTTGTTTACAATGCGTTAGATTAATATAACATTAGGATAAAATAACAGTATGTTTCTGAGGTTCCACTTGCAATCTTCCATAATTGCTTTAGCATTTCTGGCTGGCATCTATTGCTAGTTTGGACTTAATGCCTTTTATTACGTAAACAAGATACCTCTGTTGGAGAATTCACCAGGCACCTTGGGCTTCTTTTTTACAGCTCTGTGCTGGCTTGTTGGAAAGAGCAGAATACAAGTGTTTTTTCTGTGTTGTCCCAAGCAGGACTACTTGCTTGTGCCTTTATATTACTGCAGAACTGTATTTGTATTTCACCGATAATGTGATGTACTAAATACTGTGATTTTCCTCCAAGTTCCTTGGTTAACATTTTCTGTAGTTTTGGGTGCACATTCCTGGCTTTAGGCAGATTCACCGTCTCTCCCTGGCCCTGCTCTGCTGCAGTTTTCTGAAAGTCGATGAAATGCTTGCCTGCATTAGGTAATTATTAAAGGCAGAATAATGATGACTTTAGTGAAGCGACTGTTTTATTTTTCATTGCATTTTCATTACCGTCTGAAGATCAGCTGTGATACTGCATGCAATGAAATTTGGGAGTTGGGCTAAAGAACGCTCTCTTCCCACTCTTCCATACGTGATTTCATAGGGTGTCTGGCTGGGTACTCTGTTGCAATAATATAAGCTAATTTTAAGTGCAAGTTGAAGCATTCCCTGTGTCAACTCAGGTTCCAGATGTACGTATTTTTAATACATGCTTTATAAGTCACACGAGAATCTTCCATTTCTAATTTCATGATTTTGCACTGTATTAAACAGTCATAAGTATAACGTTTGTTCCTCAGAGAACTTTTAAATCATCTATAGTGTGCTCTAAAATCCTATTTCATTTCAAAGTCTTGTTTTTGAAATGTTAAATTATTGGTTAGACCACAATATAAGTATTCCCTGAATGAAGCTGGCAGTCTTTTGAAAAGGAATTGTTCCTCTGTGGGATTGATAGCTATTAATTCTAATGCTAAAGCTTCGAATCTTGAGACTAGTACGGAATTTAATATTAGCCCAAATTTCTAAAGACCTCCATTGCTTTTACCTCTGTGTGTGTGGAGGAGCAAGGGGAGGAAGAGAGGAGGGAACTGAATATGAACAGGAATTGCAAATCAGTTTAAAATGCTAATCTTAATCTGGTATTTTTTAGTTACTGATTGCTTTTTCTTTCTTGCTACAGCAGACACGGCAATTTCTTTTCTTTTTCCATACCTTCTACTATGTATTATCTTCCTTCTCTGTGTGGTGGAAGTGGCCATGCCATATACCATAAGCTAATAACTTTCAGGCTGCAAGACTGCTGTTGCCTGAGAATCTGAAACAGTGCCATTGCCTGAGTGGATAATAAATCCCAAGTTTCAAAATACGTGTTTATCCCAGTTAGAAGCTGGCAGCACAGTTGTCAAAAAGACAGAGAATGTTACACGCAAATTTATTAAAGTACTTATCTGTGTATTAACACATAGCAATATTTCTGTTCTTTTTTTCTTTTCAATTAAAAGTGGTAAGAAGCAGGGGAAGTTATGAACAGCTGAAATGGGTTAATTATATTTCATATTTGTTATGTATAAATTGAAAAGCTCAGCATTATTCAAAAGTCTTACTCAATTAAATCTTCATGGACTTAAAATTCTTACTGGTCCTTAATTAAATGAGGGAAATTACTGCAAACTGAATTGAAGCTGATATGTATTTAGGGACTTCTTGAATAAGATCCCCCATCAATACAGTATCTTACTTATTTCTGCCTTAAATCTACCCCTGTGATGCTTCCACTCAGTTGATCTGTTTCTTGGTTTGAACTTTGTTTCCTTCTCATGAATCTTGTCTCCATGGTTCCGAAAGAAGCATTAATTTATTGTTAGTTGCAGAAGCAAAAGTAAATCTCTTCTTTTTGTGGCGCTCTTAGGGTCTTAATGTGTGACTGCCTGGGGTTCTTGGCTATTGAGTAAAACAGTAGTGTATTCTAAACTAGTCAAACCCCTAGAAGACATAAACAAGCAAGTGAAGAGAAACCATGACAAGACAAAGGTAATTAAATAGGAATTTGGCTACTGTATCTAACAGTGGAATGTCAAGGTGTGGAATGGCAGAGCTTTTTTATAGTCCTTTTCTCCTAAGTTCTGAATACACATGCAGTGAAAAAAGGATATACTTTCACCAACAAGACATTAAAAACTTACGGTTGCTCTTAGGCCAACTGTAGAATAAAAATTTGGAGATGGGCTAAACAGGTTAATACATACTTCTGCTGTATGCTGGATTTAATAGCAGTTCTTGAGGGTTTTCTACATGGATTTCATCCTTCTTTCATAATAAAGAAATTAAGATGGAGTTATATTCCAGGATCAGAAATTTATAACTGCTTAGCATTCAGTTATATACTTAAACTGTAAGGGAATTTAGTTTGAAGGCTAAGGAGATCCATGAGCAGTCTTGGTTGTTACCTTTGGGTGCATGTTAGAAACAGGAAAACAAAGGCTCCAGAAAGATTGCTTCATTCCTACAACCAAGTTGCTCTTTTTCATACCTGCTGCTATAGTATCATAGATGTATGCCTGTATTTGAAAAGCTGACAAATGGCTCTCTTCCAAACCTTCCTGCCAATATAAATTAATGCTTACCATAAGACATACTTGGATGGTAGGAAAGCATTGTCCTATGAGAGATCCTTGAAGAACAACTGAGTAGTTCTTGCTCCTATACATCAAATCTAATGGTATATATTAATTCATTATAAAGCACTCCATTATTGTTTCCTGCCAGACCTAGTGTTTTGTATGTCCACATTGATAGCATCATATTTGTTAAGGAGGGAATATGTGTCTCACAGGAAATAGGATCTAGAGGAAGATAAATCACTCTGCTAGTCAATTAAAATAATGACATTTAGTGCTTTATATTATATTTTATTTGTACAGCTAAACAGGTTTTATGGGTCCTATTTTATCCCTTACATTTTTCAAACCTCATAAAAGATAAAATAGCATTGTTTGTTTGGTTTGGTTTTTTTTTTAATTTTTCATTTTTTTGTCTAAGAAGAGATTAGGGTTCACCACTTTAAAAGTATGGGCTCTGCTGTGCCTAACGTGATTTCTCTCCATCTCTTAAATTTTAGCTACTTGATGCCAAACACAGAAACCAAGCCTGGTGTTGATGCCAAAGCTTACTTTTCACCAATATTATCCATAAATGAAATGAACATGCTAAGCAGAAGACTGTCTACAAGTAGAAAGTAAGTGCCATAACCTGATACTGAGTAATTATGGCTTGCTTGGGAAAATGTTTTCTATAAAAGTAGGAAAGAAGGCCTCATGGTGTTGTCAGATGAGGGAACTAAAACCCAATAAAGCAGGGAAGATTTCGTAGGTTAGGCGAGATGAAAATTAGAATGCATAAGTGATCTATAATCAGGTACTTATGGCAATGAGAAAGCTCTAGGTTTTACTTTGACTAAAATCCAGAAACTTATGACTTATTCTAAGTAGATGTGTCAGACTACATATGATAGTGGACTTCTTGCACATGTGAAACTGCATTGTCTCCCTAAAATCATTAGTATGATATTAGTGTAAAACTGTTTCAAGAAAACTGTTGGATCCCATTTGGATACTGATGTAGCCTCAACTTCTTTCTATTAGGAGTTTCAATTTGTTTCAAATTTCATTTGTTTTATTAGGATTTTCTAAATAACACTGTAAACTAGACATGATGGAGAAGGGATAGAGTTACCAGCAGCCCTGTTGAGGTTTACTAGACAGGGTTCAAAAGCAAAGAGCCTGGAGTGATGTGACAGACAGGGATTGAAAATTCAAGAAAATGAAGCTTAAAGGGGGTCATCTGGCATTTGCATGTAAGCAAGGAAATGTCCACCAAGCATTACCTCTCAAACTCATTCTGGGAAATCAGTGTGCTGGGGTGCTTCTCTGAAGCACATGCACACTATTGCATACAGCATGGGGAATAAACATGATTAAGTTAAAAATCTGTGTGCCATTGCAGGGCCACAATCATGTTGCTGTTACAGAAACATGGTGGGATAGCTTACATGGGGTACAGGGCCTTTAGAAAAGTCACACTGAAAAAATGAGGAGGAGGAGTTTCCCTCAATTATGATACATCAGCTGGAATGCATGGAGCTCTGCCTGGGGATGGATGAAGAGCCAGCTGAGAGTTTATGGGCAAGGATCAAAGAGAAGGCAAGTAAGTGTGACATTACACTGAGTAACTACTGTAGGCTGCCTGACCAGGAAGAGTGGATGAGACCTCCAGAAACAGGCTCATGTTCACAGACCCTGTTATTTACAAAGCTGTTGATCAGATGGTGAATGGTTAGGTCTTTCTGGGAAAGGAATTGCTAGATCCATATTAGAGTGTATTTATAAGGCCCAGTTAATCAAGTTTCTGAGATACTAGAATGAATCTATAAAGGTAAATACACATGTAAATACAAATTAAACTGTCCTGAGGGAAATCATGGTTACAAGTAAAATTATAAGACACAACAGTATAGTTGAAATTAAAGTTTAGTATAGTTGCAATTTTAAGTTCTTCAGCTAAACATGCTTGTTCAATGCAAAACTGCTGTTTGAAAATGTAGTTTTAAGAGCACTCTGGAAGCATTAATTGAATTTGGAACAATTCCAGTATTAAACTTTCTTAGATCTGTTGTGGTTTGAGCCAGACTGGCCACTGAAATGAATGACAGAATTCTTGACCCGGCTAAGTATTAGTTATATCTGGTAAAAGATCTCTTAGATGGACATAGCAATGGCTTCATTTTTAATAATAATAAACAGTTCTGAAAGGAGAAGTGTTTTTTTTTTATTTACCTGCTATTCTTTGTGGAAATCTCAGTCTACAACAGAGGTCTCTGTGCATGAGACAGGAAAAAAAAAATCCACACTGAAGTGTTTTCTAGTTCTCATGTCTACAAATATCTTTTGCTGATACTCTATTACACTTATAATTTACTTGGGGTCACTGTTTCTCAAGAACACTAGGAAATTTAAGATATTCCAAGTTGGCAATTTTTCAGTCAGCCTTTGTATTTATTAGGGATAACATCAAGTAGTAATAATGTTGTCTACTTAGATCTGCTGGTCTCTTCTAACATAATGATGAATGTGGTAATAATAAAGAACTTAAAGCTTTTTTTTTTTTTTTTTTTAAGATAACATGAAATTATACAGTGAACCTCATTGTCTGGTGAATGCGACGGTGGTGTTGGTACTAGCAGGCCACAGACTTTATGGTGAGCTAGGCACATGGGTCTCAGTTCTTGTTTTGGCTGCAGTATTTTTTTAGTTTGTTTAGTTGTGGGAGCACGACTTTTGCTTATCTATATACAATTGTGTGGTGTAACATCTCTGGTGGAACACAAATTATGTTCCTAGAAAACACTACCAACAAACAGTTACACAGTGTTAACTGAGCTCTCTGTGATGCTAGAATGAAAATGGAGCATGTGGGAGGAATGGGATGGGATGATAACAAAGGTGCCTACACTTCAAGCAGTTCTCTGATAGTTACTATTCATCATTAAAAGAATACTACCTGAGGATCTGCATTAAAACTGATTTCAGGGATAATAAAGAGAACAAAGAACACATTATGAATATTTGTGAAACACACTATGTATAGGAAATTCAGATGGAGCTCAAAAAGGAGCAAGATGTGAAGCATGTTAGAGAATGTGTAAATCCAAAGAGGATCCTCAGATGAGGATGAAAGGGTAGGGTGACAGCAAGCTCATAGCAAACAAATCTTTCCATGGGACTACTAGTATTTTGATGGCAGATATTTCTGCCTCACTCCTCAGGGTGGTTGGTTTTTTGGGTGGATTTGGGATTTGGAGTTTTTTTTTTCTTTTTACAATTGATAACACTCTCTACACCTTTCTCACCTGTGCAAGATTATATTTTCACAATGAAAATTTTATCAATATTGGTAATTTTCAGAAAACTAGGGCTTCATGTTCTTCTCAAGGGTCAGAGCCATCCACTTATGGAACAAAATTGATATTAAATCAGTCAGATTTAATAAATCAGTAAGCCAAACCAGTTGAAAAAACAGCTGAAATCCATCTATGTTCAAAAGGCCAATGTGTAATTTTTCTTCCATTTCAAGTTCAACTTCTGTCATTTTAGGCATTCTCTGTGATATAATCCTTTATACTCTGGTAAGAAGGGAAGAAAGTATGAGATAGTTTCATGTTGCTATTTTTTCACAGCATTCTTCTAGACTTGCATCAGTATCACAATATGTCAATAAAAAAAGCTCAACCAAAACCAACAAAGCTAATTATATTTGAATATGAGTAGGAAGGTATTATATTTTGCCAATGATCTTTCTGAATCTACAAGAAGTTAAATCCCAGGCCTCTGAGTCTTTCTCCCCATGTCCACAAAATCTTGGATCCCTGTCAGAAACGTGTGCTGGTACAAAACTTTGATTTGCACATCTGGTTCTCTGTTTGCATGATGTCCCTCTGATGTGTGTATAGCTTGTCTGGTATATTAGTACTGAAAACAAGTGTCAGGAAGTAGAATATTTAACGTGAGCTGGAATTCTGCATTTGAAAAAGTTTCCTAGTCTTGGTCAGTGCTGCAGCAGCTTTGTGTTTTCTGGTTGCTGGGACTAAGTTTTAGAACACAAAACATGCAAATAGGTATTAAGATTGGAAGGACTACAAAGATGATTAGGGGCCTGGAACATCTCTCTTATGAAGAAAGGCAGAAGAGAAGACCGAGGGGGAAACCAATCAACGCCTATAAATAGTTAAAGGGTGGGTGTCAAGAGGAAGCGGCTAGTCCTTTTTCAGTGGTGCCCTTTGACAAGACAAGAGGAAATAGGCACAAACTAAAAAGTTCCATCTAAACATGAGGAGGATCTTCTTCACCTTGAGGGTGGCAGAGTGATGGAACTGGCTGCCCAGAGATGTGGTGGAGTCTCTGTTTCTGGAAACATTCAAAACCCATCTGGACACATTCCTGTGCAACCTCCTCCAGGTGGACCTGCTCTGGCAGAGGGTTGGACTAGATGATCGCCAGAGGTCCTTTACAACCCCATATCTTTCTGTGATTCTGTGATCTGGGCCTTTTGGTTTTAAGTATGGTTTCTAAAAGCATATATATGTAAACAAACAAATTATTATAGTAGTACAAGGTAATCATTGTAGAAATGGTAAAGGAACAGGAAAACAATAATGGGGCAAATATCATATAAATGTACTATCAAGCAGGTTTTGTTAATACAAATAATTTGCAAAAAGAGAATTTTATTTTCCCTGTGACATGCTAATTACTGCAGAAGTAGCAAGAAGTAAGGCCCGCGGTAATGTTGTTTTGTATATAGAGAGTTTTGCCTTTTTTCCTGTGATGGAAAGGTTCATCAATATCTTGAAAAATAATTATCCACTTTTAACCTGGCAGTAAGGACACTTAGCTTTTTAAAGGAAATAATTTACCAGTCACTGTACCTTCCCAGTGGGATTGGACATGATGGACTACCTACTCAACTATTCACAAGGCTGACAGCTTTGGGACTTACTGGACGTATCAAAGTTGAGCGAAGGAGATGATGACAGTGTCTCTCCAGAGGTCACCATCACTCAGTCAAAGGATGGAATTAAACTGATCCCTGGGCTCCTCCATTATTAGTCTTGCCTGACCTTTCTTGTTGGCTTGCTTAGACCACTGGACTGGCAAATTGCCCCTGCAAGCATGGCTCTGCTGTTGGCTATGTGACGGGAGGCCAGCATGGGAAACTGTTCAAATCATTAAATTGCATGTGTCTCTCGAGCAATAGGTTGGCAGATAATGACCACCTCATTATAACTGTGAAATGTTCTTAACAAATATAGAATTTTTTTTAGTATGGGAAACTATCTTGGACATGCTTTTATGTTACTAGAAGGTATGTGTTTAGTCTATGACCTCACTTTTACAAACAAATCTTATATAAAACCATTAATAAGGAGGGATTGCTTTTTAGGTACCAGTGACAAGACTGTGTGCTATGTAAATGTGTATGTTACATATAGCAAATAACAGGAAATGGATGAAAATATTTCCACTATGAAGGGCTCCAGAAATGATCGATCCATTTATAAGCACTTGTTCATGTCTTGTCATTGAGACTTACTAGTGAAAACTGATGCAAAAAAGGCACCGAGTACCTTGGCCTTTTCTCTGCTGCTTGTTATGAGGTCTACAGCTCTCACTGAACAGTGGGCCAATACTTTCATTAGTCTCCCTTTTGCTAGCAGTGTACATACAGAAACTCTTATTCCTGCCCTTCATCTATCTTGCTAGTCTGAACTCCACCTAAACATCACTGACTCTCTTCCTACCTACGTAGGCAGTGTCTTTGTATTCCTCCCAACTGGCTGTTCCTGCTTTCTACTGCTGTGTCCTTCCCTTTGGTGCCTAAACTCAGTCAGGACCTCTCCTGGTTTGTGCTTTGCTGCACAGCCATGAGGGGAGAATTGGAAGAAAAAGGCAAAACTTGTGGGATGGGACAAAGGCAGTTTAACAGGACAACAAAAAAGAACAAGAAAACAGTAACATGGATAGAGGAGCAATTACGATACCAACCGCTCAGTGACTGCACCCCGGAACGTCCCCTGACTGCATGCCCCATCAGCTTCCCATCCTAGCCCTCCTGGAACCAGGACGTGGATGTCTAAGAATTTTCTTAGGTAAGTACTTGAGAGTAAGGGGGAGAAGTAACAGGTAATCTTGGATCACAGACCCTTAGAAGATCTTTGTAATGTAAAACTACTTGTATCTAACATAAAACATACAGGAAATGAAATGTTCCTTCAGGTAAAATGTGACTGTTTGGGAAACTTTTCTCACTCTATCACTTAGCTGCTCTACTGATGAGGAAGGAATTGGAGGGGGAGTTAGCACGATTATCACATTAGCTTGAAATATTGAACAATAAAATCCTCATTTTCTTGGTCGTGTCTTTTCTTGTCTAACTTGACAAGTCTATATGAGATTGTCTTTGCAACTTTTTAAATAGTAGTAATCTTCCTTAGTTCTGAATATTTGCTTCAGCTGCAGAATGTAAAAATAGGCTTTGCCTTAATGTGCTTGAATTTACTTTTTTTTTTTTAGCTTAAGGTTCCCTTCAGGGATTTAGATCCACAACTTTCAACCTTTTCTTCTTCGTACTTCTGTCTCTGAAAACATCAGCATCTCTTTAAGTATTTCTACTTCCTCCTCAGGCAGTTTGTCATGAGGTATTTCTCCTGGTCTGTGAATTCCCCCTAAGCTGACTTTCTTTTTCTGTGCTGCTCTTTAAGTTCTTCTTTTCATTTTATTTTATGCTTGGTTCCATGTCAGCTCCCTTGGTATAGCCTTGACACTTTCGTGATGCTGCTGTTTGAAAAAACAAAATGAACTTTTTTCACTCTTCCTAACAATTGTCTTCTCTTCTAGCAATTGGTAAATTGAGTTTGAATAAAGGAAAAAAAAAAAACTTTGTGGAGGATGATAATTTGATATTGCAGATATCTTTTTTTTTTTCTTTCTGTAATGTAAAACATGATAGCAATCTCATTAGTTTGGATAGTATAGTATCACTGACATGCTAATGTTTGGCATATGTACAATGCTTGCAAGATCAGGACCTTAATTTTTTTTCCTGAAAGAGCTTGTCAGGCTTTTTCTAATTATTGTAATATCATCAGAAGAAAATAGATGCAGAAGAAATTGCATAAATTGAAGGCTTTTTCCTAGGAAATTATTAGGTTCAGTTAAGTTATGCTAGTTTCAGTATCATTTTACATGTCCTTCGGGCTTTAGAGACATATTCTTCTGGTCAGAAAAGATTTTTCTGTCTATATATTAGTAACCTGAAATAAAGACACCTTGTACACTCTTTCATGTGCTCATGTTTTTTCAGTAAAAAAGGGTATAAAACTACCTTCTTGATATGACAGTTACTGGTATAAATGACTAGACAAAAAAGTTATAATGCTTTTTTTTTTTTTTTTTAATAGGACATCTACTTTTTTTTAATTCTCCCAGATCACTACTATTTTCTGTTGTTCTCTAAAGTGTTTGGTCCACTTCCTTTGTATTACACTGGCACCAAAAAATGTTGCCAACAGTTTGGACTTCCTTCTGGTTTCAGAATGGCATGATTTGTGACAATTTCAGTGCTTCAGTGCTGTTCCTCTCCATCACTAAACATAATAAAATTATGTACTGAAATTAGTAGTTGGTATTTGCATTAAGTCTTACTTACACTTGTTTGTCATGCAGGTTAGGCTCCTGTGCCTGGAAATGAAGTCAATAAACATTGTTATCCAAAGCGGTTGGTGAGTAAGTATTTTGGAACAATTTTTAAGTATTGGATACCAAACCGACATATTTCAGGGAATATTCTGGAGTGGAAAACTGTTGGTGCTCTTTACTTAAGAGATGATTGTTTGCTTTTATTCCTATGAAACCTGCTTGATAAACTTTCTGTCCAGTGTTATAAAATACTGAGTTCATTGTCATCAGATCAAAGTGATTTTGACTGTTACAAGTAATGTCTTGGAAGGAGCTGGATATCATAACACTGTTTTAATATTAAATTAAAAGTACTGGTTTTCCTTCAGTGGTGGTAACAAGAGTGTTATGCTTCTGATTTTGCTTATCACTTCTCTTCATGATACATTATGGGAAGTACTGTTTACCACCTGCTGGATTTCTGCTTGGTCAAGGATACTCTATCTGCTTAGTTTGCTAAACTCTTAGCTCTCTCTACTTTTTCTTGTATTTCAGTGTCTAGTTTCTCACAGTAGTGTTCCTGCCTATGCAGAATACTCTCTTTGTAAAACACAAAGTTAATCATGGTTTTGGAAGTAAACATGCAGTATCTGCAAATTTATCTTTGAGCCAAGACATATACACGAAAATGTAAAAACATGACGAGAACAGAAACCCCCCACCCCCCTTCCTTCACAGAAGGGGTTGTCAAGTGTTGGAACAGGCTGCCTAGGGTAGTGGATGAGTCACCATTCATGAGACATGTAGATGTGATGCTTAGAGACATGGTTTAGTGGTGAGCTTGGCAATGTTAAGTTTACAGTTGGACTCAAAGGTCTTAAAGGTCTTTTCCAACATAATTGAATATATGATTAAACAAAATGGGAACAGAGTGTTAAATGCAACTTGTAAATGGCACGTTTTGCGGAATGAGAGGAGGAGGCACTTCATGTAAAGAGTTGGAAGTAAAGAGTATGGAGAATGCTGTGCTACAGGATGCTCTGAATACTAAAGTTATAAGTCTGCAAAATATGAGAAGCTGGAAAATTCTGTGATGAGAAAATCCATGAAACACCCTAAATACAGAGATGCCACCTTCACTTGAGGAAGTCTTCCTGGTGCAAGCTCAGGCAATACCTGAGGAAATTATTTTCTTGTAACTGTTTTGTTTACTTCCCTAGCTAATCTCTGTAGTTTGCCGTGAGAGGCAACATACTAGGTTAGATGGGTGTTTGACCTGATGCCTACAGCTATCTTGTGTACGTTTATATTCTGATTAATGTCGGTAAAAATCATGGCCTCTAGCCCCTTTCTCCCATCATTTTAGTAAACCTCAGTCTGAGATAGCTAGTCTCCACAAAATTCTCCTATTGCCAGAGGAAGGTAAGGCTTCAGCACTAGTGGAGCTTGGTGTTAGTTCTGGAGTGGGAAGGCAGTTGCAACCATTCCTGTCTTTTCACTGATGACAGGGGAAGCATAGAAGGTTGTTTCCTTATGCTAATGCATTCTGTGAATATCCATTGTAGTACTTCCCAAAATTGCTTACAATTTAATTTGAAGCAATGTGTAACAATTGACTGTAACAAACAAATAGGAGGAATGATGAGAAATGGAAGAACAGAGGCAACTGTAATAAAGTCATTACACGGTTCCAAGCAACTTCCATCACTGGACTTGTGAGCAGAATGAAGCATTAAAAACAAAGCAGTATGAAGTGCAACATTGCAGCATATTCAAAAGCACTGTGGGAATACTGACTCCCTCATTCACATGTTGACTTTATGAAGGATCGTTACTTCTGTGCTGAACCTCATAAAACAAAGTGTTTCAAAATACTTTTCTGTTTTAGTCTTGTTATATTGCAAGGTCAATGTGTTTTGCTAGTGTCTAAAATGTTAACAAAACACCCATTTGGCTCTGAATGCTTCTTTTTACTACAACAATGCTCAATTCTTTTGTGTGGTGGTGCTATCTGTTCTGCAGCCCTCAAAGAACAAAAAAAAAATCCTAAGCAAACAGAAACCCCTTGAATAAACTAATCCTCTCACACGTTACTAGAATGGTTTACTCAGCATTAAAAAAAAAAAAACAAAACAAAAAACCAAAAAACCCCCAGATTTATAGACCAGAGTTGCCCTCCTATGTGTAATTTTCCTCTGTATGTGTATACATACATAAAGATCCCCCAAAAGGTAGGGGTTGCAAATATGTTTGGGTTGTCCTGCCTTTCTAAGATGGAAATTAGAACATTCTTTCCTTATAGCCTCAATGCCAAAGTAATTACTTCCAAATCTTCAAATTGCATTTAATTATAGACTCTTGGTCACCGTTTTACTGAGAGACACTGTACCAAACTGTCCTTTTAGGTTCTTTTTAGTTGACTGAATGCTGTGTAACCTGAGAATGGTTTTTCACTGTCCATTTGGGTTGAAGGCATATAGAAGAACTTCTGGAAATGTAAGTCCAAAGAGTGTTCCTTGTCCCTCGTTACGGAGAAAGGAAGAAGCAAAGAAAACAATTAAGTGAAAGCAAGTCTTAATATGCAATGATAGGCAGACAAAATATTTTATATGCAGATCTGTAGGTATGTAGTAACATATATAGACTAATATACAAGAAATCTGAAGTGGATTTCATAGACGATTTTAGAAACAAGGGGAAACAGCTGAGGCTTTATTGCTGCAGTTCAGCTGTGCTGAGCATTGCAAATATGGGATGTTGAAAGAAGAGCTAGTAAGAGGATAGCACATGGCATTAGAGGCTCACATTTATCAACAGTTTCGGTTAGAACTAGGTACTGCACTAACAAAAGCTATAGCAAATGTGAGGATTAAAGAAGTGATTTGATTTACAATTACTTCTGTGCCACTGATGTGTTTATCAAACAATTTAGATACAGTAACAAGTAAAAATACTAATGCGAAAGGAGCAGTCAGATCAAATCTAACTCCCAAGTGAAGTGTGCAAATGTTAAGTGAGAGAGGAAAGAATTAATAAGGGGGAAGAATGGAAAACTTCTGGAAGATGAAGCCAAATTCTGTAATTTAGAGTCAGTGTTAACATGCACAGTGCAGGAAACAATGGAAAGTGTTATTATTAGGTAACATTCGGTCTTCGCTTCTAGAAGCTAATAATAAATATGTGTTTGTTTTCTTAAGCAGCTATTTAAGTGGAGAAAAAAAAATGATGGTACTAGCAAGACATATTGGAACAGCAGGCGATGCAATTCCAACACCCAGTTCTGTGAAGATCAGAGAAATTTCTCCAAGGGATAACTTAATGTTTGTGGCCATCTTGTTCAAAATATGAAAGATCATTAAGTCATCTCTATTGAATATGTTGTTAGAGTATAATATATGCAGCACAAAATTCTGAATGTCAGAGAAATAAAGCATGAGAAATATTTTTTTCTGGTAATGTATGAAGTTTGCGATCTATCAGTCCTGTTTCTTCATCCTTGGAAGAGCAGGAGAAAAAAATAATCTAATAGAATGGATATTTGCTGAGGAAAAAATACTCAGTTTTGTGGATCTTTCTGTGCCATCTGTGTGAGTCTTATTTGTAGGAGATGAGGCTTGTCAGTTAAGAGAGACTGATCTGAAACTCCAATGTTTCAGTAGGCTTTTTTGGCAACTCCCCTTTACTATAGAATGTGTGTTGTTTACTACCTTGTTTGGATGACACTTTCAACTGGCTTCCCTTTAGCATGTGTTTAGTGCCAAAACACTTCCAAAAGAGACTTTCAGGTTGTGACAGCCTTGCCTGGCTTTCTTGGCCACATGTATGATATGATGGTTTCCAACACAGATTAAAAACAGAATAACTACATGATGTTTGGAGATGTTTACAGCAAGTTGCACTGACTGCCAGAGGGGAAATATGAATTTGGAATGAAGCAGATAAGCCTTCTAGGACACATAATTAACAAATAGCATTCAGCTGAACTTGAACAAGTACTAAGGCATGCCTACCGGTTAAAAAAAAAGAATAAAAATAAAATTTCAACAAAATTTCAACATTATCAAATGGTGTGGGTAAATCACATCAAATTTAGTAATGTAAATCTTTTTGAGACCAAAAGCTATTCAGATAGCTGAACTTCAGTATGTAGTACCAGTCTAGATACTCTAGGGTAACTGGTTGGCCCCAGGGTGCTTGCCTCGAAAGGGAGCAGGTGTGTTGCAGCTCCTTGGTCACGTGCAACAGCCCTGTGTGGGTGTCCTGGATACAGAATGACATTAGTTGCAACCAGTAACAATAGAACTTAATAGTGAATGTAGAGCCAGTAATAGAAAAGAATTTAATAATAAGCCCCTGAATTTCTACCATGTGTATGTCTTTTTTTTTTTTTTTGGTGTGACATTTAATAAGTAAGTGGCCATATTTTTTGGCATGACTTTTTGTATGCTTCTTATGTAAGCTGCTAGAAATCAGGAAGACAGATCTGTAGATCTGTTGTATCCATGTCAAGAAGTTTCATGAAGCTGAGCAACCACAATATTCAATGGAAGGGCTCCTTATTCACTACGCAGTGGTGATAGTTTCACTGTGAAGAATGTGGAACGAAGTTTTTAATTTTACCATGTGAACACAGCCTTAGTGAAATTTAGGTTTTCAACACTTCAGATGGTCTTCAAGCTAGGATTCTTAGATTTTATCTTTGTCTGGTGTGATTTCTTTAAATAAGCACATGTTCTAAACTAGAGACCTCTTTTAAGAAGTAAGCAAAGTGAAAAATCTTTATGGGCTATGTCTGGAAGATGCCTTCCTTTTCTCTATGAAAATACAATCTGTGTTATATTGTTTACAAGTGTAAAATTTGCAGTCGTAAATGCTGTTTTAGACTATTACACATGTGTATGATCAGTTGTTAGGTAAAGGAAAAATGTAGTTGTAAAAGCAGTTTTGATACTTGCCAGTCTTCTTTGGTAACATAACAGAAGTTGCAGGCAAAGTTGGAATTGTTCAGTGGCATTACAGAGTCTGGTTCCTCATTTGCCATTCACATTAAGTTCCCTTCTGTATCATGCTAAACTTCCTTCTAAACTTCTCACTTACTAGCGAGACTGGGCTCTTTGACTGAAGATGTGTGGTGTTGTTCATCCTACTTGGACTGGGATTTCTACTCAGAATGGCCAGTATTCACTTTTTAAAAGTTAAAAAGTAGCATAAACACTTCGCTGTTATATTTTTGATGCCCTGCCTTAGCCTGAAAAGTTTTCTATGTTTCCATGTATGATCCTGGGTGCAGGAGTTCTGCTATCAACTCAAGATCAGGAAACTGACATCAAAATATTTATGTATCTCTTCATACAATCCCAGAGTGCTTTCTGCATGTTTACTCAAGCCAAAATGCTTGTATTACAATCTTTCATTTTTATATGTCATTTCTGTTCCTATAATTTTCTAGAAAAGCCTGAAAATTTGTGGTGCCTGAACTTCAAATTTCTGTAAAACAAAGGAAAATAGCTCAAGGTTTGTTTTATAAATTGCCACCATTTTGAAATCTGTGTTTTCTCTAGATCATCATTAGTGAAGTTTAAATACTTGAAATCAAATAGAAGTTCTTATTAAAATGTGATTGCCTAAAATCAGACCTAAAGATCCATACAGGGAGGGATGCAAAAACCTGTATGCTTCTCCATATTTTTTGATTTATTTCTTTTAATCCCAAATTCATATCAGTGTCTGCTACTTCAGGCTTTATTTATGGAAAAAAATAATGGAAAAGGAGCCGATGTTGTAATGAAAATAGACTATGTTAACAGATAAAATGCTCTAATTGTGGGAGGGGAAAAAATCTTTTAACATCTGAAATAGAAAGAAGATTTTATTGATTGTCTTAACAAAAATATAAGGAAAGATAATATATTTAGTTTTGTTTCATGTAAGAATATTCGCAAATTTATTTATAAATTGAAAAAGAAATTGATGTTCTCAAAATATCTTTCAATAACATATGTATTTAAGACAACTTTAATATTTTGTGATGTCCTGGGTGCTTTGCTGCTTCTCATTCATCAATGCATGACTAGGCTCTCTCCTCCCCCATCTGTTCTTTCAAGATTTTTTATTCTGCTGATTTGAAACAATTTATTTCTTTAGATTCAGATTTCTCAGAAGTGAATGGAAAAAAAAAAATTAGGATTCATGTTGGCTGCAGTGTTAGATGACATGTGCTGTTCCCTGTCTAAGACTGAGACTTGCTACAAGCATAAGGAATTCATGGGACTACTTGGAAACTCCATAGAAGTGAGATTTATAACAATACTTCTGATTAATATTATTGTTTTTCTTAGTTCCTGAGATGCAAGGAAATATGGTGAGGTACACTGTCTTCTCAGCTTTGGGAGATTACATGAGATACCACAAGGAAGGTGGAAGAGAGACTAAGGAAGCAATCAGTAAAATCAATCTGAGACCGAAGGGACAAGGGAAGTTTTTGAGGATGGTACAGGTCAAATTATAGGGCTAGAAAAGCAGGGAGACAAGCTACAGATCTTAGATTTCTTGTGTTCATTTTTCTCTCTACCTCATCCTTTCTATGTTGCTTTTTGCAACTTCATACTTCCCTTTAATTTCAAATATTTTCTAGTGTTCTTTTTTTTTTCTTTTTTTTTTTTTTTTCAAAAGCCATTAGAAGAGATGGGTTTACAAGTACAAGAACAGAATTCCAGAGATGGCTACACCCAGAGCACACCTGGGAAAGGGATCAAAAGTTGACCTCCCTCCTACACCCATAAAATTCCTACTATTTATTCTTAACGAAGAAATTAATCATCAGTTACTTTTCTCTTCAACAAGGTCTAAAACAACTGACCCTTCCAAAGATCTGCATTTGATATAGGCCTGGGCAATTGTAGAAGAGGTGTAAGTATTCATTATAGTATCATATAAGAAATAACCTCAGAGAAATAGTTGAAGAAATACAGATCAAGCACACCAGGGACATGTTGTAAGTGGAATAGTTAGAGGCATACTGTAGGAGAGCATTTTTATGTAAAATCTTTGAGTGAAGTAATAAAAATATTTCTGTTTAAATAAATAAATAAATAGATCCATTAGTGTTTCTTTTTGTTGGCCTGGAACACTGTCCATCTTTTGCTCCTCTCTCTGAAATATGCTACTATATAGCTGTTTTGTTTATTCTCCTCTGAAATATTCTTTACAGAGTTGAAGTACAAATGTATATTTGCATTTTTTTTCTCTTATTCATTTGAACTGCAGAAGTGATCTGTAGTATTTTTATTTTTCAAAATTCTGCTGGTTACCTGATTGAATGCTTTTTCCTTGTTAAAATATTAAAATGTTATTCTAATTTTAGAATAACAGTAGATATAATAATTTTGGCATGGCTATAAGTTAAAAATATATTTATATTTGTCCTTAAATTACAGGAATTATGTCTTAGTATCTCGTTCTTGCAGTACAGGTTATAATAGAATTGGGAAGTACTCTAATGCTTATTTTTTTGAGTTTGAAGAACCAGCTGCAAAGACAAGTGGGGGGAGTAGTTTGAAGAATAAGAGCAAGATCTGTTATGGCAGCTTTCTTGCATGGTACTATTTGTTGCTGCAGAAATGAGGTAAGAAGACAGCTGTTTATGCAAATAAAATGTCTCACAAATCCACATGAGAAGGTGTGCACAGCACTTATAAGAAAGAAATGTTCCCTCATGCCCATACTGTGTCTGTTTCCTGAATAAATCCCATACCAGCCTAAACTTCTGTCTGCCAGCTTTTGTTAATGAATATGGAACTTGCTGAAGAGCCAAAGTGTAATGAAAAAAAAAAGCATAAACATTGCTTTTAGTTTGGAATGAATGCATGACTAATCCAAATTAGATATACAGCACTGCCCATTTCAAAGGGCAAGCTCTCTGGCTGGCTTTCCTTGTTTGCTTGCTCTAAAGAGAAAAACAGAAATACAATGAAAACCTGGTTGAATGCAATGGAAAGGCAAAAAGGGTAGAATTTGGTTATTAAAATTGTGGTAAAAAACCCTACAGAATGCAGTAACGTAGGTTGGTTTGAAGTCCAACTGAAATACTTCATTTTCTTAGAAAGCAAAGTATTTATTTTTACAGAGGAACAAGTGTGGCATATAGCATCAGCAACTCAGTGGGGTTTGTTTTTTCTAGAACTGATTGTATTGTCTAACCATTTTATTCATGAGGGATAAAATGTAGCTATTCTTTTGACTACTTAAGTACATTTAAATACAAATAATTAAAAAAAAAAAAAAACAGTTTATTTTAACTTGCTTCCATATAGATAAAAAGGAAAACAGAAATACACATTTCTGTGGGAGACAGGGCCAAATTATTTGAGACCTTATGATAGCAGAGGATACGGAAATTGTTCATTGTGTTACCATGGTGGCACGGGTGGTTATGCCTATGAAGTTCCCTGGTTTATGTGAGTCAAAGGAAGGCTAATTTGTTGGACTTGGGTAGATCTTCTGGATATTTAATTTTTTTAAATATTACATTTCGAAATGCTGGCTTCCAGACATGAAAGAAATAGAAGTGAAGGGGAACTGTCATTCCTCTGGCTTTGGTTGAGTGAATCCTAATTTCCATTTGCACACGTAAAGCACAGGGCTGAATATTAGCTCTTGGTTGCTGAATATCTGTCAATGGCATTGAAGGTTACTTTATGGTGCTTTGCCAGTGTCTGAATCTGATGATATCTTAGCATTTCTTATGAACTTAATGGTAAGTTGAACAGTATGGCAAATGAGATTGCAATCTAAATAAAAGTAAAGCTTATACTTAAAAATTTCGGTGTCACTTTGTATTACTGAATACGTGAAGTTCGCTGGTAGTAACTTCTGTGAACTTTTGTAGATGAATTTCTTATATGTAGGAGTGTATGAAAGGATATGTCTGATCTTACATAGCACTGCCACTTTTTATAAATGTTCTTGAGTTCTTCCCAATTTCCTACTAGTGGCTTAAAAAAACAAAGCAAAACAAACCAAAAAAAACCTCACACAACAAAAATCCAACTTGACAGACAAGTACACATATGGGAAAAAATAGTGTAGAGCTCAGAGTACAAGACTTTCTTTGGACACTCACATCTGTGTTCTTTCATTGCTTAGGAAAGCAAACTAATCCCACCTAGAAATTCTATTATGTAGAACTGTTATTGCTACTGATACAAGTCAACAGCGATTTTATAATTATGGAAACCCACCACATTTATTTCTGTCACTTAGAGTATGTTCCAACTGACTGATGATAGTAGTAGTCAGTCCTTTGCGTGGACTGGCTGCTATAATAAGGGTGAAAGATATACCCGTGATACCTATTGACAAAATATTTGCAACAGAAGAAGATAAAATCCAATAACTTGGGTTTTGTTCCAGCTTGCTCCGGGAACGTGCTCTTACTGACCTAAGCTCTGCTCCTTTCTTCCATAGGAACAATGACTGTATCTAAAAGTCATAGGTATGATTCTTACTTTCTTATCACAGTAGAATGAGGAAAAGGGGAAAAGCACATATAAAGAATAGTAGAGGTGGCTTTATTGTTCCAGTGCTGGTGGTATAGAAGGTGACAGCATCGGTCTCCTTTAAGTTGAAGGGTAGTCCTACTGACATCCCACAGAACTGGGATAGAACAGGCAATAACCTGACAGGATTTACAGTGACTTGCTTTTTTATTTTTTCTGCTAAGATCAGAAAAAGGCATCTCCTTAGCGTTTGAGAAATACATTTTTTTTCTAAGTCTTCATTTGGTCAACTGTGGCAAACAACTGTGTGCTGCATGTTGAAGATTAACCAACGTTAAAATTAAAGAAAACGATGGTAAAGTTTTCATGACTTTTTTTTCATGACTTTTCATGATTTTGGAAGGGTGTCTATACTTATATCCTTAAAGATAAGAGCTAAATAAACAAATCCAAAACATAAGAGGAGGGAAAAAAAACCCCACAACCTGCCACCAAAATCCCCAAAATAGAAATGAAAACCTTAATTTCTATTGCAAACTTATTGATAAAAGGAAACAATCATGAAATAAAATCTAATCAGTTCTCTCTGAGAGCTGGCAAACTTCTTTCCACATTTTGCTGTTAAAGATAGCACTTTTAGCAGTCTGTCTGGTCACCTGCTCCTAGAAGTCCAGTTAAAGCTAGATTTATGCCGACTTCCATTGTACAGAATATATAAGAGTGTCTAAGAAGGATGTGTGTGGTAGGACTTGCTAGTTAGATGATAGGAAGATTTATTAGATTACAATTGTGGCTAGTTTCTTCATCAGAAGAGTACCAATGGAAAAAACAAAATGTTCCTTACAGTATCCATGAGGTTGTAAAAAGGCTCCCCCAGCTACCGGCTGAGGATGGGCAAAGACTGGTATTACCTAGATTTTGGGTTTCTTCCTTTCCCCAGCTTTGGGATCAAGACCTGCTATTCCTTTAATCAGTTATTTGGGGTGATGATTATTGCCTATTTCTTCTTTTTAAGGAAAACAAATCCGATCAGCACTGTAGGGAAAATTACAAAGTGCTTGTGAACCCGTGAAAAGGCTGCCTAGTAAGACTTTGTGGACATCTAAGCATTAGCAAAATACTCATTCAGAAACCAATATAGGCTGAGAACAGAGGTTTACCCCATGGTATATGAATTCCAACAAGAAATCATAAAGAATGAGAGATGACATGAACTGCTGTATGGTTCTAAAAAATGTCTGGGTGATTGAAGTCACCCATTGATTCTGTTGACCCAAAGTTTGCTTAAGTGATCCAAATAATGTTTTGTTAACCTTTTTGTCTTGGTTTGGAGGTCGGTAGCAGATGCCTACTGTAAGATTCCCCTTGGAGATGACCCCTCTGATCTTGGCATTCGATAGGTCTTCCACAGTCGCCATAGTTGACTTCTATAAATTCAAGGTTCTCCTTAACACAGAGTGTGACTCCTCCTTCTCTTCTTTCCTCCCTGTCTTTACAAAACAGCCTATAGCCATCCATCACGATACTCCAGTCATAGGAGTTGTGCCACCATGTATCTGTTGTTTGTATGACATCATAATTTTCTGACTGGGCATGGAGCTCCAGGTCCTCCTGTTTGTTCCACAGGCTGTGTGCATTGGTATATATACACTTGAAGTGATTGGTCTCTGGCTCTCATCTTGAGAGGCAGCTAAGGGACACTTATTGCTGCTCTGGTTGGCCTGGCTTGTTCCTGAATTGGTAGCAGTGGTGTGAGCGCTGCTGCTTTGGACCCTGCCCTCTTCAGTACTTCAGTTTAAAGCCCACCTCACCAAGTTGGCCAGCCTGCTGCCAAAGATTCCCTTCCCTCTTCTAGGCAGGTGGATCACATCCATCCTTATAGTTAGTCTACAGTAACTGAAGAATGTCCCATTGTCATAAAAGCCAAAACTCTCACAATGACACCAGCTACAAAGCCTGAGGCTGATTTGTATTATGTCTATTTCTGGCTGCACTCCTTCTAACTGGTAAAATGGAAGAAAAGATAACTTGGGTAGCAATACATTTTGCTTGCACCCCTTTGTAGTCTTGCTTGATTCTGCCTAGGTTCTGGCTGTGGGATCATTCAAGCACACATAAAAGAGTAGCAATGGATAGCAGTCTGTGCTCTTGATGAGTTCTGATAGCCTTTGGTCAATGTCTTGGACCTTAGCTCCCAGAAGGCAGCATACGTCTTGTGACTCCCTCTTGGGCCAACAGATGAGTGCCTCAGTGCCCCTTTTCAGAGAGTCATTTGCTATGACTACTTGCCATTTCTTTTTGTGATATCCACAGTTTCTCCTTGCAGACCGTTCCTGTGAGATGTCTACAGCTGTTAAAGCTTCATATCTATTTATGGTTGTAATGCTTGAAGGTGAGTACTGAGGCAGTCCTGCTTTTTTGGGTCACCAGCGTCCCAGGTGTCTCGTTCTTTGTGGTGTCTGCCACAGGAGCATGGTTCTGAAACCACTTACCTACCTCCATCTCAGCCCTGCTTATACTGTGCAGCTTTTTAACTGTTTCCTGCAGCTCAGCCACCTGACACAACAGATCATCAACCTGCACACAGCTTTTGTAGGTACTTTTCTCCAGGAGAAGGGTCTGGACACTCATTGCAACCTACTGTCTGTAGTGAAGTCTCCTTTCTTCGGTAGAAGCATTAGACATCACAGGGGCTTTCGCTGTAGAAACACTGGTTTTAGCTCGAAGGCAAGTGCAGAGCATCCTGGCAGGGACCTCCTGAGTTGCTAGAGTGACTAAACCCTTCTTGTGTCCCTTCTGCCTAAACTGCCACCCAAATTGCAAGCTCACATACTGTTTGCCTGTCCTGGTTGGTCACCATGCTTTTGGTCACTTGCCATCCACAGGTTGCTTTTTATAGGTGAGGAGTGGTTGCAGTTGCTGTGGCAAGGTCTAGGCCTCCTCAGCATCTCCCTCGGGAGCTGCTGGTACCTAGTGGGTGTCTCCACTGCCCTGGCATGGCCTTACCTCAGGAAACCCCACTGTGTGCTGAGATGTACTGCTCTACTGCAGCTTGGATTGTCTCCGGAGCAGCTCCCCTTGTTGACTGACCAGTGAGAGGTTACCTCGGTGGCTTGTATACACCTTCTCAGATTGATAGATTAGCAGTGAGAATCAAGTAAGTCTTCACATTAATGATTCCCTGCACTGGAACAGCTGCTGCCACCCATGGAAGCCCTATGGAATTTTCTTTTTAGTTTTTGTATGAAAAGGTGTGGTGAGCCCTAATATTTTTTATATTTTGTGACTCACTAAATTCGTAGTGGTGGAATGTGACTCACTGAAAAAAAATCCTACAATGGAAGATGGCTCAGTGAAGAGGGGAAGGGGTGATGTGCCCAGGAAGCTCAAGGAATAAGGCAAAGCAGCCAACTAGCTCAACAGAAAGGGCACCAGAGGGTGGCCTTTGTTTTAGATAAGCAGCTATATACAGTTGAATGGATCATGTGGTGGTGTAAATGTCCCTGAGTCATTCCGACCAGCATGGAGAGTGTAAAAATGTGGCTCAGTCCAACACAGAATATGAAAACTGAAACAACTAGTGAAATAACTTGGAACAGAGCAGCAGGTTTGGGCTGACTCCACACAGGTATGCCTTCCCAGTAACTGAGGATTTTAAACATTACACCTTCATGTATGGAATATCTGAAAGAATTGTGGAGGGAGTATTGGACTCTGGAAGTATTGGAGCTGGATAGTTGCTGAGGGAGACTGAGGTGTCTCAGTAGACCAGAACCTTGATTTGACAGAGGGATTATCAGCCAATTCCTCCATCTGTAGAATTATATAGATCATACAGTTGGCTTCCTTATGCTGTATACTTTGTCATCTAGGATTGTAAAATGCCTCAGCAATTTCCCAGAGTTACAGAGGGAGTTTTCATGGCTTGTAAGTGACTGTAAATACCTGGATTGCCACCTGGGTACATGATCTTGTGTAGTGGCAGCTCTACAGTATGTGGTGGTAGTGGAATACAGCATTCTGGTCACTCACTGAGATCTTCCTTTAATTTAAGGATTGCAAAGTGTGTATTGGAATATATAAAGGTTATTTATCTGAGCTACAGAAAAGGTGAACTTGGTTGGAGGGACCCAATTTGTGCTGCCCTCTGCCCTAAGAGTCACTATGAGAGGTTTCTTGGCATGGCTGGCCTTCTATGCATAATCATCACTGACATCTCTATTGAAAAAAATCTTACTGAAAAGAAGAAAATAAATAGAAAAGCAAGGGGATTGAGGATGGCAATTTTTCCTTTCAAAAGCAGGGTCTTCTCAAAGAAATGGTTCTTTTTAACTTCAACCTATCAAATCAGTCAATTCCAATGGGGATACCAATGTTGCCAAATTGAGTATGTTGTTCTCTAAGACGTGTATAGGAGATAAGGGCAGTAAGCTTGTTCTTTTATATAGTATTCCTGAGGAATAGACTATATTTAACCACTAATGAAGAGAATCTAGCAGTTAAATGCCTAGGTATCAGTTACTAGGTGATTCTGTGCTAACAGAGCACTTATTTGTGGTCACCCAGATGTCACATACAAATATATTCAGCAGTGAATCCATCTGCAAATAAAGATGTTTAAACATATATTAGATACTGTATTCTCAGATTATTTTGTTAGCTCAGAGCTAATTCTTAACACACCAGAGCTGATCTATTGATTTCTGTTCTGATGCTTCTCTTGTTTTCTTGTTTATCTTGCAACCCTGTTCAGGAGTAGTACGTATTCTTATATATAGTGATTTTAGTGGCTGTATTGCAACTTGTTTTAGCAGACTTCCATATAGACATTCATGTAATAGACTAAACTAGACAGTTGTTGCTTTAGAACATATGACTGTCTACAGCCATTGTGGCAGATACTTCTTTCACTTCTCCTCTTATTGTATTTGTCTGATTGTAATGGAAGGATTTGTCCTTGCAGTATTGGATAGTGCTATATCTTGTACCTCAGAAGAACTGTTTTAATGGGAATAAGCTTTTTAGAACAAAATCGTTACTCAAACTATTTTAGATCCTTTTGCTATCTGATGGAACTGAAATCAATATGCCAAGCCGTAGATACTGAAATTAAGTGCAAACTTGATTTGAGTATCATATTGGTTTCCAGAATAACACTCTAGAGCTATTTGGCCACTAAATTACTTTTAGTTAAAAGTATTCCATTGATATTTTCATAATCTGCTTTCCGTATATTTTCATTACATTTATACATTACCTTCATTCAGTTAGAGAAAATTCACATTTTGCAAATATGTGGCATTATTAGACTGACATGCTGCCTACATTAAAAAAAGACTTCAGACAAGGTCTCTTCCTTAGTTCTAAGGACAACAATTAAAACAGCATGAAATAAGTACCTCGTAAGAACTAAATGTTTCATATGGGCTAGTGCAGTGACTTGTATGTCCAGTTCACTTGCATATCATAATTGCTAGGCAAGCATTGGACTAAGAATTCAATTCTAAACTTTTATTTGAAGTTGTCTTAAAGTTGACGTAATCCTTTTGTTTGTCACATCTTTGCACAACATAATTGCAAAGTGAGATTTGTCAGTTTTGTCTTAAGTAGGTACAAACTTATCTGTTCTGTGTCTTTAGTGGTAGTACTCTTTCATTATTAAAAAGCAACATAATTATTTTAAACAGGATCATAAAACATGATGAACAAAGTATTGCATTCCAAGATTTGATCTTGCTCAGTGAAATCATGTAATAAGTTTTTTTTTTTTCCTAATCATCATTCAAAGCAACTTTTAACAGATACAATGTGAACGAAGCAGTTCTGGAAGGTGAAATTAAGGCAGATATAGCATTGTGTGCGCAGAGAACTATCAGAACAAAGCTAAAGGGTGAATATACCTAATAAAATGAGACTCAGGACGGATAATAGCTTAGTGTATGCATGCGCAAAGAAGAATGCTAAAGTCACGTGCTACCAGTATCTGTAACTGTTCTCCACAAATCATGGAGTGTACCCTTATGGTAAAGCTAATATGAATAGGTTAAAAAGGTAACAAGTTGCTGCTTGCCAGGACTGAGGGTAGCAACTTCTCAGCCTATGAATCCAGTTATTTTAATCTTAAGTGAAAAGAGTTTATTCTTAACTTCATTTGGTAAAAGATTGGAAATGAAATATTCATCACATCTGAAAAATTCTTATTTCATTGTTTAGGAATGATTTCCCTCCTCTTCTGTGCTAGATGTGAGCACAAAGCACTTCAATTGAACAGTGAGAGGTTATGAATTGTTGTGTAGCAATTGAAAACAACGTATATGATTAGCAACAAAAATTCCACTAAAGTTCTAACACTGAACTGCCAAATTTATTTTGTAAACTGATATTTTGAAACCAAAGAAAAGGGATGGAACTTCATTCTACCCCTGCTGCTCCTTCATTTTTCAATGGAAACAAAATTCAGATAATGTAGTTAGCAGAGCAAGAATTATACCCAATAGCGGTTCACTGTGAAGATCTAAAGGCATAGTAGCTTGTAAATGTGAGCAAATTGTACATCACAGAAACTGTCCCAAGGTAGCAGACAGTTCATCACGGAAAGCTGTATGCTCTCTGCTAGAGATCACTCCATCAGTGTCCCTGTTAAAATAAGGTTCCTGATTAAATTACTGTTTATATTAAGTAGAGGGTTACTTAAAGTTTGTAATCGGGATTACAAGGTAGTTTAAACTTTCACAGTTATGATGGGCAAGGAACTCCAAGTTACCTAAACTTTTTGCATGTCTCAAATGTTACTGTTTTGGAGGTTCATTTTACTATCTAACCAACACAGAGAGCTTCTCCTGCCCCTGCTTTATCCTAAATGTCCTACAAATTTCTTGAAAGACTGATGTGTCACATATTTTTCTCTATAGCCTACTTGTAAAATAGGGAAAATATTTCTTTTTATCAAGTTGAATAAGTATTTGGCCTGAGAATGCTTGCAGTCGTTGCATTGCCTAGTGTAGGAATTGATGATACTGTCTGGAGCTGATGAACAGTACCATAGTAATAATAAAATAGTGTACTCTTTCTGTAAAAAGTTCTTCTGTATGTCAACTACTTGCACTTTTTTTTGTGTCTTATAAACAAGAAATACATTAATAGTATTCATATTCTTTCTCTGGGAAAATCAAAACATTTTTTTTATCACCTAAAGGAGAATTCAGTCTCAAAAATGCTTCAATTCACAATCCTTCTGCGTTAGACATTTGGCTCTTGTATTTGATATGCTGATTTGGAGTGGGAACTTTTTGTTAAAGTTCTCACAGACTAAGCACAAACTTAACTTTGAAAAAACTAATTGGACTTATAAGAAACAAACTTCAGTTACACATTATGTCTAGATTAAAAGTCATGCAGGCATCAAAGCTTGAGTATAGTAGTCTTTTGGGTTTGTTTTGCCTTTTCGAGAAAAAGATAAAAGAGTCTTAAACTTTAGTGTAGTATCTTAGCAACACTATTTTTATATATTGAAAGTGATTATTTTGTTTTCCCAAGTTTTATTAATACTGCTTCTGTGTTATAGGCAAATTACAAAGGAGACTACTTGTTTTTACTAAATTGTTTGGGCATCAGTTGTAGTAAAGCAACACTAGATTAAGTGAAAGTTACTGTATTATTTTTTAGAGCAGGAATTTTTATTGTATTTTTGATAACTTAAAAAAAAAAAAAACAAAAAAAAACAAAACCAAACCTAATTCTAAACTTTGTGCAAGAAATAATGGGAAGTTTGACCAATAGTCTTTGTTATCAATAGTTTTTGTAGAAAGAGACAAAATGAGGTAAAACACTTGTTCTTTTTGTGGTTTTGTTGTTTGTTTTGTTTTGTTTTGTTTTTTTGGTTTTTTTTTTTTTGTCTGTTAATCATTAGATGGATTTTATATTTAAGGGAAAAAAAAATTAAGTAGATCCAGAAAAATGTATTCAAAGAATTGCACAACTTTGCACATTTCTCAAAGTTAGAGTTTGTGCCTGCCAAACTGCTGTTTTGGGGTTGATTTGATTTTATTTTTTTTTCAGACATACCAAAAAATTCTTCCAGGAAGAAGAGTTAAGTCCTGTACATAGAATTATTAGTGCTGGTAGAAAAAAATCTTCAAAATAATGAAGAGCTAACTTTTGGTTTGAAATAATAATGATATGTACCTAAACCATGACCTAGTATAGCCTTCTTCCACTCATGTTTGTATTTTCTGTATTTCAATGTTTTTAAATTTATTGTTCTTATTTGAATTTTATTTAAACTAGTTGATACATAAATGTTAACCTACATATTTCATATGGCTTTGGGTTGTGCTTGTATTTCATAAGTGTTTGTTCCAGGACACAGGCCTTGCTTGTTATTTTTACTGTAAATAACTTCAGTCAATTATCCATAAATTAACTCAAGTTAATTTAGGAACAAGCATTTAGGCTCATGAATAACCTTGTTCTTCAACTATGTACTTGTTTAATACTTCAGAATATGGTTAGAATATTTGTTACAAGTGATCCAAGCCAAACTTTGAAATTAACTTGTGCTAAGTACCTTATGTTAGAGAACTGATTTTAGAGGGTATCCTCTCTTGCATCATACTGTGTGCATTTTTCCTAGTGTTTACTTTGCACGTGACTAGTTATGGCAACATTTCATTTTATGCTCAAACTGCCCTTTCTCTGCTCCATTGCAACCGAGAATGAACTAAACTGGCTTCTAATTCTAAGAGATAATGAAGTTACATCTGCAGTACAGTTATGCTTGTAAGGACAACCTAGACCTCTTTGCACTTACCCATCTATTTTGCCTGGATGCTGATAAAAGTAGAACTGTGACACTGCAGAGTGTGCTTTGCCTGCCCAAGCCTGCCTGGGAAGCTGCCTAAGCAGCAGTGGGATTAGACTGCTGAGCTCACTGCTGCGTGGCTTCTCTCATCTTTCTAGCCGTCTTTCTTCATGTGGAGGAAATGTCAGTTGGTGCTGGCAGAAGTGGGAACTTTCACCTCTAATGTTTATTTTCTAGGTGTTGATTACATTTCTGCTGTGCTTTCTTATAGAGTTGAAATACTTTTCTCTTTTGCTCACTAGCAGGATACCACATTTGATATTTCTCGGCATAAGACTGATGCAGCTGATTCATTCTTTGTTTTTATATTTGTTGAATTACAGAGTTCATTTGCTCAGTCCAGTTGAGCTGTCATGGCCTCCACCTGCCTCCCTGCCCCAGAGCATGTACCTGATCATAGCTGAATGTATTTATAACATCCACCTGAAAATACTTGGAAACATTGTATAACTTCTGATTACATACTCATACATACATGGCTGTTACTTAAGTCCCATGGGCAAAAAAAAAGGGAGACGGAGAATTTTAAAATGTAGATGCTTTAACTTATAGTAGTTGATAAATTACAATTTTATTATAATAGTCTGCACCTTGGGAAAAAAAAATAAGTCCTGAATTAAACCAGAATATTCTGAGAGCTGACGTTTTTGACTTGAGTGGGTGATGTTCAGGGAACTCAATCACCTCAAACAAATCACTTCATGTAGAAGTCTGTGTAACTAATTACAGTTCATGCTGGGCAAAATTTAGTTAGGTATCAGAAGTCTAGTTGACCAAAAAAGAATTGTTAGATTGTCCATGCTCTCTGGGTATGGTAATTTTGGCAAACAAGAGTAGACTTATTAAATGAACACTGCCAACAGAAGCAAATCAGAATAATGTCAGTAGCACTTTTGTGCATGCTGCCATAGTTTCTGTGCAGTCATTAAAACACGAGTGGACAGAATATACTAATGATCTTTGGATGTCACTGTAAAAGTATAGGAAAGATGGGCATAGAAAAGTTATAGAACAGGAAGTTTGGTTAAAAAGAGACCAGTAGCCCTGAATCTTTTGAAGATCCAAAAAGGAAAGAAGAAAGCTTGGCAATGTTGAAGTTAGCAAGTTCTTACAGATCTTCTAAATTTAACATGTGCTGTTCATTGTAAGAGATTTCTAAATTTAAGAAAGCATGAATGTTTAGTAAGAATTAATCATATGTGAACAGCCTTGAGTTTGCTAATAGCAGCAAGTCAGTCATCAAGCTGAATGGAAAATTATTTTTCTCTTAAGAAAGGTAAATCTGTGGTATATTTATGAAGTTTGATTTATGCTTTAGTCTCCTATGTGATTGTATGGATTTGATGTGTCTTGGACTCAAGACTGTACATTTGAATTGTAGGTTGATGGGATTTCTTAAGTGTTTGGAAACAGCTCATTTAATTAATTCAATTGTTGGAAGGATGATTTGGGGAACTACAGGCCTGTCAGTCTGACCATGGTGCCTGGGAAGGTCATGGAGAAGATCATCCCGAGCATGCAGAGCATGAAGAACATCCAGGTGATCAGGCCCAGCCAGCATGGATTTATGAGGGGCAGCATAACAAACCTGATATCCTTCTATGACAAAGTGACCTGCTTGGTGGATGAGGGAAAGGCTGCAGGTGTTGTTTACCTGCACTTTAGTAAGGCCTTTGATAGTCTCCCACAGTATCCTCCCAGAGAAACTGGCTGCCCATGGCTTGGATGGGAGCATTCTTCACTGGGTTAAAAAATGACTGGAGGGTTGGGCCTGGAGGGTGGTGTGAATGGAGTTAAATCCAGTTGGCAGTGGGTCATGAGTGGTGTCCCCCAGGGCTCAGTTCTCTTTGACATCTTTATCAATGATCTGGACAAGGGGATTGAGTGCACCCTCAGTAAGTTTTGCAGATGACACCGAGCTGGGTGGGAGTGTTGGTCTGCTGGAGGGTAGACAGGCTTTGCAGAGAGATCCAGAAAGGCTAGATCGATGGGCCAAAGCCAATGGAATGAGGTTCAATAAGTCTGGGTGCCTGGTCCTGTACTTGGGTCACAACAACCCCATGCAACCTTATGGGCTTGGAGAAGAGTGGCTGGAGAGGTGCCTGGCAGAAAAGGACCTGGGGGTGTTGGTCAACAGCAGGTTGAACATGAGCCAGCAGTGTGCCCAGGTGGCCAAGAAGGCCAACAGCATCCTAGCCTGTATCAGGAACAGCATGGTGAGTTGGACTCAGGAGGTGATCATCCCCCTGTACTTGGCACTGGCAAGGCTCCACCTCGAGTACTGTGTCCAGTTTTGTGCCCCTTACCATGAAAAGACATTGAGGTGCTGGAGTTAGTCCAGAGAAGGGCAGTGAAGCTCGTGAGGGGCTTGGAGAGTAAGCCTTATGAAGAAAAGCTGAGGGAACTGGGATTGTTCAGCCTTGACAAAAGAAAGCTGAGGGGAGACCTTACTGCTGAAAGGAGATTGTAGAAAGGCAAGGGTAGGTCTCTTTTCCCAAGTCATAGGCAATATGACAAGAGGAAACGGCCTCAAGTTGCACCAGGGGAGGTTCAGATTGGATATCAGGAAAAATTTTTACACTGAAAGGGTTAAGCATTGGAATGAGCTGCCCAGGGAAATGGTTGAGGCACCATCCCTGGAGATATTTGAAAGACGGGTTGACATAGTGCTCAGTGACATGGTTTAGTGATGGGCTGTTGTTTTTTATCAGTTAGGTTGATGGTTGGACTATCTCAAAGGATAGTCAAATGGACTTCAACCTAGACAATTCTATGATTCTACAATTATAAGCATCCTTCAGTTTTCTTTGGCATTGTTACATTGTATGTAGGCCATTGTAACAGCTCTTCACTTCCTTTAGGTAGACTTGGCTACAATTAGCATGATGTTTCATAAGCTATGGTCATGATCAAAATTGTTGATTATGTATAAAACTTATTTGGCACAAGCACAACGTTGTGCGTTGCTGGTTTAGGGTTTTTTTTTCCAGTTATTTGTTTGCAGTAATTATCTTTCACTAAGTCATTAGAATTATAATTTATTCTATTACAAAACAATGTAAAGACAAGTTGGGAAAGCATCTGAATTTTCATTTCAAGCCAATTATCCTTAATGGTGAATGGTTATTCACTAGCCTAGATTTAGATCTACTATGTTTGTATTGAAGCTATAATTGATTTGAATGCCTTTTTATCTTGATGGCTTGAAGAAAATTCTGATCCAGTTACTACAGTGTATATCCCAAGAAGGATACTTTGTGTGAGTAATAACTTCTCATTTTCTCCTGGACATACAGTATACTAAATATGTGATTTATAAATAGACTATAAAGTGGACTACCTTTATTAATGTCTAAGTAATCACAGAAAGAATTGGTATATTGTATCAAATTCAAAATATCAATGATTTCACTGAGCTGCTGATTTTATTTTTCTTACCAGAAAGAACAAATCATTCCTTCAAGTATAATTCTTCTGTCAGTTGTTAATGCTAAAAATATCAGTTCTTTTTCAAAGATAAAACTGTGACCTGAGCCTCTTCTAGAGCTGTGCTCCCTTCTTTAAATCTGAAGAACATTTTGTGCTTTATTTCCTTTTTTCCACCCTTTTTTTTTTGTTTTCCTTTTTTAAGAAAGCTAAACAAAACTTTTTTTTTTGGTCACTTTATTAGGTGCTATTTCTCCCAAACCCCAAAGAGTGCTCTGTACCATTTCCACTAGGAAATTTATAAAAGGCAAAGCATAAATTGTTTGGAATTACTGTGCAAGTACCATATATGCAAGTATATTTCAGGGGGTGATGTACAGACATGGAAGTGCACAATTTGCAGGCAAAGTGATGGGTCATTTGACAGGCAATAGTCATGGAATAGCAAATGGGGCAGTGGAAGTTGTGCTCTGTGTTAATGCAGACAAGTACCTTTACATATTGCTCTGACATGGAGACGCCTGATGCAATGACCTCTCTTTTCTCAGTTTGCCGCTGCTAGGCTGCCGTAATGGGAGATTTGAAGGCTGAGTGATGCAGCCCTTGCAGTAGTCTGTCTTGTGATGATTTTCATGCAACAAATTTTGTGCTTTTACTCTGTTCTGTCAGGTTTTTGTGGCTTTTGGTCTGTTGCACTGGTGGTCTTAAAATGGGTGTCAACAGGCAGTGTTTGCATGAATTGTGATCCATGAGTGCAAGTGAAGCTGGCTTTCTAGACATCTTTTGGGCCTAAAGTAAGAGCTAATCAAACATTTTCTGATAAAACATTCTAACAGAAAATACTGAGTTCATTGAAATTAAAAAATTGGAGAAAAACAATTCTATTGATTTTTCTTTTTCTAATAATATTTTTACTTTATCAAAAAGTAAAAATTTTGAAATTTTCATTTCAAAGGTTTGGTTTACTAAAATAACATAAAAATGTGAATTGAAATGCAACATTTTCCTTTATTAAATCAATAACATCTTATTGATCAGAACCATATTTTTATTTCTGAGAATATTGATTTAGTAGTATGCTGAAATTCAATGTTTGACCAGGATTGAGAATCTCTATATACTTTTAGTAGAATTAACCATGAAAAAGAAGCAGCCAGTTCCCAGCCAGCTCTCATTAAAGCACAAACCAACTCCAGTCAGTCTGAACAGGCTGACTTAAAACCCTGCCTCCATTTTGTATATGTATTTTGCGCAGACTTCCATCCCTAAAGCCTCTTTATTTTGTGTATCCCTGTTCCTTTTCCTAGAAAATTAGGACTGTACTCACCAAGAAAAGGTAAAGAGCTTGTCTATAAGGGGGAATGGGTGTTAGTATAGAGTATGTCTGTGAATTTACAACACACTGGTAATTCCACATGAATTGTGAATACTCTGGTTACTTAATATAGTTTTGAATGACTGTAGGTTTCCATTGCTGACTGCTATGCTGCAAACTCAAAGCGTACAATGTCATTCAGTATCCTTCCCAGGCAGACAAGCCCTCAAAATCATTTGCTGTTGGAGAGAAGTCACCAGAAAGTAAGTGGTTGTTGCCCTGTAGTCCCCAAGAGGTTAAAAAAATAAGCATCTCAGTGGATATAGGCCATTGAATCTAATTTACAGTACTATGGATTTTACTCAAGGAATACAGATTTCTAGGAAACCACCACTTTGTTGACTGTATTTAAATCCAGAAATCTTCAGTGTGATTATTTACTCCATGGCTAAAACTTTTCCTGTATATAATCGAAGATCAGTATGAGCATTTGATGATATGTAAGTAAACATGAATTGTCCAGACATTTGATAACAATTCTTTTGAGGGCGCTGTCTGTATTTATATGTAAGTCTGTGTGCACATACACTGTGGGATATTGTCCTTATTAAAAGACACAGTATTTTAAAGTAGTTTCTGTTTATTGTTGCAATGTCTGTGGTCACCAAAGCTAGGACTGCAGTCAAGTCAGTTAGCCAGAGGCTCATATACTTTAAGGAATTGTATATGGATACTTGTCAATAGAAATTGTCATTGAGAAGAGAGCTTTGGGGCTGGACAATTACACTTACCCTCATTGTTACAGCAGATGGGCAGTGTAAGTCTCTGGTTTTTTTTTGAAAATAGCTGTAATTTGTAGGATGTAGGCTTTAATCATTGGATGTGCCAGTTGGTTTTGCACAATATTGATTTTTGTGTGCATATACTTGAAAATAGTTACCCAATGGACGACTATCAAACAGATTTTGAATTCTATATGCTTGAAAAATGGAGGGGTTTTTTTTGTTACTATTATGCTATAAAATTGTTTTCATACAGCACTAGGAATGCTTCTGTTTTAAGCATTATTGTTTTGTTTTGAAGATGCTTGGGTAAACAGAACTTTTCAGGTTTACTCTCTGTATTTCTCGTTGTAAGGAAATGCTACATGATAATCAGTATTTGTTGGCTTTGCCTATCATACACCTCTCTCTGACTTGGACCTCAAACAACCACTTAAGAGGCCTCCTATGCAAGTATACGAACATAAAATAAATAAGACAAACATTTCAAACAAATAGCTTACCTTTATTTTTGATTCAACCATCCATTATAAACGTGCATTATGCTGCAACTCCTGTTGAGATGAGCACTGCAGGAGCCATGAGGAGAGCAGGCCTGACTGCCGTCCTGATTAGATCACCAACTGAGCAGCAGTGATTTAAACCAAATTGGCTGGGCAATGGCTGCTGATGTGCTATTGCTTTTTTTTTAAGCTATGGAAGCATAATGAAGTGGTCAGAGTATGAGTCTAGAAACCAAGTATTTTGGGTTCTTTTCCTGCTATAGAAACATCTCATTTGCGACCTGCAGCAAGTAACTTTTCTTTAACTGAAAAAAGGAGATAAAATGCTTATTTCTCACAACTGTAAGGTTCTTTTTTGTATTCCAGCAGGCCAAGGAATGTTCCATTGATGGATAATTGAATGCTGAAACTGCAATTAATTATAATCTTTTTTTTTTTTTTCAATCGGGTTGTTCATGTCCCAGAAATGGAAACTGTAAAAAAAAAAAAAAATGTTTAAGAAAAAGTGATCACGTAATGTTTCAAAAAGAAGACACATTTTCTACTCAGGAAGACTGATCGATGATGTTTTTGTCAGTTCATTGCTAATTGTAGCAGTGAGGAGAGGAGGAACATTAGTTTCTGTGAACAGCTTTTTGGGGTAGCAGTCTCCTCCTTGTGGTTGCATGTTAGAAAACTGTGAAAATCCAGGAATATAAAAATAAGGAAGAACAGGAATTTCTGTGGGAAGGGGAGCAGTAAGTTTAGCTTACAGGTGTTGTAAAGCGTGTGGGCTTCCTAGCTTTTTGTTAGTTAATTACTGGGATTGCTTACCATGGAGTCTACCAAAATGATAAAATGATGTTTAAATGTTATCCCTGCAGGACACCACTACTATTTCCTTTTTTTTTTTTTTTTTTTTTTACTGTGCATAACTAATTAAAGGCCGATTTCTGCTATTACTTACCGAAGCAGAGAGGAACACTAAATATGTGTTAATTTTAACTTGTAGGACTTTAGTAAGCAGATGAATAAACTTCCCATACTGTTGCCCTGTACCTCTGCCTTGATGCAGCTTACATCTCTGACACCACAACAGAAGCAGAATGTCAGGGAGGACCCAATTTAATGGTTAGGCAAGAGGTGAGTAATCACTATGACTCAAGCCCCTGATGGAAAGGAGTATTATTAGTGCCAGTGGGAAACAAATTTCCTGTCTGTGAAACAACTGGCTGTCATGGCATCTGTTTAAAACAAAAACAAAGCCCCCTCACAAGTAAACCTTTCTCCTGCCACGTTGTAGAATGAAAACTGAAATGCTTGTTCAGTACTGTGCTTTATGCATGCATCTTCTCAACTGCCCATAATTCATGCCAGAGTTTGGAGGATTTTTCAGGTGTCCGGATTTAGCTGGGATAGAGTTAATTTTCTTTCTGGCTGCTACATTTCAGATTTGTTATGAAAGGAATGACAATAATGCATATTGTTTTAGTTGTTGCTAGGCAGTGTTTATACTGCTCAAGGACTTTTTTTTCAGTTTCCTACAGAAGATGAGAAGGAACATAGACAGAACAATGGAATTGCCAATGGAACAGTCCATACCGTACATGTTGTGCTCAGTATATAAATGGGCGTTGGCCAGAGGGTGTGAATCCGCAGTCACTGCTGGAGATGTGCTGGGAAACCAATTCACTGGGTTGGTGAGTGTGACTTGTGCTGTGTAATTTCTGGTATATTCTTTTACCATTATTATTATTATTATAATATAATATTATTTCCTGTTATTGTTCTAGTAATTGTCTTTATTTCAACCCACAAGGTTTTTTTCCCATTCTTTTTCTCCTCCTTTTCTCCTTCTTCTCCCTGCACTTTGGGGTGAGAAAGGGGAGAACTGTGTGGTCCTAGCTGCCAGCTGGGGTTACACTATGAAGTCTGGGGAAGAGACTAACTTGAGTAGGTCCACGTAATAAAATCTGTAGATAATATGTGTGTTGGCCAGAGGGTGTGAATCCGCAGTCACTGCTGGAGATGTGCTGGGAAACCAATTCACTGGGTTGGTGAGTGTGACTTGTGCTGTGTAATTTCTGNCCTTTGAGTGCAGTCATCAAGCCAGTTCCTGATCTACCCAGTGGTCCATCCACCCATCCAATCTGTGTCTCTCTGGTTTAGAGACCAGGATGTCATGTGGTACAGTGCCAAACACTTTGCGTAAGTCCAGGTAGATGACGTCTGTTGCTCTCCCCTTATCTACCAATGCTGTAGCACATTCATAGAAGGCCACCAAATTTGTCCGGCATGACTTGCCCTTTGTTAAGCCATGTTGTCTGTCACCAGTCCCCTCCTTATTTTCCATATGCCTTAACAGCGATTCCAGGAGGATCTGCTCTGTGATCTTGCTGGGCACAAAGGTGAGACTGAGCAGCCTGTAGTTCTCTGGGTCTTCCTTTTTCTCTGCCTTTTGAAAACAGGGGTTATGTTTCCCCTTTTCCAGTCAGCAGAAACTTCACCAGGCTGCCATGACTTTTTGAATTTAATGGAAAGTGGCTTGGCAACTGCATCCGGCATCTCCCTCCTCTCCATCCCATGGAGTTATGTACCTTCAGGTTCCTTAGGTCTTGAACATGGTCTTCTCCTGTAATGTGTGGTCCTTCATTATCATAGCCCCTGCTTTTGCCTGGTCCTTCAGCTCGAATGGTGTGAGGAGGGGGGCTGGCAGTGAAGGCAAAGGAAAAAATGTTGTTGAGAACCTTTTCTTCTCATCTTCTCATCTGTTGTTACCAGTTTGCCATTGTTGCTCATCATTGGGGGTATGCTTTCTTTAACCTTTGTTTTCTGATTGATGTACCTGTAGAAGCCCTTCCTGTTATTCTTAGCATCCCTGGCCAGATTTAGCTCCGTCCGCGCTTTGGCTTTCCTGACCTCATCCCTACATAACCAGGCAGCATCCCTTTACTCTACCCAGGATTCCTGATCCTGTCTGAACTGCATGTGCAGTTCCTTCTTGGCTTTTAGTTTGACCAGCAGGTCATGACTCAGCCATACTGGTCTCTCCCCTTGCTTGTCTCACATATCACAATAGATATGTGGTAAACATAACTTCTCACTAAATTATGCACTAAAGTTTCAGTGGTATTGCATAGGATATTGTCCTCCACAGAGACCTATACACAAGCTTTTCCTCTTTCTTTTGCTAATAATTCTGTAGACAAAACATTCTACTCTGAACTTTCTGCCATTAATTTGTATTTCCTCCCAGGCAGTGGAAGTTAAAGAAAAATCTAAATGTGTGAGTGGTGTGCCTTCTGCTATCTCTTAGATGGCTATTTGACTTGGTTTGGTGTTAATTAATTAGGTGTTAATTATTGTAGATTTTAGTGGTTTGGTTTTCTCCACTTTCTAGCAAGAAAAAGTGCTATTTGGAGCATTACATTGGTCACTTTTTTAATGTACTTAAGTGAATAAATTTCCTGGTATTGTCCAGATGATTGGGTGTGAATACTCTTCTCTGTTCTTACTTGTGCAGATAAGAATTTTTTTTACTATTACCTCTGGGGAAAAAAAAAAACAAACAAAAACCCCAACCAAAGGAAAAAAAAAAAAAACCACAAAAAAACCCAGAACTTGCCCTCAAGGGGAAAAGTGGAGAAAAAAACCTGGAAATATATGTAGTAGTGTATTCCAGCTAATGAGAAAACATTTTGTCATTTTCACATGTAAACATGTAGTAGTCAACAGTGAAACTGGAGATTACTTGACCTGTCATAAATCACACATTTTATCAGTTAAATTTCTTTATTTGCAAATCATTTAGTAATGGAGCTTATTCATTCTCTTAAAGATGCAGTGCATAGATGGTAGGGTTAATGTTTAACAAGATGGTTGTAAAAGTATTGCCAGCATGCTTATGAAATCCTGTTATTTCAGGATTTTTTTTTTTTCTATTAGATGCTTATATAAAAGCATTACTCTGTAACAGTATCCAGGATCTGATAACAGGTTTTTGTATTTGCTTTGAATTATATTAGTTCTTCAAAATATGGAATTTTCCTCTGAATTTTATGAATATTAATTTATACAAATACAGATTTTTTTCCATTTAAAACTATGTTAGAAGGAACAACTGAGATTGATGTGATCTACTTTTTTTCCTAAGGTGTACAATATATTTTTTCTGCAATGCAGTACAACCAGAAATACTTTTCAGAAAGGTATACTTACTCTCAGCATTTAGGAAAAAAGATTTGGGTAAGGTTTGTCTTGAAGGTCTACATTCTGTACATATATGCCATATTTGTTCTCCTGGATTTGCGTTTACAATCTGAGCAACTTCTCAATTATATCAGAAAGAATTATATTAAAAAAAAAAAAAAAGTTTTCAGGCTTAGAGCCTGAATTAAGGATTTATTTTGAAGTTTCTTCCAACAGTTTCTAACAACAGTTAAATTCCCAGTTGGTTCAGAACTTTATTTACATATATAGTTATTTTTATATAAATCATGACATTCTAATAATTACTTTTTGTTGAACCACTAGGCACTGACTACTCCTTAATCCATTTTTTGTTATTTTGAGGTAATAGCAAATATACCTAAAGAGCAAAAATCTCTTAGGAACTCCAGATGAATATTTTCTAGCTTAAGGGAACAATGAGTGTTTCCACCTTGAAGCTGAAACAGCCCCTGCGTCCAGCCTAGAAGCTAAAATATTAGATGTTTCTTTTGTTCCCTCTATAAGGCTTTTCTGTACTATTGCTAACAAAGATTGGATGCAACTGCTTTGCCTTAAAGGTTTCTCTTATATTTAATAGGCCTATCTTATATTTAATAGGCCTTCGACTTTGTCCTTATCCTTTACATACAGGAATTCCTCATCAATATACTTCCAGCTCAGGAGCTTAAAAATTTAAGGAGGCCCTTAGAGTCATTATTTTGAGTGAGTTTCATCATAACTGAGTAGGACAGTTTACAATTAGAAAACAAACCAGTTGCTAATGATAACTATGGTCTCAGGTGCTGTGCAACACGTTATTTTTGTTGCAAGACTTAAAAGAATCCTGCCAAAAAGGGGAGGGGACAATAAAAATCTATTTTCAGCAGCTGTTGGTTTAAATCTTCTGACTCCTGTGTAGTAATGTGTTGTAACATCTTCCTTGCTTTAATAATTATCTGTCAAGATCTGAAATAGAGTATGTGTTTTGAGGCTGGGATGATGTGAACATAGGCAGAGTAAGGGGAGAGGGTTAGACAGATTTTTGCAAGCCTGCTAGGTACTATAATCCTATTACTGGGGAAAAAAATAAAAAGACAAAAAAAAAAAAAAGACATTTTTTCCAAACAGCAGGGGCACAAAATAAACTAGCCAGGCACAGGAATAGTTTTTTGCAGTCATATATCATTTTAACCAGTTTTTCACCTCTCTGAATCTCCAAGCATTAAGCCATTCCAAGAAAGTATATATGTATAAAAAAGCTCACACATGCACACACAGAAAATGCATACATTATCATTAAAATTACTACAAAATGTTGTTATTGTGAGTCCCATGGTATAAAAAACATATTCTGAAGTCCAGCCTCATTCCAAAGTAGAGTATTTCATTAAAGCAAATACACTCTAAAAGCAAACAAATCCTGTCATTTTGTGAACAATCTCTGGGCAGTGTAGGTTATTTTAATGGATGCATCATTTTAAACTTAGCCTACAACATCTGTTCTACCCTCTTCACAAATGGAAAGAGAATATAATTTGTATCTGTATCATAAAATGTAAGATGAAAGTGATTTAAATGGGTTTATGTTCCTTTTTCAATAAAGTTTGCATCTGTTATGGGTTTTTTTCTTATAAATTGTGGGAGGACTGGAGGATAGCTCTACCCAGAATTCTTTTTGTAGTTATCTTAAGGCAAATAAAAATTCTGAGTCAGGTTTGTTGGGTAAGTTCAGGTCTGTTGGCAATATAGAGTTGTTATAAATGGAGGGGGGTGCGGGGCCGGGGTGGGGGAATTAAAACAAAACAACCCTGCCACCAAGTTCTGTGAATACAACTGGAGAAATCAGGAAGATGACTGTGTCCTGTGAGAAACGTATTCTGCTTGCTAGCATTTTAGCACTTCTCAGTGTCTGTCTGTTTACTCTGGTAGAGACTACCTGCAGTCCCTGAGGCGGGGTGGTGCTGGCGGCGGGGTAATAGCAATTCTTTCATAATATCATCTCTGCTTTGTTTTTGTGGGGGTTTGGGGGTTTTTGTTTGTTTGGTTTGGTTTTTTGTCTCCCAGCAATTTTGGTTTTTGTTTTATTTCATTGTCAGCTAGCTTCCAAAGGGATTTGTGTCTGCAATATATACAACATAGATTTCTGCATACCAGCTGATGATCAGCTCTTTTTCCCCAGAGCAACTATCCAGCTGCTAAAGCAAGGGCAGGGCAGATACAAACATTTGCCTGTATCAAGGATCAATGTGGTTGCTTCAGTCCCCTGGATTACCTGGAACTTGTTGGAGATGCTGTCTTCATCCTTTTACTGGAGATTATGCTAGAAAACCTTGAGAGATCATGAATAGAGACATAAATTAGGCATTCCTCATTCAGGGAAAACTCTAAGGACTGTACCCAGAGTTGCATCAACATGTTCAGTAATGAAGTTTGACAGTTCATGTCTAAGCTTTCAGGGTAAATGTGTGCTGGGAATGTAAATATCAAAAGGTAAAGAAATCCGCTTTTGAAGGAAAAAAAATAAATGCATTGGTTAGGGAACCAGACTCTGTAAACATCCACACAACCACTCTGTGTGTGTGAGCTCAGTGAATAAAAAAATATTTCTTAAATGAGCTGAATTTCTCACTTGCGAAAGCACTGCAGAATTGAGTCCTAAGAACATAAGACTGTTGTTTTGTCAAAGCTTCAAAAATATGAAAAGATTAAGTTGAAATCCAGCACAGTTTGATTGTTTAGTCTGAAAAGAAAAAAAAAAGCTGTGAAAATAGGAGATACAACATGTATCATTCCAACTACTTACCTATGCTTTAATATATACTTGAGTATTGGACAGAAGCACAAATACCAGATATATACATTTAGAAAGCATTCTACTTGCTTCCAAAGCATTTATACCAGTATGTAAGTTTAGGGTGGGGTTTTTGTTGTTTTTTTCTTTTTAATACTTTCCTTTTAAGTAATCATATTTGTATATTTAGCTTTCAGAATAGACATTATGTGTTCTCACATGCTGTGCTTTGGACATACTAAAGAAGACCCACACGTTTTAAAAAATATATGCATGAGATGAGTAATGTTTTGAATAATATATGCATGAGATGAGTACCTTTTCTTAAAAGCTGCTTCATTCTTCCAGATAAGTCTTTTAAATAATTTCCTAATGTGTATTTACTCAGTAGTCTGGCTGTTCTGTACATAAAAATTCTGGACCTGCATGCAAAGTGTTGCATATAAAGAGAAATTTGTTAAGCTGTGCCCCTGGGCAAAAGGTTAAAAAAAAAAAGAAACCCAACAGTGGATTTGAATTCTTCTTTTGCTTTGAGTCACAAGAAGTTGCCCATGGGAAGGAAAATGAGGCTGGAGATGAGACTGACAGGAGTATGCTGATTACCTCTATATAGAAGACAAACTCAAAAGATATTTTTTTCCAATAGACAGAAATGATCTTGCTTCTGGTAATCTGAATTTGGTCCACAGCTCTGTTTACGTTTGGCCCTATCTAATAAAGGGCCTTCATAGAGCCACCATGCACAGGCAGTTTCCAAAAACTCAATTACAATTAACACTGACTAGAAAGTTTTGTGTGAAAGGGAACTAAAAGTGCCACAAAACCACAGCAGTGATTTTTAAAGGAATATCTTGAATAGGGAAAGAAGGTAAGTCTGCACTTACAAAGGGAAGGGGGAAAGTCATAGATTCATACTGGTAAATTTGTGAGAGTTTCATTGCTAAGGATTACAATTCTTATTTATGTGTGACTCTTGTCTTAATAAACATTGATCTCAAATGTGTTTTTAGCCAGTTTTATGAAATGCACTCTTAGTAAAATCACAGGATTTTTTTCATCAGGCTTGATAAGGCCATGTATGAGACAAGGATAGTGCATACATTTACTTCATGGAAATTCTCTATCTGTGTATTTAAGTTGCCTGATTAATTATTGTTAGATAATTTTTTTTTGCATTGATTCATTTTTATCGCCCCCACCCAGCCCCGATCTAAAATTATACAAATCAGCAATACAAAACTGAACATGAGTAGAACCTCCTGTGACCTGCATTAACAAGAAATTGTCACAAATCTGACTCCACAGTTGAAGTGGTGGAAATAGCACAGATGGATTTAAGGATACCAATAAAAGCCTTTTATACAAGAACATCCCCAGAGACAAGTCTTTTATATACTATAAGGTGCATAAATCACTGGCAAATCTGCCTGGCAAGCTTGTTTAGGAATTTGATTTATTAACCAAGTCAATTTAACGGCTTATAGACTTGTTCATTCTAACTTGCTAGAGATGTTCTCTGCACGTTAAAAACACTGCTAAATACGAACAGGTGCCACTGAATGGTAACTGAGGATACTATCAGCTTACAAATTTCTTCCATTCTTTCATGCTTTATGTTAGAAACGGTAATGGTGCACTATAGAACTTTCCCTGACCATTTTGTTTTCAATATAATTCTTAAGGAACAACTCAAGGACTGTGACAGTCTCAGAAACTTATCTTTTTTTCCAATGGTTGAATTATCAATATTTCATTCTTCCTCTGGAATGTCTCTCTATGCTTTCTGATTACATGGAACAAATAGATTAGTATTACCATTTGCATATGGATACATATGGTACTCTCTAGTCTTTTAACATCTTAATAATTCAGTCTAATTTACTGAAAATTGCCTCTCTATCCAGGCTGGCAGAGACAAACCCTTTTCCTCCTTCAGGAGGATTGCATCCTTCCTTTTTAAATGTAGCATTAGGGGTCCTGTCCACCAACATAGACCTTCTCTCTGTATGAGATTTTATTAACCAAGAGGGAGGGGAAAACTACTCTCAGTTATGATAGAGTGAAACTCCAACAACTGGATATTACTGAACAGGGGAAAACATTAGGAAAACTCTGAGCTCCAGAAGTGGCCTGTCTGAACAGAAGCTGGACCTCAGCAGGCACCGTCAGCTCTGCTTTATGGTAGGATATGTGATTGTAGGCATTATAACAGAATGAATGCACATCTCCAATGTATTAACACTCCTACTATCCACGTATGCAGCTACCATAATTAGAAGGGCAGGTGGAGGGGGCACATGTCTATTAGCACATATTTGCACTCAGAGGCTTGAAGCTTGTGTATGTAAACTAAGAATGCAAGTATGAATCCCTGCTCTCAGAATATCAGAGCCTCCAAACAAAGTCTGGTACTCAGAATCCTCTTTCAAAATATAGGATAATGTGCTGGGCTGTTTACTTATGATATTAAAATGCACAGATCTTAATCACAGTTTGCCCTTTAAAAGATATTCAATATATTAGCATTCTCGTTAGATACAGTTATCAGCATTTCTCTTACTCGATAATCGCTAGCCTGCTACACCGAGGCCTTACCTAAACAAATATATCTTGATGACATGCAAAATTTGGTAAGATGCATTACAAAGACAAAAACTGAAGCAAAAAAACATCAGAAGTATAAGAAATACTGCAGCATGTTTTATAGCTGGGGGGAAAGAGATTTGTGCAATCACTTAGACTGTTTCAAATTGTGATCCTTGTGTTACTGTTTTTAATGCTGCAGCTTAAGTTGGCATTTGTGATGGCATTAGAATCTTGACCTTAGTGGCCTTTGTGATGGCATTAGAATCTTGACCTTAGTGGACTTGATGTTTCACAGCCTGCTATTTACTCTTTCTCATTTACTCTTAAGTGTAGGATTTTCTGGTGCATTGTAGCATTTTGTTGCTTCATAAAAACTGAGTGGCAATCTGTAAGAAAGAGTGTAAATTAACACCAGCTTTGTATTTAATGTGTTCTCTAAATTAATCATGTACATTAATTAATAGATGGCAATGTGTATCTTATTCTTTAATGAATGAGCAAAATATCTTATGCTATCACACACTCAGGATAATAACGAAGAAAGTAATGTTAACAGAAGACTTTTTTCCTCTGAATTTGGGAAATTCTCTCCCTGCTTTGCCACCCACTCTCAAAAGGTGCTGTGATTGTGGCTGGCAGAAAGAAAAGCAAACATTGCCGAGCCAGCTATTCACAGCTGTATATGTGTCTCAGCTGTACAGTTCCATCTGCAGTAGTTGCCATCTGCCAATTGCTTTACTTGGGGAGCATCTGGAAGGTAAGCCAGTTTAAAGAGAATCCACTGCACAACAAAGAAACAATTTCCTCCTTCCCTCCTTTTTAATTTTACTTCCTTCTTCTCTTTACTTTCCCATGACTTGTGCATGTAGTGGGAATGGTGCAACTTAGTAAGTGTCCTTTGACACTTGGATAATTTATAGTTTTAGTCAATACCTGCATGCCAGTATGTACTGAGAAGCACAGTATTCCCTCCAGCATCCCATGGAAAAAGCAGACTAATCAGAGTGTCTGTGAAGTCAGCATAATGTGATGCTCCTGTCCTCCATCATTTTAATCCATGAGTAGATTCGCTGTAGGAATGAAATGTTACATGAATTTTACAGTACAGGATAGGTCCATTTGTTTCCATTTCCTTATATTTCTGAATAATTATTAAATCAGTAGAGATTTGGCTTGTAGGGATTTAGTTTTAATGATTTGGCTCTTCTGTGTTATTTTCAATTATAAAATACAGGTATAGAAAAAAGTTGTATGCTCCAGGCATCTCTTGCAGTTGTGCATATAATAATGCAGAAGGCTTTACTATGAATAGACAAGAATGCTCACTGTCTCATAAGTTTGTGTAAAAAAAAAAAAAAAGAAAGAAAAAAAAAAGGTGTGCTTCATGCATAGAAGCAGAAAAGATAAACTGAAGAAGCAGAGCTGAAGAGATGAAAATCTGAGAACTCTTTGCAAGCAACGATACTCCAGCCACCTTTCCTTGGTTATATTGTCTGTAGTCATGTTTTATGAAGAAAGTTTGAAGGCTGAAGTTCCATTTTTCTGTTGTTGTGGATTTCTTCTGTTTTGTTTTTTATAAAATGCTTGATGAATTGAGAAGAAATTGAAATAGAGACCCCTGTTTTGGAGTGGATTTTACATTATGCAAAAGAGTTTGGTCTTCATTTTAGTACCAAGAATGTCAGAGAACAAACATCCTGCCCATGGAGATTCTGGTGTGGTTTTTTAGTTTGGTTGGGTTTTTCATTTTTGGGGTTTTTTATTGTTGCTTTTTTTTTTTTTTTCCAAAGTACCTACATTTAAAATTACTCCCTGCAAAACCAAACAAATAAACAAAATTCTACTCCCTCTACCCCTACCAAATGCTAATCTCTACTTGGAATAAAAACTGGGATTTAACAGTGACACAGCCAAGAGAGATGTTCAGATTTGTGTAAGTAACAGGAAACCAATACACTAAAATGGCTGTTTACTTCTTCGCATCCAGATCTTACCCATACTATGTTTGAGGCAATGCCAGAGTGTAGCTTTCACAAGGCATCAGCAGCCATAAGCAGAAGAAAGGATTTTGTCAGAATAAAAGAAAATATTGGGAACTTCTATCAACTTTATTTTCTGACTCTGTGGGCTTTCCTCTGTTGGATTCCACACAACTATTTTCTTCTTAAAAAACTGCTGTAAAATTCTTCTTTCTTGTGCATTACGTTTTTATTTACTGTTGCTTCTGAGCAGGAGGATGTCATTCCTGCTTTTTTTTTTTCCCCCTCAGTCTGCAAGTCATGTGCTTTGAAAGTGAACTTTTTTTTTTTTTTCAATTCCCTTTATATTGGTACAGTAGGCATCTGTTTTTGGCAACTGGTTTTGCAGGACTCAGGTCCTTGGCTGTGAATCTTGGATTCTTACCAATCGTTCCTGTTTAGGGCCTGGTAGCTTTAGCTCATTAATCTAATGCTCTATAACATCCTGCTGCTAATCCTAGTTGCTAGGTCCCTTGTTCATTAAACTTGCTCCTGAATCCTATGTATGACATGGAGTGTAAAATAATATGTAACAATGAGATACACATGAGGCACAGCCTTACTCCCCACACAGACCTCATGGCTTCAGTAAGATCACTTGTACTCAAAGTGCGAATTGGTCCTATACAAATGGTAAGACTTGTTAAGGTGCATACAATAAGTTCTCAAGAATTTATTTATTTGTTCTTGTTCTTGCTAAGTAAAAGCAGTGAGCCAGTGTTGATCTGTTTGTCAGTATCTGATGGACTGCCAGTAGGAGGCTTGGCTAGGTGGAAAAGAGCTGATCAAGTTGCAGCCAGCCTTCTCTTCTCTATTTAAGATCAAGACATTTTTGTTGTCCTCGTGATTTGAATGCAAAGTGACTCATGACTAAGGATTCTCAGGCTAATACCTTATAAAAGGGCAAGAATTCCAAGTATTTTTCCATCCTCTAAAAGATAAAATAGCAGTCATCCTTCTGCAACACACAAATGCTCCAGGATGCAATTAAGGGTATCATTTTCGCTATTTAAATACCTAAGGGTGTCTAAATCCTGTCTATCTGATCTCATAAGATCAACCCATCATTGTCATTTCAAAATGAAATTAAGGTAAGGAACTCTAAACTAGTCTTTCAATTTAGTTGTTGCCCACAGTGTTTATGGGAGTCTTTCATGGGTGTCTGCAATGCTGGCTGTGTGACAAGGAGAACAGAAACCCTGACCTTTCTGATCTAGCAATAATCAGGGTACTTGGCTGGGTTATTCTCCTTTTCGTGGAACACCTGAACCTCCAACAGCTATGCAAAGCCACGAAACCGCAAGAAGCAGCAATTTTTCTGTATGGTCCTTTTAGATTTCACCCCAAATCTGTCTGTCATGTTGATTTTTATAAACTGTCATTTCCTGGTGAAGCCCATAAGTATTTTTAGAAGATCTTTTAAATTTTGAAACTGGTTGTTATATTTAACTTAATGTTGGTACCTGTTTATATAACTTTAGTTCTTTGGTGGTACACAGTAAAGAGGAAAACCTACTGACTGGTGATTCTGCAAAGGTTGAAGGTTGTAACAAGTCACTGTGTCATCTTTGTTACAGAGAACGTTTGCTGACATAACTGATAGCAGTGATTAAGGACCCAGGCAGCAGCCTTGAATTGAGAAATAAGGCATCAGTGTACCTAGGTGTGATAGGACCTGTAGTCATTTTCAGTAATGATTTCTGAGCTATGTCAGTCTGTATTTTTACTGCACAGTGAGAGCCAAACCTGGGCAGAGTATTCCAGCTGAGTCTTTACCTGACATGTAACAAGACCCAAAAAGTATGGATTTAAGTTAAGTTATAGTAAAGTTTGAGCTTGGATATAATGGGAAAAAGAAATATGCCATGGAAAAGAGACTGGAACTCTGCAGTAGGTTTCCTGGCAAATTGTAGTCTCTGTCATGGGAAGCTTTTAAGAGAGGTTTATGTACAAACAAGTCAGGAAGGACAAAAGTGAGCTGGAACTGCCTTACTTATAGGAGAAGGGGCTGAATGACCTCTCTAAGTCCCTTCTAGTCCTGTGACTTCTTTCAAGAAAAATTAAATCACCCAGAATCTCTCTTACCTCTCCTCTGGATTTGTGCCATTTGCATGTCATCCAATGGTGGGCTGTATCATGAATCATCTCAAATACATCTTTGCACACTGCTATGAAAACACCTGGCAGAAAGGGGGTTGAATTGGTTAGTAAGTCCTATTTGTTTGTAGAAAAAAACAAACCTCTATCCGTAAGTGAAATTCTAATGGTCATATCTTAAAATACATTGTGAATAATTAATACAGTGAGTTTTGTCCGGTTTTTCCCAGACTGGCTACAGAATGCTTGAGGCTTGAGGCAAGTGCGTGCTGCAAGCTCAAATCATTAAGGACAGTGAATCTGCTGAAATGAAAATAATGATAATAATAAAGCAATATCCCAATATAGGGAATCACTCGCATTCTGAGCAGTGCATTGGAAAATATGGTGTTATTAACTGCAATTCATAGTGAGTTTCATCTTTTCATATGTCATTCTTGACATGAGTCTTTGGAATGATTATAGAGGATAATGTTATGTGCACATTGACATGAATAGGTATAATACTTCATCTCAGTGACACCTCATGCCTACAAAATTCAGAAAGATTACTGTACTAGAAGCAGCTGAAAGCAGTCTTTAAAACATATATAATGCTTTCATTTGTAGAATTCCTCGAGTCTTGTAAGCATGAGTGAAATATTGGTGTTTTTGAGAAGTGAGCTGTAGATGTTTAAAAATCTCAATCTCTGTGAGTTAATAGAACAGGATTGTAAAGTAGTATGCAAATGTATACTGTAGCATCAAGAAGGTTTATTCATTTGCTATTGTGGTTTTTATGCACAATACATTTCCTAGCTCTTTTAATCTATCAGAGCCTAAATGAATGAGCATAGCTTTTAAAAAGAAAGTATCCTTAGGTGGCATTCAACTGAGACAGCAGATCTAGCTTGCTTTAACAAGGCACATTACTGTGTTGCTCCAAATCGGACTAAGAGTTCAGATTTGTGAAAACTTGTAGGAAGTTCTGCTGGGAAATGACAAAGTAATCTCACTAGGTAAAGAGTGAAGCAAGAAAGTACATACTATTAAAACAAACCAAAAAAAGGTTATTTCCAAGTTCCTTGCTCATTTACACAGAACAGACCTGGCATACAAATCTCACAGGAGCAAGAGGAGGCTATTTCCTACCTCCCCAGCTACCTTTTCAACATTGTTATTGGAATAGCATATATTTCCTAATAAACTATGCATATTTTTCTTTATTGCTGCTAGTTCGGCAATTTATATGTGCTTTGAGAACAGTCTACCTTGACTTCAGCAAAGCTGTTGACACAGTCTCCCACAGCACCCTCATAGTTAAGCTTAGGAAATGTGGATTAGATGAATAAACAGTGAGGTGGATTGAAAACCAGCTGAAAGAGGGTTGAAACTGAACTCAGAGGGTCATCATTAGTGGCACAGAATCCAATTGGAGGTCCAAAACAAGTGGTGTTCCCCAGGGGTCAGTACTGGGTCCAGTCCTCTTCAATATTTTCATCAATAACGTGGATGAAAGGATAGAATGTGAGGGTACATTCCATCCAGCAAGTTTGCCAGTTAGACAAAACTGGGAGGGGTGGCTGACACATCAGAAGGCTGTGCTGCCATACAGGGAGACCTGGACAGGCTGGAGAGTTGGGCAGAGAGGAACCTGATGAAATTCAACAAGGGCAAGTGTAGGGTCCTGCACCTGGGGAGGAATAACCCCCTGCACCGGTACAGGTTGGGGCTGACCTGCTGGAGAGCAGCTCTGAGGAAAAACGCTTGGGAGTCCTGCAGGACAACAGGATGACCAAGAGCCAGCAATGTACCCTTGTGGCCAAGAAGGCCAGTGGCATCCTGGGGGGCATCAGGAAGAGTGTGACCAGCAGGT
>VXBJ01004002.1:136028-159453 GCA_013400055.1 Nycticryphes semicollaris | reverse complement strand
AAAAAAAAAAGCAAACCAACACAAAAACCTTTAAGGAGGAAACCTCTAAGGACAGAAGTTTGTAGGCATGGATATAAGTGGTGTGACCCTTTTAAACTCACTTTGTAAGTTCAATAAAACTTCAGTTCTTTTGTGAGAAAGGTGAAAAGTGAGTAATGAAAGTATCAAGTAGTCTTAGTTTCTCCTTTTGAGTTACAGTTCACAGATTCTGTGGTTTCTTTTGTGTTATCACTTGAATGTAAGAAAAGAAACTTCATAAACATTCTTCTGGAGTTTTGAATTTTAGGCTTCTGATACTCTTTTTTTCCATAAGGACACCTACATACTGTGGTATCATCTCATGAAAATTTGTCAGTAGCAAAGAAAAGAAATTGTAAGAATGTGTATGCATCAGTACTTTAAGGGAAAAGAACAGAGAATGTCAAGGGAGCATGGGGAGAAATCTTCTAGGATTTCAAACAAAAGTGAGACATGGATTTTTGTAATTCGTTTTTTTTTTCTCTTTCTCCTGTACAAGAACATACCACTCTAAAAAAACCTGAAATCTGAAATACATTGTGTGGTGGTGTTCTCCCATGCACACAAACACCACCTTTAAGAAAGATAAGGTGATACCTTTTTCACTTTTGAATGGAGTACGCTGTGTTGCTGAGCGAGAGGCCCGTCTTCAAATATCTAAGAACAGAGGCTGTTTACAGGCAGTACCTCCATGTTAATGTGCTATTAGTTAATGTGTTTCCCAGTTCAAAAATAATCTATATAAAAAGGCTAAAATAAAAGTGTGTTGATTTGTGCCCATTAAATTTACACCCTTTATATCTCAGCTTGCAACCCTTGGCCCAGATAAAGTTTTTAAATGCAAAGCAGAGAGAGGAATGAGAAAGGTGTTGAGGACTAAAAAGGAAAAGAAAGAATTCCTTCTCTAGCACACTGTTTGTAAGCATGTGTGCATGTGCACACACACACGCAGATGTATAATGACTTGTACTCATCAGAAGTACAGCCCCAGCAAGTGACATCCTGAAATATTCTGATGCTCAATGATATTAACCTCCCCCTTGGAGGAGTTAAGTTCTGGCTCAAACATTAAGCCTATTATGGATGAGGATTATTTTGACTACTGTCAATGGATGAGGACAATACTATCTTAGTAAAACAACTGTGAGGAAATCCACAAAGGATCTGACAGAGCTGGCTCTTGGAGAAATAAAAAAAATAAAGTTTTGGGGTTTTTTTTTGTTTGTTTGGGGTGTTTTTTGCTTTTGTCTTGTCTATGCCCATCTCCTAAAAAGTACACGTTGAACTTTGGCTTGTGAATGAATGACAGTCTGTTAGCTTCATTGAATGGGCAGAGGAATGTAGTAAAAATGATTTACAATTACAAAAAAATTGCAATGAGCCTAAACATCATTTAGTGGAGTCTTAAAGGAGGCCAATCTTGTATGGGCTAAGTTCTCTTCAGATATATCAAAAAATATCTGACTTGAAGTTGTAAACAACAGCTCATGAAATGAATTTTGGTGAATGTTGAAGTGGTGGTTCTAAAGTACTAACGTGGAGAGGTGTTATCAGTGAAGCTGAGCTCTGATTTTTTATGTGAGATTAGTTCTTTGTTATACTTTTGTTACATATAAGAAAGTCAAATAACTAGCTAGGCACAAACAGCATTCTACAGAAGTGTTGTTTTGATGGGGTTTTGTGTATGCGTGTTATTTTTGTGGGTTTCTTTTTGTTTGTTTGTTGGGCTTTCTTTAAATCTAAATAGTTATTTTTATTTTATTTTACTTTCTTGTAAGAGACAAACAGCAGCAGGTTTTTTTTTCCTCAAAACCACAATGCAGTGGTAACCAGTATTTCCCTCTTTAGTGGTAGAGGAAAATGTATTCCGTAAGTAAAATGTATGTATGGAACTTGGAGCATTTCTAATTTATTTGCTAGGGTTGGTAACTCAGTCATATATATATATGTGTCCAAAAAGAGTTGTTTAGTAAAACAAGGAGATAAGAATGTATTTACAATAAAAGAGGAAATGGATTATCATGAAAATTTTGTGTTTAGCTGTTCAGGAGCATGCTCTGATGGGAAGTTTTCCTGCTACAGGAAAACCCTAGAGGTGAAAGTACAGTGCAAGGAAGCATAGCTATGCACAGTCTTTATGCAAGTCAAAGGGATGAAGGCAGAACAAATATTTTAAACCTTAGCATTTAAGTGTGAAGATGATGGAAATGATTATGAAATAATAATGGAGAAGTTTGATGAATATTTTATCCCCAAATGAAGCACAATTTATGAAAGCACTTTTCTAGTGGAAGAGCTAAAAGCTCGGGGAAGAAAGAAGGGATGATTTGGCAGGATTTATTGTAAATCTGAATCTGATAAACAGGACCACATCAAGGACAACTGAGTTGCTGATTTCTTACATGCAAATTCTTCCTAATGAAGTAATGTACATAGCGAATATAGCTAGCTAACAATATTTTTCAAGTTACTAAAAGTAAAATGAATTATCAAGTATAGTTGATAAGAATGTAGAAGACAAGAAATTAATAATCACAAGTAAATACAGTATTTCTAAATCCTTGTCTTTGACAGAAGAATGCAGCGTAATCAACAGCAAGGTCATCAGGCGTCGTGAGGAAAATGTACATGGGGAGAGTCAAATGCAACATATGTTTTACAGTAACATATCTTGCAGTCATTAGCCATATGTGAGTGAATGAAATTTGGAGAAATGAGTGTAGTCCATCATGAGTGTAGTTCAAATGAGTGTAGAATTCTGTGGATCAATTGTTACTGTCCATATTACATCAGCTAGTCAGTGGAGCTGCATCAGATTTTACATGCTAATGAGCACAATGAGGCCTAATTTTTAGTTGATACCGGAAATGAGAGTAGGGGTTTATTTTTTACATGGTGGTATTTTTTAACCAGAGAAGCATGTGACTTCACTCTTGGTCCAAACCTACAAGTTTCCATTTTTATGCATTCCATCATCTCTGTACTCTAACAGGACGGCTTGTCCCTTTTCAGGTTAGAGGGCTCAAATGCAGTCATCCTTAATCAATAGCATGGCATCATTATATCAGGATGAAAGAAGTATGCTGTGAGGGAAATGCAGTTCCATAAAACATTATTTATTTTATCATATTCTTATTTATCTCCCTGTCCTAGCCTTCACCTTTACCCAGGGTCACAGAGGAGGAAACAGGATGAATCGTGTCAGTCCTGGCACTGTCTTCCAGACTGGAACTGTAAAAGCAAACTTTGGTGAACATCAGCAAGCTCTGTGAAGGAATTTGCATCCCTAAGCAGGGCACAGCAGAGGCCTCGCCTGACAGAATCACCTCAGTTTTTCTCAACTGTTTTTCCAATGGTAGCAATTTTTCTGATAGATTGTAATCTCTGTCAGAAATTACTGCCTTTCACCTTTACCACTCCTGTTTTCCTAGCTAGCTCAGTTTATTAAATTTTACTTAACTCTGCCCTCTGAGCTGGCACCGTTTGCTTGGAACGGTTCATTGCTAGCCTTGCCATAATAAATAAACAAGAGGAAGAATCAAGACTGTGCTATTGTATTGCATTATCATCTAGAGATTTGAATTCCAGCATTTTCATGCATGCTTTGCAGCTGCTGTTATTTGTGTTTGGTGTCAACCTACTGAATGGTAGGAAGATTAGTTAAGCAAGTTGGCAGAGACATAAGCAGTGTTGGTGAGACCGATAACAGAGACACTCATCTGCTTGCCTGTTCTTTCATCTTCTCTTGGGTTAAACTTCAACACTGCACAAATTCTGCCCATTTTCCCCCTTCTTGATCTGGCCCTTTTTTCTCTCCATTTGGCACTGTATTTTCCACAGGAAGCAGATTATTGTGGCACATAAAAAACAGAGAGACAGTAGCAGCTTCAGCAGATGTTGCCCAGCATGCTTGAATTGAAAAAGCATTCCCTGTATCAGGAAAATGGCAAAGTTGATACCTAGTACTTTGTCAGTACTGGGGGGGGGGATCAGGCATACTCTGGGACTGCCTGATTACACCAACAAATTCATAACTTGGCACTTTTATCAAATGAGACTTGGAAAAAAATTGGTTTTGGTGATCTCTGGAAAACAACGCTTCTGTCATTCCTTGGTTAATGTACAATTAAAATTAACTGCAAATGTTATTATACAGGCCTTCCAGTTACAGAAAATTTAGAAAAGGGGGAGGGGTGGGGATGTTGTAGAGGAAATCACAGTTTTCACCGAGTGTCACTTTGTGTATCAGATGAAATGCAGACTAGTTCTTAAATGCGTGGTTGGGAGCACCCAAACAAAATAGTTGGGAGATTAATGAGTCTTGTGCTGTAAGGCATTCTTCCAAGAGAAGAAGGTACTTTGCTATTTTATCTCTAAGCCACAGGTGTATATTTGGTGTTAATAGTGCTCTTGAGATCATCAAGAGGAAAATGCCAGAGGCACAGCAGGATTTGGAATGGCTAGTCATTTATTATTCCCGTGTACAGTCCCTGTGAGAGAAACATGTTAAATTGTCTAGCATATAGCGAGGGTGGGGAATAAGATCTAAAGCTTGCTGAGAACTGCCTGCTGTGACAGAAACAACTCCATTTCTTTACAAAGGAACAGGCATATGTCCAACTTCAGAAGTAGTACAGTTAATAAAGAATTGGTGAAAAGACTGCTACTTTAGGAATGATTCAGTGCCTATCATATAAAACTTCTTAACAGTATTATAGCTTCTGAAGAAAGTCCCTGAAAGTGAAAAGGCCTGTTGCTGGAGCTGGTTCAAGAACAAGCTTCCAACAGAGGGAAACAACTTGTCTCTGAAAGCATCAGACATTACCTCATGACTTTCTGAAATGATAGCTGCTCATAGGTGTTGGTGCCAGAAGATGAAGATTATGGGATTCCCTACTGAAACATCATGTGTGGCAGCTGAAGCCATCTGTAGATTGACAGGATCAGTTTACTCTGCCAGGGGAGTGCCTTTTTGCAGTACTGGCATATAGGATAAAAATCAGATAGACAAATTACCATTAAAGTCTTCTATTCACTACAAAGCCTGGATCAACAGTAAAGGCTTTGAGACACGCAGGCAAGGGAGGAATTAATCGGTATTGCTTCATGGCACAGTAATGAGGCGTGTGCTTTCCAGAGTTCTTGTTGTTCAGAGAGCATCTGAGCACCCTGGGAGCACAAATTGACACGAATTTCAGTGACACAGTTACAATCCTGATCTTAGCTCTGTGATTTTTATGTAGGAAATCAGTGCAGGCAGTATTGCTCATAGTTGAAGTGGAGTCTAATGTAGGAGATCTGCATGTGAAACAAATGTCACGGCAGACCCAAAAGGAGTTATAGACATGTGGGTTTGACATACTCACCCAGAAGGAGGAGGATTGAAATCTGTTTCTTCCATACTGTTGTTACTTTAATGTACCTAACAGAGATCATAGAAGAAATTGGAACTTCCTCTCTTCTCAAGCGCCTTTACCAGTAGACTGCATGACCAAATTTTGTTCTTTCTTCTTTCTTTCTTAAACCCCTTGAAGAGGACTAGCTAAACTTGATCAAGGGTGTTTTTCCCCCCATCCCCATAAAAGAAGGTACAGAGGAAATAAAAAACATGTAAGTTAATGATTAGGAGACAATAATGAGAAGTGAGAGAGTTGAGTATACTTGCTGTAAGAAAAGAATGGTTTCACCACTGGGTTTTTTGGGGAAAGAGGTGGTTATCACTGTTGGCGTCTTCTCCTGGTGTGTTTTGCAGAGAGTGCATTGTGCTGACTGCCCTCCTAGTAGGCCCTGCAGAGCAGCTCGGAGGCTTATCAGGGAGAGTAAAAACCATGTCTCAGGAGCCTTGTTCAGCATCAATTTGCTCAGCACCATCAAAACATAGCTGCTTCTAGTTGTGCCGACAAGGAGAGCTCAAGGTATCTTATTAAAAATCTTCCTGGTAAAACCTTCCACGTGTTCAGTGTGGCTAGTGACTGAAGATGAGAGCACATCTATTTCAGATTTAGGTAGTCTCCTGTGGAGCTCTCTGTAGTCTGTCAGAGTTTTGAGCATTTAATCAGTTATCTGGTAAATCCCTGGGGAATGAACATATGTGAAATAAAAGGGATTAAATACTTAGCTATAGCTGACAACAGTTGCAGGTACTTAAAAGATATCTTTGCCATATTTCATCAGTCTAAAGGCCCAATATCTTAATAAACTTAGTGTAGAGGAAAGAAGTTAGGCCAAACTTGTTAAACAATAACTTTCTCATCTACATTTTGTGACAACAGAATATGATTTTCTGTGGTTAAAATATTTTTTCTTTTTTACTTCTGATTTGTTCTATGTGTAGGTCTGCACTCATATAAGAGGTTTCAATGCTAATTGTATTAAACTATTAAGTCATAAATATACTGTAGAATAACTTGTTAGCAAATAGTATGGATTCCAGAAATTGAAAAAAAATCCATCTATTTTCAAATGTATTTGTTAGTAAATTTATCTCTATACACATCAGACAAAACTAAATGGATACGCAGATTTATATGATTTTTTTTCAAATTTTATTTGATAAAATACAAGCATCTTATTTAAGAAAAAAATACCAACAAGATAGAAAATATGCTGCAGAAATTCTTGCAGGATTTTTAAAAAGCAGAAAGCTTTTGAAGGTTGCTTAACTTCATATAATAGAGCGTACAGTGAATACCAGGTTCTGTCTCTTAGTTCTGTTAACACTATTCAGACATACATATCAAATCACAAATGACTTGCTAAAAATGAAAATCTACTTTATATAAGACTGTTATATAATCTGCAGAGTTGAAGAACAAAAAACTGTTTAGTAGTTATCCAAGCAAAATAAGTAAAAACAACAAAAGGTTACTTTTAAAATAACCTACCAGCCCTCTGCTGCTATTGGAGATGAAAAAAGGTGGATTAGAGAAGTTGTCCACCTAGCAAAAACAGAAGTATTGGAGATACTGAAGTCTTCACTGTCCCATAAATCTACAGGTGAAAGTAGACGCCCCATTGTGTTTTACAAAATTGTTAAGGTTCAACTGAATCCAATTCTTAAAAAATTTAGAAAGGTTGAAACTATTAACTTTTTTTTTTTTTAAATTTCCTCAGACATTGTATTGAAAATGCTTTTAAAGAAAAAGGTATTTCAGAGAGTATCAGCTAGAATCAGGATGTAAATGGACTGATTTTCTTCATAGACTACAAACTGGAAATGCTAACAAAACTGCTTTCCACAGCAGTATTTCTGTCATGAAGGATATTTTCAAAGACCAAATTTACGGTAAAAAATGTCTTGTAGGGTAGGTTCAAGTGGTAGGTATTTTGTTCGGTGGAACTCTGTGTGCACACTAATGTTATTTTTGTGAGTAGTAGCATAAACATAATTTTAGTGACAAGGGCCAAAGCATGTGTATTGGAAAGGTTGCATAGACAGTGCAGTGGACATATTTCATTAAAATCATAAAAGCTTTCATTTACAAGTCATTAACAAAATTCCAAGCAATTCATGTTCCTTTAGTAACTTGGTAGCATCAGAAATGTTCTTTTAGTGTATGAAATATCCATTCTGGGTACCCCTCTTCAGCTTATTCCATAATGAGTAGTCTTACTTGAGAAGTAAGGCTGGAGACATATGCAGAGTTGTGTGGCACAGAACATTAAATGATCCTTTTTTCGTATTAGATAGTTCTAAAGAAACTAGCAGATGTCTAAGGGCTTTTTGCATTAAGTGCTGTGGGCTTCTGTTTAGGTCGTCAAAATAATCTGTCTTCTTACTGACTGTATGGGAAACTTTTGTTCACAATTTTTGTCTTCTGAGCTGCAACTGTATCCTTATTCTAAAATAACCTACACCAGGCTCATCAGATCCCTGCATCCTGGAGCAATAAACATCAGGGATCAAACAATACCTTATCATCTGTCAGAGTTTTTACACGTAGCAGCAAAAAAGCATTTCTGTTGAATGTGGAAGTATAACTTAAGTACGCACCCCGATTAGTTTAAAAACATAGACTGAGAGATGCTAGATACACGCATGACTGTAAATCTAGCAAGAACTTGTAACTTTCATTGGCCTTTATCAAAGGAGCTAAGAAAAGTATTGTACCCCTTGTTCATTTTGCTGGGGGGGCGAGGGGGGTGGGATTTGTGACATTGACAGAAAAAAGACATTCAAAATAGTATTTTGACTGGTACTGAAAACAGTTTCTCTCCATCGTTTAGATGACGCCACATCATCTAAGTTAATTTAAGGTGTGATGCTCTTTTTTCAAAGTAAGATGAGCAAGAAGGAGCTATGTCATGCAATGATGATGTGAGATGACATAGTAGATGTTGTATATCTATTCCTCTTACACTCATGCAGTTCCTGTTCCACTACTGTATAACCTTTTTCTTTTTTTTTTACTTCCTTTCCTCATAGAACTGTGTAAGCTTTCAAAAATAGTAAAATAAGAGTGATTCTCTTACAGAATGTAAGGTAATGTGTCTTCAAGATAAAAGTCTGAACAAATGTAGTAGATGAATGCATATGTCTCAGTCAGAATATTGGGAAGGAATAATTCAAGTATTTTTTTGCAATGTTATATTGCCTGTAAAATTCTTATTTCTTTTAACAGCAATGTTCTCTGTAGGTACCTTATACAAAATCTGTATCCACTACAGTGATCCAAACTGCAGGCCTATTTTGTAGTAATCTATATAGATTGCACATAACAGACACAGTTTTGAAAAGTAAGTTTCTCAGCCTTCCTGTGGAAGTTCACTGAAGACTTTAAATTGCATTGATTTCCCATGAAACTTTGATTCCTAGTTGTTCAGTCACAAGAGAAATCTATTTCTCCCCTATGCACACACTATTGGTGTTGTGTGCCATCTTGATCTAAATTGGAATACTCTCAATAAGCTGGATAAACACAATTTCTGGACTTCCAGTAAGTAAATATGTGAAATGATAACAGTATGACACATGTTGTTCAGATGTCTTGCTGTGGTTTGGTTGTGCTTGTCTGCTCAACTACCCCTTAAACTCTACTGTAATCCTACTTATTTAGTAAGTGTCTAAAATGAAGAACAAGTCAGGGAATTCTCTGCATAGAGGCAATTTCTGGTTTTGCTTGAAAAATTTTTTTCCTGTTGGCTTCTGCTGAAAATATATTTTGAAACACCCAATATTCTTGGATAGAGAATTCCCATCATTCTTGAGGTGTAATTAGTCTTAATTTGAAATTTTTTTGTGAATAACTTTGGTAGGCTATGTCTGTGCTATAGCAAGAGAGCATGGATTCTGATTTGTCTGTGTTGTGCATCCCTTATCTCAAAATGTTTTTGTTTTTTCTTTTTTCTACAGGTCTGTGGGTTGCTCCTAGTTACACAATTTTGGACAGGATATGAGAGGATGTTGTTTCAGGTGCAGTATGGAATGAAATATTCTGAAACAGTCAGCCTTTGCGCAGTCTCCCCCCAGTCCCATCCCCACTGGTGTATTTGTTTGAAACTGATAATGTTGTTTCTTTTGTCTCAAATTCTTATTCAGGATGCCTTGGTTAAGGTTCTTCTTCTTATTAAATGAAAGAAAATAGTTTTTACAAAGGTCTTAAAGAGTGAATAAAAATAAATTGCAGTGCGGTGTTCTGAAAATGGAAGATACACTAACGGTTTTATTATTAGCAAAAATGTTGGTTAGAATATGTGAAAAAACCCATCTCGTAACCCAATAGAGAAAAAGGAAAACAGAGAAAGATGCGTGTCTGACTTAGGAGTGCAGCAATGGAAGATCTTAATGTAGTGTTCATTTTAAATGAAAAATATGCCTGGTTTGCCTGGAGAATATGATGGGACGGCAGTGGAAACAGTAATATTTTTGTGACTGTTGGCTAATTATATGGAGGTTCTACCAAAAAAGGTTATACATAGCCTAAAGTACTAAAGACTTAATGAAACTGTCATCTCTGTAGTGATAAATATCTCCATTCCAGAATGTCTTCTTGGACAGTACTGTAAGCATATCAGAATAAATATTTGACCATAATTCTGTAATGCTACCATTATTATTTTGTTTTAAATTATAGGCCTTCAAGTAGGCTATATATATAAATTAGGTATTTGTAGTAGAAGTAGTTGGAACGAGTTTGAATTAGTAATAATGACAGCATTGTATTCTGCAGTTCAGAGCAGTGGTAATTTTGTCCAGTTACCCTATGGAATAGGTTGCAATTCCCTTGAAAGCCTCCAAGTCAAATTCAGCCATTATGTAAATGATGGCTTAAGCTGATGATAAAAATGGGTCCATTTAGAAATACAGCTTACATTCCTTTACCATGCAGTAGGTCTGCAAAATTGATACAGCAGCACAGGCAGACAACAGGAAAAAGTAACATAAATCAGTTGCTTCCCTGCTTAATGTATACTTCTACCATTCCTAACAAGCTGACAGAATATCAAATCAGTGGAAGTTGCCATATACTCAATTTAAAGTGTCTACTGTATGCTGAATCAGTGTAATTTAGTGTACACTTGTTACACTACTTTGGTTTTCCCTTAAATATGTTACATATTTAGCATGCAAAGAATAAGAACTAATTTCAGTAATGTATGTTGATTAGGCTCTTGTTAGGCATAAATAAGGGTTATCTTGTGCTATACAGTACATTATGTTGTAAATTTAATAGGCACATAGCTTTCTCTATCTTCTTAGATTTCCACCCACAGACATTTAGACAAAAAGCAGAAGATGAAACATAATATAAGTCTGTTAGCTATGAGCAAAGCCTGATACAAGAAACAGCAATGTACTTATTGATTACTTGCATTGTTTTGACACTGTAAAAACATAGAAGAAAACAAGGGTAAAGAGATTTCAAAACTAGAGTTAACACTGCCTTTTCAGTGCAAATATTTAGTTTAGTTTTTCACTAAAAAATACACAATATATGTGAAGATATATAGTTGATAGCTCAAAAGGATGAAATAAAGGAACTCATCTTGATTTATCTAAGTTCTGTTCCTGGAAAGAACGAAAAAGCATGTAGATTTAGTGTATTAGGCTTATTGCTATTAGTACAACTAGAAAGTAAGGGCAAAAATAGAAGCCGTATTAGAAAGCAGATGAGCAATGAAATAGTATTCGTGAGTAGGACTTTTCTGATGCTGATACAGTTTTCAGAGTAAATGGGATCATATATTAAAGAGATAGGATGAGAACACTTAAGAGGGTAGCGGGAAAAGAAATTTAATCATCTAAAAAACACCCAGGAAGGTGTTCAAGGAAGATAAAAAGTTGGAGAAGGAAATTTTCCACTCCATCAAATGGACTAGATAAAATGAGAGGGTAAGAACAGAGGAGTAAAATTGGAAGTTCAGGAATTAATGTTTGCATAGGTACTCATGCAAATAAAAAAGCTGCTCAAATAAAGAAGAAAGAGAAATTAGAAAGCATCTGAAGAAGGAGCAGCAGCTAGAAAAATACAGATTTTTCTGGGAGCAGTTAAAAATACATATTTCAAAGAAATACACTGAACGCAGCCATGCTTTAAATTCAAGATCAAATCAGAGACTTTTAATCTAAGGAACAATTATTAATAACTTATCACTGTTGCTATTGAAGAGTTAAAATATGGCTGGTTTGCTCAAAAAACATATCTATCAATGCTTTTTAAGATTATCTTCGTGTTTTGAAGACACTGTAAACATGTCTGGAAATGACACACTCCCACAGTTTCTATACAGCCGAACATGATGAAACCAGCCACCAAAAAATATTACATTTTCCACTTGCATTCGTATCAGCTAACAGAATAATATCCATATGATTTAGAACTAGGCATTTCAAAAGTCTTTAAAGGACTTGAAAATCAAGTTAGAAACTATGGTTCTTCCTAAAGTTGTCTAATAAATACATCATTTCTATGTGATGTGCAAAGAAGAGGAAAAAATGTGATGATATAGAATATTATTTCCTTTATTTTTCATTGTTCCTCATGGATATCTTGCACTTTGTTTATAAGCAGTATGTCAGTTAAGAAACAGTAATTCTTGTCTAAAATAGGAATACTTGAGTCAGCTAAGACCACTGAGGTGTGATCAGTTTTTGCTTCAGCAAACCGTAGATTTCTAAGCTGTTTTTGTCATTTGAGTTAGCATTTTAAGGCAGGGTCTATGGTATCAGCATTATTTCTTTTCATGGTTAAGATATGCTTATTTTAGTAGCACTTTCAAGAAGTTTTAAACTGGTCCTTTGACAAATCTCTCAACAGTAATGACTGTCATGCAATTATTTATATAATAATTTCTTGATGAGGCTGGTTATAGTAAGGTAGTATTGATACTTTAAATGCTGTTGACTTCCACTAAAAGCAAATAAGCAACTGAATAGAAATAGGTTGATCTAATACTTATTTCTAAGATTTTCTTTTTTTAAAATATCCTACAAAATGACGACTGATAATTTGAGTGTGTCCTACTCATGGCTCTGACAGGTGGAAAAGGTTTCATTCCAGCAGACCCACACCATGGTGATTTTATACTTCTTGCACGTACTTGCAAAGGTATTAGACATACGTACACGGTCATTTCTGACACCTAATACAAATTAAAAGTATTTACATCAATACTTTTAAAGTGCAAACAATTTTTGTTGTGCTAGTATGTATTAAATATTTTGTAGTGTGCATGCAGTGTCAATGCAAAGCAAGAAATAGCCAACTGCTTAGACTAAATGCCTTGTGAGGACTGGACCGAAAAAAACCGCAAAAGGTCTCTGCATGTTGGTTCCAGTTAGAACTGGAAGGACTTAGCAAGCCTCCAAACTACTCAGACCCCTAGGTAAGTATGCTCAGCTCACTGCCAAAGAACCGAACTCAAAACCATTCTTTGAAATCACAATGAACGCCCCTCTCTCTCTTTCTCTGCTTAAAATCAGCACAAATTTCTAAAATAGGTGGTGGTATAAGTGATTATGAAACCTCTAAGGATGTATTAATTAGGAGAATCTAATGTAGACTCTTACTGCAGAACTGTATGCTGCATCTTTGAGAAGGAAATACAGAGTTGTGAATTTTTGTTCTCAGATTACTTTGTAAATATAGATATAAATCATTATTTGAGTAGAGAGAACACTAGGGGAGATATTTCCAAGAAATTGAGGTGTGCTGAGAATGCAGATTCCATTGATTTTTCTCTCTTTCCTTTGGGCATTTGAAATCTCTTCCATTATTATTAACAAAAACCAGCTCTTCTCAAGTGCAAAATAGGTCTGAATGATCTTTTTATTGGTTAAAAAATACCTGATAAGCCAGTAAAGTAACCATTGTTTGTGTCTGCACACCAGGAATCTGAGCTGAGAAAGTGCCATTAAAAGCCATGCATAATCATGGGGCTTAACTGAGCCATAAAATCAGATACACTGTGAGTGAAGAAGGAGGGTCTCGTTGGGCAGACAATGAAGCAAATTAACTTGGCTCCAATTACTCGGGTTAATTTTGCATTATAGACACAGCTTAAACAATGTATTTGCAAAGAGAAACTAGAAAGATGGCTATGACAGTGCTTGACATCTAGGAAGGCAAAGTCATATTTCTAGATAGTTTAATGAAAACTGTGTATTAAACTATTCAACTTTAGTAGTGATTTTTAATACATGATAAGTAACAAACTGATAAAAGGTTCATCTGTACAGGGAGTTTGTTTAGCTGATGCCTATTTTCTTAAAGTGAATGATTTCTATTTCCAGTATTACCCTTTTCATAAAGCTTCACATAAGTATTACTAACCTCAAGCACTGCAAAAATATGTGACTTTTCAAATCTCATGTTTTGCAAGAGTTTTCTTTCATGATTTTCTTTTGCACATTAGGCAACGGGGGAGTTCACATGAGTCTCTGACCCTAGCCTCAGAGGAAAATACCAAATACACTACATTTTTTATTAAGATCATGAAAGTTGGCAGCAGTTGTGTTTTCTAGCTAGTTAGACAGCCTGGAGATGAAATTTAGTTTAGTTTTTGTTGCAGACAAAGCTTTCAGTGATAGTAATGACACTAGTAAGTAGAAAATACATTTCCTTGTGCAGGTGAAAGCTCTATAAACCATCTAAGCCTCAAGCTTACACAAATGTAAGAGTACAAACCTGCTGTATTTCTATGCTTTAGCATGTGCAATTAATATCAAGTCCAAATGTAATCTCATTTTTCTTTAGGTAAGAATTCTTTTACTTACTTACTTTGCATTCTTAGTGTCAGTGAAAGTACAGCTTAAAATTTTATTCAGAAAAGCTGAACATTTATGTCATTTGTGAAATGAAACTCAGTTTACTACCAACTGGCAATAGGCATTTAGGACTGTACAGCTTGTATTAATGTTGATAAACCAATTTTGTATATAAAGAGAACTTTTCTTTGTGAGCTTCAAAGAATGATAACTGAATTCTCCTCAAGAACATGAATTAGTCTTTACTTAGAAAGCCCATTATTTTTATTGCTCGGGGAAAAAAAGCACGCCTTGTTGTGGTGGAGAAAAGGTCAGAAATGTAACATTGTATACTCAAACAACAATTGATGGATTTTTCTGTGACTATCCAATGCACCAAATAATCCTTACTCTTTTAGAAGTATCGGTACTGGAAAGTAAACCCTAAGAAAACTTTCATCTTCAGATTAAAATAAAAAGCAAAGACAGTGAGAAAAGGGTGGAAGTATGATGATACTCATAAGGAACAGGATAGGGACCATAAGAAATGAGAGGTTGCAAAGCAAGAGTCACCTCTAAGATAAACATCCCTCATGTTGGCTGCAAACATATAACCTGTGCTTCCATATTGCAGGGGATGGTGTCGTTGCTAGTTTGTAGATTAAGTGCTCAAAAAGGTGGTCATAATTGTTGCAGACTTTTTTTCCTCAACCCATACATTTGGAGGCCTGAGTCACAGGATGTGTTTAGTTGTCAAGGCAAATAATAAGGTGGCTGACAGACTTCAAAAATGATGAATTCACTCGGCTCATACTCTCAATGTCCTGCACCAGCCAACTATAGCACGCACAGGTGGCCTAGCTGGAAGTAAGTGTACAGGGTCACGACTAATTTATATATTCATCTCAGGGAAGGTAATCCATGTCAATTTTTTTTTTTTTTTTAATAATTATATGTATTTATATATATTGAATCCAGAAACTGATTCCATCCAAAACTCCCTGTGAAAATCAAATAGGTGAATATTTGTGATACAATGAACTGCAAAGTTCAGCAACACATGAGATAAACCCACAGCATTTAACCGATGAAAGGATGCCTCTCAGACATTTTCTATTGACAATTACTGTCTCTAAATACACAGTTACCAACTGGTCATTTTTTTCCAACTAGTTGGGAATTCTGTTCTCATTGGGCTTTTTGTAAGCTGTGGATACCTAGTTGGTCTAATACAGGACTCTGTTGATCTGTCACAAACATACCTTGTAACTATTGTAGATGTGTATGGTGACTCTGATGCGTTTGGGATGTGTGCATTAATTTGGCATTAATAGCTCAGACGGGACCAGAGACTATCAGAGTTACTGGATATAAACAGCAAGAAGTTTCCTTAGCGATGAATCTGTACAAGAGAGGGACTTCCCAGTAAAATCAATATTACTGTTAATATTAATGCAATAAATGCACCTGCAACTGAGTGAAGCACGTAATAAATTGCTTTAGGTATAAATTGAATTTACTGCTTTAATTCAGGGAATGGGCTGTTAAGAGAAGTATCTGTATTTTTTCTAATGCTTGTACTAGCGTGTACTATATTTTTCTGGTTCTGAGCACTTGAACTCTTTGTTATATGAGCCACTGAAGTTTTGAATGCCTTCTGAAATGAGGAATTGGAAATGCATTTTTAATGGCAGACAAAGCTTAATGTAGTGATAATTCTGGTAGCAATATTAAAACAAGATCTTCTGACAGGGGAAGAGTGAGAAAAAGGATTTTAGGAGAACAGGCTTTAGAGAATATAACCTCTTTACTGCAGTGACCCAAATGAGATCAATGTGTTGTGCTGTATTTATATTACTTCCAGTACAACATTGCTATTCTGGTAAAAGATTGTGGGGAAAAGCCGAGCAAAGAGCTTTTTAGTGATTATTCTGCATCCTGAGTATGCAGGGTCATATGTTGTATCCAAATGCAATTTGTGTGCATTAGAAACATGTAATTTTTTTCCTCACAGAAATCAAGTAGTACCAAAAGCAGGATTACATTTATTAAGCTGCAGTTAATGAGATTTGGAAGTGCTTAATATAAAAATATGACATCATATGTATTTCACTTAATTTGAAAAATATGTAAGAGAAAAAGGCAAGACTGTTTACGCATTAAATCAAAGCCACCCTCCTTAACTACGGAGGACACAAACCCAAACAGAAAACCAATGATTCAGTCACCTATCATGCCAGACAGCACTGTAAATGATGATGAACGTAAGGAAAAAACCTTAAACCACAGAAATCTTGAGACCTCTTGAAACCCAGATTTTCACGGGAGTGCGTACTAAAGATCACCCTGCAAAAAATATTTGGCTTACATGNGGGGAGGTTCAGATTGGATATCAAGAAAAAATTTTACACAGAAAGAGTTATCAAGCATTGGAATGGGCTGCCCATGGAAATGGTTGTGGCACCATCCCTGGAGGAATTTAAAAGACAGTGCTGCTTGGTTTTGGGCCCTTCCAACCTAGACAATTCTATGATTCTATGATTCTAATAAGGTTTCATGGACTGAATGAAGTATACTAGGGATGCTTCCAGAGTGCATCTTCCAGCTCTTACTGATCTGGTACATTTCTAAATCATGTGCTTTGAAACCATTCAACAAAGAAAAACAAAGTAGAGAAAATGGAAATTAAGAGGTTATTTTCTTCAAAAGCACCCCGGAACCAAGGTAGAAAATATATAGGTACACCCTATATGATTTGGCCTCCTTTTAGAATAAACAGTTTTGTTTTTACTGTATAACCCACCCCACCCTTATGAACAGATTGAGAGCTTTGACAAAAAGAAAATTAATACAGAAATTAACCTCCCACTGCCCCCCAAAATTGTGACAAATTTTTTTTTTCTTTGAGACAGGGAAATAGAATATATAGTTTTAATATATGGGCATTTTCTATTCCCTTCATCTTGATATTCATAAAGATAATGAGGTCAAGGTGAAACAAAATGAGTGTATTTTTCAGTAGGTATGCAATTTTCCCTCGGTTTGCCTGTTCTTGAATTTTTCTCCACTTTTATTTTTTTTTTTCTTTCAGGTGCCCTTATAGGAAACTAGTATAATTTTACCATGAGATGATTTTCTTAAGAGATATGGAATTTTGCATGCATATGAGCTCATAAAGCTTCTTTTTAAATCCCTCTGTTTTCTTGCAAATCTACCTTACTTAGTTGAAGTCAATAATGTTTCTTAGGGAGGTGTGCATGCTGGAATATTACCTTTACACACTAATTAATTGAATATGATAATGAGGACATGATGACAAAGTCAAAGCAGAAGCTGAAAACAAGTAATCAGACTATTTTTTAACAAGCAAACTCTAACTTAATAGAGGCTTGGGGAGAGTGTCTCTGCAAATATAGTTAGCTTCAGGTGAGTTGAGTTTTAAAGTGTAAGTCCCATGGGCTACATCCTGGAAAATAATGCTGTCTCTGTTTCTAATTTTATGTAATAAAACCAATGTGCTTGGATGTAGAAAGTTTACTTCTGATGGAGAGGTATCCAGGATCTCAGAGTTATAGGACAGACTGTTGTAGAGTGTAGACCTTGATTCTGTGAGCTGTAAACCAAGATCCTAATTCGCCAAGCGTTGAGAGCACATACTACCTAACTTGGTGTACTGAGGGACTGGACCTCATACTCCTGCTGGACCTCACACTTAAAAACAAAAAAAGCAGTATTGTTTAATATCTTTATTGATGATCTGGATGAGGGGATTGAATGCACTCTCAATAAGTTGGCAGATGACACCAAACCAGGTGGGAGGTTGATCTGCTTGAGGGTAGGAAGGCACTACAGGGAGACCTAGACAGTTTGGATCAATGGGCCAAGGCCAATTGTATGAGGTTCAATAAGGCCAAGTGCCAGGTCCTGCATTTCAGTCACAACAACCCCAAGCAATGCTACAGGCTTGGGGAAGAGTGGCTGAAGAGTTGCCCAGCAGAAAAGGACCTGGATATGTTGGTGGACAGCCAGTTAAACATGAGCCAGCATTGTGCCCAGGTGGCTAAGAGCATCCACCTGCAACCTGGCTTGTATCAGGAAGTGTGGCCAGCAGGAGTAGGGAAGTAATCATGCCCCTGTACTTGGCACTGGCACTGGTGAGGCCTCACCTCGAGTACTGTGTTTAATTCTGGGCCCCTCACTACAGGAAGGACACTGAAGTGCTGGAGCGTGTCCAGAAGAGAACCAACAAGCTGGTGAATGGTCTAGAGAACAAGTCCTATGAGGAGAGACTGAGGGAACTGGGCATGTTTAGTTTGGAAAAGAGGAGGCTGAGGGGAGACCTCATTGCCCTCTACAACTACCTGCGAGGAGGTTGTAGAGATGTGGGTGTTGGCCTCTTTTCCCAAGTCAGTAGTGACAGGACCAGAGGAAATTGTCTGAAGTTGCAGCAGGGAAGGTTTAGATTGGATATAAGGAAGAATTACTTTACTGAAAAGCTTTTTCGTTTTTGTTATGGTTAGACTTGATGATCTCAAAGGTCCCTTCCAACCATGATTCTGTGATTCTGTGCAACAGATACCTTTTTATTAACGTACATACCTATGTATTTTGTACCACTGAGACAGTATCACTCTTTTGAACTAATTTATGTCTTGGGACCTTTGGAACTAGGAAATCTTCCCAGAAAGAGAGGTTCTACAAACAGAAGAACACAAAGATATATTATTTCTCCTTCTGACTTCCCCACATATTTTATTTCTCCTTCTGACTTCCCCACTACCTGTATGTCTTATGCTGTTAGCCCTGTTCTCCTAGCTGCTTTTCAGTCTGTTTGGGATGATAAAGTTTACGTCTTGCTTCCTCACTCAATCTTCTCCTCCACTCACTGTTGTGCACTACTTTTATTTTGTTTTGCTGCTAACATTTGGTGCAGAGTTATTTGCTTTACCCTGCTATCTCATAGTTATTGAAACACTTTGGGCTGAAAGGTGCCACTATTATGTATTTATGAAGAACATTCTTATGGCTGTAGACTGCTTGTACTGCCTGGAACAGGCACACAGAACTGCCAGTGCCTTGCTCTCATCTCTTTTTGCACTTCAATTTTTCAGTAGAAATATAAACCGGACAGTTCTGGGTTTTAGACAGTCTCAGTTGTATGGTTTCATAAACAAAAGACTTGGAGTTGAGGCTTTAAAACTAACAAAACTCCTTCATCAAGCTATATATCTGTCATTTTATTCCCTCTTCATATAGGCTATGTAAAAAAAAGAAGTTCCTATTTTAGTCTATACCTCACAACATTCTTTGGTAAATGCAAGCCTTATAGAGACCTATTTCTGCATATATTTACAAATACTATTTATGCCTCATGCTACATCCTGTGAGGGAAATGGATGCGTTTCACCCCTATGGAATTTGTATGGAATGAAAGGAGTAGTATTATTAGGAAGTCAGCTTTTCTTTAGCAAATAACATCAATAGGATTTTGTGGTTACCAGTGACCCTTAAAAAGTGGTATTTTTGAAATAGGAAAATTAACACTTAGTGACAGTGTGACATGACTCAAGCAATTTGATGTTGTATGTCAAAACCTACCATAAGCAGAAAGATTTGAGAGAACTGGATATCGTAGAAGAGAAAAAAAAAAGTACTTGTCTTATTTGTACTTGTCTTATTTTTCTCTCTAGTAATTCTATGTGATAACTAATTGAAACATTAAAAGACGTACTATACTTACTTACATTACAAATTCTGGCATTTTTAAAGTTCTCTTATGAACACTTTTAATTTCATTGAAGATAGCCAGATTACAGCCATGTAAATTGAGAATACTCTTGCTTCAGGTTATAAACATCAATTTGGTCAATAAAGCACCAGGCTGTATGTAGTCAGAAATAGAACATGTAAAAATTTTTACAGTTATGAATTAATTTTCAGCAAAAAATATTTGCCAGGAGTTCTCTCTTAAACCATTTTCAGTGAAGAGTTCTTCATGCTATTCCTGTCTTTTACACAGTTTCTCTAACATTTCCACAAGCTGTTCCATCTCTTTTTTTTTTTTTTTTTTTTTTTTTTTGTGATCAGTGGAGTCAAATTAACAATAGACACCCATAACTCATAAATACTGAGTTCTATTCCATAATATTTCATCTGAAAACTAATGTATCCAGCATGCATTCAGACCTAGCCTTAGGGTGTGAAATCTTTGGGCTCCTAGAATAGACAATGAAAGGATTTCACAGAACGGACAAAAACAGAAAGGAGAGAGTATATGTATATGACTGATGGATAGATTAGATTAACATCTTAAGAAATGAATGTTGAAAGCTGATCAATAAAAGAGAGAGAAAGAATGAGGACAACAGTTGAGGGGTATGGTGCTGAAGAGTGGAGTGAGTAATGACAAAGCAAAAGGCAGATACAGTAAGTATTGTTGTATGGAAACCACTGGTTTTGTCTGAGGCTTGATACTTTCCTTTGAAACTGGTGAGAATATGTTAGATTGCAATAACTGTAAATATCATTACCACTAATGTAAGTAAGATAATACAGTATCTGCTTGTAGCATTTTACTGATACTGCTTAGCTCTAAGAAGTAGTCTGTCTTTAGTTAAGCATTTGCAAACACCTCTCTGGTAAGCAAACTTAAATAAATAAATAAATAAATAAATACAGAAACCACCCCCAAGCTTAGGAAGAATTTAATTAAAATTTCTTCAGAGGTTTCTTTATGGTTAAAAAAGACTCTAAAGAGTTCTCTCAGGGCTAGATCCATTCCCTTTCTACATGATTGAGGAGCATTAGTATCTTAAAAGGAAAAAAAAAAATAGACAAAGAGAAACAAAAGCCAACAGCAACAAAAAACCCCAACTGCCACAAACCAAAAGATCTAGAACCCTGCCACAAAACCAATCCTGCTTGTAACTGACAGTCAGAGGGAGTATGCTTCACTGGGAGCAGAATTTCATGTTAAAAGTCATAGTTTTTTTTCAATTCTGTATTCCACTCTGACTTCTCTGTACCACTAGAAATCTTCCTCTTAACCCATGTACTCAGCAGAAGGAATTGACTTCTCCCTGATCTTTTTCTTCTTGCCATTTGCTTGAAAAATAGCTGGCAATCAAACACAGGATTTCCCCAAGGCTGAGGGGCTATGCCAGTGCCCTGTGGTGGGTCGGCTGGAACTGGCTGGAACCAGCTGTTTCCGGCTCAGGGTAGCCCCAGCTGCTCCACACAGAGGCCGCCTGGCAGAACCTGCTGACAGCTCAGCCTGGGCACTCGCGTCCTATACAGCAAAATAAAAGGCTTTAAAGTGAGTTGTGTTTGTGGGCCTAAGCAAAAGTGAAGGGCTGGATGAGGTCCGGATAGTAACACAAACTTTGAGACTTCAAGGAAAAGATTTTGAGTAAGACTGCTGTAATTCTTAAATATGCTTTATTTTATGGAGTAACAGCTATGTATGAATTGCTTTAAAAAGGTTACCTGGACTTTGTAGACATAAGAGTATAAACCATTATTTCCCCTACAAGGAGACAGGGAATTAATTGTCTATTTTGCAAACATGAAGCATGTTCAGAATAAATAGACATGGAAATAAACATGAAATTTCAACTTCAAGAAAACAAAAAGCAGCAGAGTCCCAGCCTCTTCATTGCTGAATGGTTTCAAATGAGTACCACAGCTTTGTGTCTTTTACTAGGATCTATGTAACCTGCCTAGAAATATATGTGATGTCATTTCTGCTGCAACACCCTGCATGAGACACTAAAACTCATTGATTCAAGGAAGTTGTGTATTTTCTTTGGGTAAAATAAAGCAAATCAAGGTGAACAAGAATGATAGGTATACTTCTTTGAAGAAAACCTTTTTAATATCTCCCAATCTCTTTAGTGTACCCGGACCTGCTCACCTATAAAGTGCATAGATTTATATACATACATGTAATATACATATATATGTTTGTCTGTGTTATAACTCCCTGAATTCTGATTGTTTGAAAGATGCGTAGTGAAAGACGTTATGAGTAGTATTGAGACTTGGTGCCTACTTCTCATAAGTCACACTGCAGAAGTCCCACACTAGGACATCACTCATGGTAAGCAGTGGCCACCAACCAACCTGATTGCTCCAATGCTGGGATAATGGAGCTGGATGCATGGAATTAGATGGTGCAGAAGCTAGTCAGTTAGGAAACCTGTCTAAAGAGGCTGGTATAGATAAAGCTCTTGGGAAAAAGTCACAGACTCTCAGTCTCTGGAGAAAACTCATATCAGCTGTCAAGAACAGATACCCCCATAAGGACGATACTGAATGCAACCCAAGTAAATGGACCAACATAGAGAAAGATGTTAAGTACCTGAGAGAAATGGCAGTGAAAGAAGTATTTATTGTGACTGGAATAAAACTGTAAATCCTGATGAAATGCCATGAAATCAACCTATGCTGCGGAAGTTTGCACAGAGTGCACCATCAATGTACTCCCACACTTTGTCACTTCTGACCTAATAGGAGGTGATGATGATGATTATTCACTAACTGTAAATGAAGTGGCTAGCAAAATGCGACAATATGAAGATCATCTCTCATCCCCTATCTGTAACAGCTGTAGAAAGACTGACTAATAAAACTGAGAAAATGATTGAGAAAAATGGGAAACTGTTTGATAAACTGTCTAGGATGGAGGAAAGATCCTATTCTTCCCCCGCCATGGACCAATGTTGCAGCCATCAGGAGAAGACACCCTCCTATGAGACCAATTCAAAGGAGACAGAACACACTGCAAAGTATCTTGGGTTTTTGCCTCTGTGACTATGGTGAGGACATGAGCAGGTAGGATAAGAAACCTACCTTGGCTCTGCAAGCATGAGTAAGTGAGTTGCAAGATAATGCAGACAGAAGACAGAATTCTTCCAGGAGGACTGCTGCTCCAGTCCGTAGAGGGCGGTTCTCTGGTCCAGGCAGAAACTCATCTGCCAATTACAGACATTAGAGGTGCCCTGCTTCCAGCCAGGAGGAGGAAAGGGATAACCAAATTTATTGGACAGTGTGGATTTGATGGCCTGGCACATTAGAGCCACGAAAGTATAGGGCCCTGATGAACACAGATGCACAGTGTACCCTAATGCCATTGAATTAGAGGGACAGAATCTGTTACTATTTCTGGAGTGACAAGTGGGTCTCAAGAACTGACTGTACTGGAGGCTGAAGTGAGCCTAACTG
>VXBJ01004002.1:121422-135467 GCA_013400055.1 Nycticryphes semicollaris | reverse complement strand
TGGAAACACAGTCCTACTATTTGCCATGGACTGATCCTGGCTGCACTAGAGAAGGGTGGAGCTCCAGAACATCTACAAGTACATTGATGACATCATTGTGCAGGGTAATACAGCAGAAGTTTTCAAGAAAGGTAAGAAAATAATTGAGATTCTTCTGAAAGCAGGTTTTGCTGTAAAAAGAGGTAAGGTCAAGGGACCTGCACGGGAGATCCAGTTCTTAGGAATTAAATGGCAAGATGTTCGTCAACAGATCCCAATGGATGTGATTAACAAAATAACATGTATGTCCCCACCTAATAACAAAAAGTAAACACAAGCCTTCTTAGACATTGTGGGTTTCTGGAGAAGACATGTTCCATGTTATAGGCAGATTTTGAAATCTCGGTATGAAGTGACTTGAAAGATTTATGTGGGGTCCTGAGCAACAAGAAGTCGTTGAGCAAATTAAACAAGCGATAGTGTGTACAGTAGCATTTGGACCAGTCCGAACAGGACAGGACATTAAAAATGTGCTTTATAGTGCAGCTGGAGAACTTGAAAAGCAAGTTCTGTGGTGACATGGTACTCCAGAAAGAATTGAGTTAGACAATGGGACTCATTTCAAAAGCAATCTTACAAGTACTTAGGCAAAAGAACATGACATTGAGTGGGTATATCATATCACCTATCATGCACCAACTTCTGGGAAAATTGAGCGATACAATGGACTATTGAAAACCACTCTGAAAGCAGTGGGGGGTGGAACATTTAAAAATTGGGACAAGCATTTACCACAAGCTGCCTCATTAGTTAACACCAGGGGATCCATCAATTGAGCTGATCCTGATCAGTCAGACCTTTTACATACTGTAGAAGGGGATAAAGTCCCTGGGGTGCAGGACAGGAATGTGTTGGGGAAAAGTGTTTTGTTTTTTCCTATTTCCAGGCAAAGACAAACCCATTTGTGGGACTGTTTTTGCCCAAGGACATGGATGTACTTGGTGGGTGATGCTGAAGAATGAAGAAGTTCAATGGGTACCTCAAGGAAATTTAACCCTAGGTGAGAATGCTCAATTCTGAGCTGTGTGATGTTAATTGTTACATAATACTAACACTAATAAGTGTTTTTCAGGATAAAGAAAACCTGAGCTAGCTTCATCAAGTGATGTCCGGCAAACTCTTCCTGTGGACTGGCTACCTGTGGATATGGACCACAATGAATTTCATATCATCTTTTTTACCCTGAGAACCTGCTATGATGAAAACCTGCAATTATGAACTAAATGAACTCAATGAACTTCTGTGTATAAAAATAAATCATAAATAAGGGACATATGCATACTTATTTGTATATATTTGATGGATAATAAGTGATTATAATCTGAGCAAGATGCAAATGGTATGGAGTGAGGGGTGGAATGTCCTGGTTTGAGGTAAAACAGAACCAATTTTCTGTTTTACAGTTTTACTTTTTCAGCTGGGCCTCTTCTAACTAACTCAAGTCTGAAATAACAGCGTATTGTTCAGCAAACTGTTCATTCTCACTGTGATAAGACCTGATTATAGCAAGGAATGTTATGCAGAGGGGCCCTTGCTTATACATATTGCTAGAACAACCAAGGACAGGAAATTTCGTTATTTGACCAATTGGAGGGTTGGAAGCGGAAAAGTGTAGAGGGGTCAAACCTGTAGTAAGGAGCAGACAAGACAGGTGACCCAAAATTGACCAACTGGTGTATTCCATCCCATCCGCATCATGCTTAGTATAAAAGCTGAGGGATCAAAGGTCAACTGCTCTCTTCTTTCTTCGATGGCCGACATCTGAGGAGGACCCTGCCTGTTCGTCTGCATTTGATCCCGATCTGAGCATTCCTGAGTCCAGATCTGGAATCAAGGTCCTATTGATAACCGAGTCCAGTCTGGGACTTCTCCTGATGCCTGCTGGTGACATGATCGTCATCCTGGGAGCTTGATATGGTTTTCTATATATTTTATCTGTTTCATTATTTTATTCCTTTTGTTCTTGTTTTAATTTTAGTATTAGTACTTCATTCAAGTAGTTTAGTTATTCTAAATTCGTAAATCTCCTTATCCCCTTTTTCTCCTTTTCTTTTTGGGGGGAGGAAGGGCCATCTGTCAGTCCGGTTTTAGTAATTTTGGCTGAAACCATGACACTGTGTATTAATTAATGCACTTTCATCAGAGTGCAGGGATTTGTTAATAACCAAATATTGATTATTTTCTTTTTTCCCTTAGAATGGCAGCTGCCTTCAAAACTCTGTATCTGAACTCTCCACCTAATATCTTGTCTCTCTTTCTGTATCTTGATCTCATTCTATCACTCCACCCTAGTCCAAAAATAAATTATGATTTAATTTTGAAAAAAAAAATATTTTTTTAAAGGGGGGAAGTATGACTAAACCTTCTTTATCTCATCCAACCTTTTTATGCATGCATACCTTATATCTGAGATATTTCTCAGGAGGCTGTGGGGAAGACAGGTATGGCCAGATACTTAGGATAAGGGAATAGACAGAGTAAGTGCTTCACAGGAGTGATCACAAGGGAGATAATATAATTTATGAATATAGGTGGATAGGAGTTTCTGGGATCAACAACAACAATAAGTAAAATTCACTCTTGCACAGATGACCCATATTTGTCTGTTCTCTACTTCCATGTTCAAAGTTGAGCTGTAAGTGGGGCACAGTTATGAGTCCCTAAAAAGCTGACTATAATTTGAAATGCTTTGAACTATGAATTTCAAAATGCTTGAGACTCTGAGATTGTAAGCATATGACAGAAACTCCAGCACCATATTTTATCATGTTTTATATTTCACAGATGCTATTTTATTTTTGTGTTCTCATAAGCAGTCCTCTTAAAATAAGAGGATTTTTTCTATGTGATTGAAAGAAAGGAAAGACTGTATTTATAAATATAAAGGAAACAAATAATTTGTAAGACATTTGCCAAAAGATAGGGGTATGTGTTTTGTTTTAGCTTTTTCTTATTTTCTTTCAGAGTAAGCAACAGCTTCAGCAACAGCTATGTGGGATAAATATTTTAAGAACAAAATGAACAGTAAGGTAAAATTGAATAATCTTGCAATCCTAGGTTGGTTGTCAAATGTTGCTGTCCAAAGAACTTATTTCAAAAACAGCATGATAAATAGGTTACTTTGGACTGGCTCTTGTATTACTAAGCTTTATAACAAAATATCAGGAGAAAAAACCAACCAACCAAACAAAAAAGCACAAGGAGGCTGGATAAGTCTGGCTCTTTTGGCATATAATATTGTCCCTGGTTTGTGGTAACTTCCTTCTTGATCATTCAAGGTGTATTATTGTTTTCCTAGACAGTATATTAGAATGTCTATTTTGTTTCACAACTGAATTTCATCTTTCCTTAATGAGCTCTGCGGAGTTAATTAATTTTGACTGTTCTCATGATGATCAGTTTTGCTTTCTCTAGGCTTTGCTAACTGCATCTTACTTTTCAACATGCTATATAGGATCAACATCCCTTTTTGAGTTATGTAGTTTAAGAATAATAAAAACTTGTGCTAATATATGGGAAAGGAGAAGGAAAGCACTGCAATTACAGAGCAAGACTTTTTCCACCTGATAAAAATAAAGGGATAACAGTGAAGTAGCAAGACTTCTCTGGGGAGGCATATCCACTTACTCACCTATGTAATCAGGAAGGAACTACACAGATTATCACTGGCTCCATGGGGATATTCCTGAAATTTTAAGTGTTATAGCATATACAGAAGATACTGATCTGGTTGTGTACATGCAGTAGAATAGATAATACATGTGTGGTTGTTGGGAAGCAATAGAAATACTGTGAAAACCATAATGTGGCAGGACTAACCTGGAAGAGACAGCAACTTTATGTGCAACAGCTTCTCTCAGGCACAGCTGACATCCAGAACAGAAGAGCTGTGTTCGACAGATGCCAAGGAACATGTACCTTTCTCCCATGTATGCCTTGCACCATTGTGTCAGCTGTGTTATCTGACCTGTTGCAAGTGTGTTGCCTATCATATGACTTGTTGGAGGGAATGATTCCATAGCATTGAGCATCTCAGCAATTGGAGAACACTGTTGCTTTCTGTTGCATCCATCCCTACTGTGACAAATATTGTAGAGTTTAGGGTAAAAAAGAAGAAAAAAAAAGCTGATGCCACGTAATTCAAACAAATTATTAAAGTAATAGCTTTCACCCTATAGCAGGTATATTTTGTTGCATGCATTTAATCAGTTTATTTGTAGAAAGCGTGGAATTTTATTTGTATGGGTGATCTAACTCCTCCTCTTCAACTAAAAATGACGTTTGTACAGCCATACTGTATTGGTGGATGCTGTATGTGAAAATGCAAATAAAGCTATACTTTCCTGAAGTGATACAAGTTAAAATAAGACAAAAAACTTGACCAAAGCTAGGCAGGAATTCAGGCTGTGTGTTGCAACTCTCATATATACACTTGGGCATTTGCAACGACACCTGACACTTGTCAGTACAGCCGCAGTAAGTACATGAATCACTCCCTTGGTATCAGATTCAGTGTTGTGTTTCTAGTTCCAAATCAATAACACAAGGGTTTATTTACAATGTAGTGCCCTCAGCTCTCTTTTCAGCTGGGGAATCTTTTATGATTATCTTTACAAACTGTTATATAATCGTGGTGAAAAGAAGGAGAAGGAGCTGTGTTTCCCCCTTTCTGTTTTTACTTTTAATTTATTTAAAAAAAAAAAAAAAAAGAGAGTAAATTAAGTAGTATCTGATAGAAAGAATAGACAGTTGGATGATGCTATACCTTAAACAGACCTGACTCTCTGTAAAATTTCCATGGCAGATGTTTAGTGACTCTCTTTCATTGAATTTATGCATCTGATGCTGAACATCTACATACAAATGAATCTCCCACAGAATTAAACTGAAAGTTATTGTTGGTAGCAGCATGGCATAGTAGATTTTGGTAGATGATCAAAATTAAGAAGGCTAAATTAAACAGCAAACCACAAAGCTAAATGAATATTTATAAGCTCCTTTTTAGTGACTCCTGCCCTTTCAAGCATATCTGTGCCTTTTTTTTTTAACCTGTTGTACACCCCCTTGTATTTTCCCCTTTGCATCCTCCATACATACGCACCTTCTATGATACTTCTATCCCAAAACATTTCTGAGATTCTGTAACCATTTGTCTCTGTTGTGGGTACTTTAATGATGATGAGAGGATGATGAACCGTTTCCTATGCCTGATGCTACCAATTGTGTTTCTTACAAATACTAACTTGGTAGGTGTAATCTAACTATATCTTTTAGATACTCTTTTATAGTATCTTTGGCTGTGATTTTGTAGTGGAATAATTAATTGCTGAAGAAAATGAGCTAAATTGAAGAAAACTGTTACGTCTTCTGCTAACAAAGAGCACACCGGGTTTTAGAACTGGGTGACTGCTTTCTCTATGACAAACTTTTTCACCTTAACATTTTTCTCTCTCTCTTTCAACTGGATGTAGCATTGTATTAAGCACATCATGCAGAATGTCAGTATATTATTAATTGCACTTCTATGGAATTAGTAATATTTTTTTAATTATGAATATTTCATATTGTGATTTTGTATTAATTTAATCTTTAAACTTCAGGTTTTTCTGTTTTACTTCCGAATATCTTGGACCAAAGTGCAGTGAGTTCAATGCAGGCCTTCAGTTGGGCTCTTGAGTCTTTAGTTTTGGAAAAAACTTCCTTAACTCATGGTGGCAAATATTTGCTAACAATGTAACAGTGACCATACAGCTTATAATTTGTTTCTGTCATCTGGCAAGGGAACTGCTTGAGGAAAAGCAATTAAAATATCACTGCCCACAAACTGCTCAGAAATGTAAACAGTAGTACTGTGGAATATCTCTACCTCTATCAAGTGCCAACTTTAAATTGTTACTAACATGAACAGACCATTACTGACCCTTACAGAGCTGGGCTGCAGCTTTATTATCTTGCACAAAACCACACCAGACTTATAATGACCTGCAGAAACATAAATTAGACTTCTACAGACTGAAAGAGAAAACAAAATTTCTATAGATCGAGTTACCGATTTTCAGGAAGCGTTACTGGGATATGTAATCAGTGGAGTTCTATCGATCCCCTGTCTGTCCCCCTCTCCTGATTCACCACCTTTTATTGTCTTATAGCTCTGTGATAATTCATACACTGGCAAAGGGGATAGTTTTCAATTAAAACTCCTTTCTTGAACACCAAGGAGAAAGTGTTTTAAGATGTTTCGCCAGAACAGATGCATGAGAGATGAAGGAAAGGGAGGAGTAGAAATTGGCTCAAAATATTTAGGTTAAGCAGTCTGTTTTGTGGAATCGAATTAGTCATTGTTAGTACTGGTAGTATTTATTAATGATAAAGTGGTCTTTGCTTTGGTATATGTATTCGATAAATACCAAAAGCAGCAAATATATTCTAGTGTAAATAGAGAAAACAGAGTGGGAGAGAAAACAGACAGAAGTAAGGTCACCTAATAGAAAATTAGCATTTAAAATGTAAAGCCAGAGTTAAAGTCAGGTCTTCCAACTCCTAGTCCCCAGTGTCATAGCTGCTGAAATTTCTGTTTTAACTCATGTTGAGTACATCAGTATTCTGAAGAAAAAGAAATTTTAAAGAGAAGATAGCCCATTTCTAGCAGATGAGGAGATGAGATCAGTTATTTTTTTTTAAAATGCTGAATTACTTAATGTGTTTTAAACTTCATCATCTAACTAGAGAGGTGAAAAATAATTTTGAGGAAAGTATAAATAATTAGCTTAAGAGTATCTCTGTTGGCAAAATGCAATCAACCAACAGCCTGAAAAACAATTTTACATGCAATATATAGATCTATGACTTTGTGTACAAATAGGCAACAACAGAATAAGTAATTAACTTTATTAAATAATGGGAAGTAATTATTAAAAGTAAGAGAAATTAATATCAGACTGTCGGAAGAGTTCCTTTCCTCTAGAGATACATGCTAACACATTAAAGAAATTCTCATTTACCACTTCCCATATTTAAACTGTCTGGAAAGAGGAAAGCAAAAATCCTGCAATGACTAGAAAAAGGATGGAAAACAACTGAGTAATATAGTATGTTAGCAGTTAGAAAAAAAGTAAAAAAAAAAAGAAAAAAAAAAGAAAGGTGAAATATACTCTAAATCAGAACAGAAAAACCTAAGTAAAAATACAATTAAAACTGTTTACAGGACAGCTTATTAATACCTGCCTGTTCTTTGCTGCTGGGTCAGTGTTCTCCCTCTTGCTTGGTGCATTGGAGGCTCTTTCTCTTGGCTTTCTCACCCCATCCTCTCCCTCTTCGCTGCTCCCAGCCACAGGCCCCTGCCTGGAGCCATCATCCTGTGTTGGCACTGCTCACAGCCAGTTCTCCCAATCACTGATTTCTCTTGGATGTTGAAATCCAGGGTGGCTCTTATAAACCAGTGTGGAAGGGAATATGAACCTAAAAAACAGGTTACTGATGACTGACAGAGGTGTTTTGTCTGTAAAGGTTTGTCCCTGAGGTTTCTAAGTGTGGAAGATGCAGCTTATTGTCCCCTTACAAGATCAGTAATACCAAGACAAAAGTAGTAAGAGGTTTTCATCCTCATCTTTGATGAAATAGGTTTTGGCATAGCGTGCTACTTCAGCTTTTATTATTTATGTGATTTTTATCTTGGCAGGCTTAAGCTGCCGTATGTTTAATCTTTAATGGATTTAATGCTGCCTGAAGAGGTATTGGGAATGCTATGTAAAAAGAAGAAAATTATTTAGCTGTTGTTACTTCCTGTAACAATGATGTATTCACAGGATAGCATTTAACCAATCTAACAAAGGCTTTACAGCTCAGGGAGGATATTAAAACTAGGTGTGAGAGTGTCTGCTCATAATGACACCCTTCTGCCCTGGACTTCTTTGTGGTGAGGGTGACAGAGCACTGGAACAAGCTGCCCAGGGAGGTCACGGAATCCCCTTCCCTGGAAGTTTTCAAGACTTGCCTGGATGCAGTCCTGAGTGATGTGCTCTAGGCAATCCTGCTTTAGCCGGGGAGTTGAACTGGATGAGCTCTAGAGGTCCCTTCCAACTCTGAAATTCCATGATTCCTTGATTCTGTGACTTGTGGTTAGGCTAGATTCTGGATAAATCAAAATCTCCAAGCCTCATTTCTTTTCCTCCTCCATCAGCCCAAACTCTACCTGATCTTACAGAGAGAAAGCATAGTTGTAGTCCTTTGTAGTTCATGTGCAGGGGTTGCTTCACACTGTAATGTGCAGTATGTAAATGACCTCAGAAGAGGAAGAGGGAGACAGGTCTGTCCATATCTTTTCTGCCTGTCTGCTGACAGCTTTGGGAAGGAGAGGCTGCACTGGAAATGCTTCATCTGTCTGTGTGTGGTAGAGCAGTTCTGAGCACAGACTCAAAATTTTAAGCATGCACCACACTAGAAAATGTATATAACTGTTGCTTTTAAAAAATGGACCTTGATTCTAGTCCTGGTGGTTATATAGGTAAAATTTACTCAGGTTAAATAGCAGTTTTCTCTGTGTTTGGCCACAAAGAAATCAGCTGGTTTCTTCTTTTATTTGAATTTGAAGCATAACAGGTTTTGCAAATTAGAATTTATCCAAAAAGCTGGACTGAACATGTGGATGGGATTGTTATCTCTACTGTATTGTCCTGGAAGTTTTGCCTGTGACTGTGCAAGACTGTGCTGGGTATGTTCTCTAAAACTCTTAATTTGCATGTGTTTTGGGTTATATTCTGGTACTAAATTACTTTCAGGGAAGAGTTAAAACTAGCTGTTGAAAGTTCATTACATAAGTGTTTTTAGAAGAAAGGAAAGGTAAAAGAAAGGAAAGGGAGTGTTTTATTTTTCTACTTGGAAAATATCAATTGTTGTGCTACCAATTGTTAACTTCTGTAGATAGCCGTGTAGTATTTACTTCTTATAAATCCCGCTTTTATGTGGCCATTAACTGCATGACTATAATGGAGGTTTTGTCAGAAGCAGTTGATTGCACTAAGGCCAGACTTCAACCTCTTTGCCTGAGCTGTGTAATTTTAACCATTAGACTAGCAATGCCAGCCTTCATTAAGCCTCTACTCAAATAACCAGCAAGTTTGCTTGAATAATTTTGTTTGTTTGGTTGTGTTTTCTTTTAGCAAATGTATACCTAATGCTGAAACTCAGACTACGGTGTGTCCTGAGGCTGTGCTGAGCAGTCTCTGTCTAGAATTGGGATCATAATCTCACAATTCAAGTTGTCTGGTTTTGGTTTGTTGGTTTTTTTTAATGTTATGTTTTGCTATAATGCAAAGTTATCTTTAAGTTCTAGGAAGAATCATTGATTGTAAATTGTTCTCAGTACTTGCTTTTCCATTGTGAGACTGAACTGTGTGAGAGAAAAAAAAAAACATATATTAACTGATATTTTAAATAAAAATAATCAAAATCTCTGAATTTTAATATATATAAGAAAGAAAGCTACCTGCCTGATGCTTTTTTCTTCCTTGACAGCTGAGGGATACAAGTTTTGATGTCCATAAAAGCTCAAGTATAATTTAAATAGTTTGTGCACCAGCTTTGTTCTGCATTTGTCATAAAGATAAATACCTTTATTTGGGATACTTAGAGCAGGGGAGAAGGAAAGTGGAATGATTGAAGATGATTATGAATAGGAAACTACCATTTAGAAAGTCAGTATTCTAAAGCTTAGCCCTCAAGTGCCTCGCTGAAAAGCACAACCTGTATAAATTTTTTGTGAATGACTTGTTATTCTTGTGACACATTCTAATACTATCAAGTAAACATTCATATATACCTGTAAGAATGTTTTTTGTTTTGGTTTTGTTTTATTTATTTTTAAATCTGCTGCTTGTTAGATGGACTGTTGTGCTGCTGCCAAGAACAAACTTTGTTAATAAAAAAAAAATATTCCTTGTCAAAACCACCTCCCAGAGATATTCAGACAGGTTATTTGCATAAAACTACTACATGAGCTGACTACCCAAGAAATCTTATACTGGATCAGTCTAAAAGTCCACCTAGCTCAGTATTCTGCCTCCAAGAATGTTCCTAAGCAAATGCCAAGGCAAGATGAAGAGCTAGACAGTCAGATATGAGACTTCTTACTGTATTTTTTTTCCAATTGTATTTATTTTTAATGTCAGATAAGTGTTTCTAACATAGATATGCTCCTGTTTATTTAAAAAATCTCAGTGCCTTTCTGTTCCAAGAGTTTCTTCAGCCCTTGAGTCAATACAAGTTTTAGTAGCCACAATATCCACTGGGGAGGAGGTGGAGGAGAAAGGTGTTGCAGATCTGGAACACTTTACACGAAGGAAAATCAACAACAACCCTAACAACCCAGAATTTACTTACTCATTTTTGAATTTTAATCTGGCTTCTTGTAGCTTCATTCAACTCTTAGCATCTCATTGGAGACACAGTGAACAGTTAATCCCTAGCCACTCTGTGCTGAAGACCAACTCTTACAGGTGTTTTCAAGAGCCTTATTTGATACTACCATCATTCGTTTCTAGATGGTGAACTGACATACTGTGCAAAAATCAGCTTGTGCTTGAAGTTAGTCAGTTCTTCTGCTCAAGTGGTTCATGGATTATATCCAGAATTACAAACCTCAGAACTTTTGGAGCTGCTGAAATTAGTGGGAAAATGTTCACCCCATTAGAGGCAATATTCCTTAAATGATTATGTTTGTTTCATAAATGTGTAGAGATCAGAGTGAAAGTGAAAGGGATGTTCCTTCAACGTGTTATCAGACCAAGTGCAGAAATAATCTGCACACTTTTTTTTTTCTAACTTTTTGCAATTAAAAGGTAGCAAATACTACCTCTGCCTTATTCTTTTATGGCCAAATTAACACAATGTAGGTGAATTAACTAAAGTGATTCATCCAAGGAAGTGCTATACAGTACATCCAGGAACTCTAGTCCGTTTGTCTTATGAAGTATCAATATATCTCAAATGATCCCTCAAATGATTTTAAAGAAATTGTCAGGTTTAGTCAAAGAAACCTCCAATGATAATCACTATTGCATAAAAGTCTTAATCATTTAGTCATAGCAATGCTTCAAATTTCTCATAGTTTTTTCAGTTATTTATCCTGATGCATATAATAAAGTCTTATTAGTTAATTAGAGGAAGAAGATTGCAGTGCTTTGATAGGCAAGGCCAAAAATGGATTCTGTCCATAAAAAAGTCACAAAGATAACAAAGGCAATTCTCAAAGGAGGGAATAAGCCATAAATAAGGCAATCAGTTGCAAAACTGGGAATTTACAACTAGTCACTGTTTACTACAAAAGATTAAAACGAATGCAGAATCATGGCAAATGCATGCAAAACTATAAAATGGGGAACATGTGAGTATGTTAATTTTAAGAAGCCCACAAACTCTGACAGACAAACTTTTATAGTTGCAGAAGCAACCATAACCTTGCATGTCTGATTTTCTTTTATCACGTTGTATGACAAAAAAAAAAAAAAAAATCTTTGTGGTGTTAACAGCAGAGATAAAGACCATAACTAAGTTGCAACTGAATTGTGTGAAAATCAGAAAGTAAAATTTGTGATAATAACACTAGTATTTATTCTATGAGGTCAGCCTCAAAATAAGTTCAAACTTCACAGTGTAATAAAACTTAAATTACAATGAAATACAATACATATAGTATATCACATTAATTTAATACATTAAAATTGTAGTCAGAAATAATTGGACTTTCAATACAGAATTAAATGAAGTTGCTGAACCAAAAGGAAATTAACATTGATTGCAAGTTGAATAAACTGTGCAGATTTGGAAGGTCTTGATTTATTGAGGTGAGAACTCTTCTAAGGCCATTAACATAAAGATTTAATTAATGTGTCATGATTTTTGGTAACTAGTGCAAAGAGTTAGAAACCATAAAAAATATCACTTTATTTTGATAATGAAAATCAATATCAAAATTACAAGGGAAGCAATCTCAAGTTACAAGACTGAACAATAATAAACTTAGGTCATGATACAGTGGAGAAATAACAAAAGCTGGTAACAGGCATCATAATTATTGCTATTTCAAATGTGAAAACCTGTTACCTTTCACATTCAAATGATCAAATCTTTGCCTCTTGGTGAAAGTAGCATGTCTAGGAAATATATTTCTTTATTTTTTGCCTGAAAGTGGTATTTCTGTTTCTGTGCTTCCCAGTGGATAGTCCCTTATAGTCCTGAATAGCTGCCCTTTGAGGAGTACCCTAGAACCTATAAGATTATTGCTTCTGTGTTTAATCCTCTTTCTGTACTCTGTCCGGTTTATACCATGAGTCATAGATCATTTAGTAAACTTAGTAAATTTCTGCATAATATGATAAAGTTTTAAAAGGAACCCAATGCTTTTGTAAAATTGGCCATAGGTGGATGATGCTTTGGGATGACATTACTACACCAGTACAGATTAATATTCTGTGAAATAGGCAAGAATGGAAAATGTGAATTATTGGATAAGAGCACTCGTATATAGGTTAATTCCTGACTTGAAAAATCATTCCATTTATGACTCAGTGAAAGGTGAATACTTCCTGTACCGGTTAAAGAGTGGAAGGATAAAACTCATTCATAATTTTATAGCTCTCAAGCTGCTTGTGAAGACCCTGTGAGCATCTATATAAATGGGAAGAGATAGACTGATGTTTTTCTATTTACATTCTATAGACACAAATAAAAAAAAAATCTTACCCTCTCTGCTTTCCCATTAACTTAAAAATACAAGAAGTTTTGTAAACTACACTCTCATTTGTTTTAATGGAGTACTTTGAGTCACAACCCTCCTACCCACTAGTGAATTTTCAATATTCCTCTTACCACCAGTGAATCCTGCAAAGGATAAGTAATTTAACATCTATAATCTAACCCTTTCAACAGTAAGTAACATCTTTTAACTCACTCAATATAAAAAGAGAATGTGTAAGAAATTATACTGAAAACTTTTGAGTCTCAGATTGTAAATGAGGGCCTTCCTCCTTTGTGATGCCTGTGTCCCGTGACAGTATAGCAGGTTAGATCTCTTACCTCTTCCTTCACCACTAGAGTGAGTAGCCCTTTCCTGGAGTGACTCCAGAAATCAGAACAGTCTGTCATGCTGTCCGCTGGATTCCCCAGATGTTTAAAGGAGACAAATTTCTTGAACAGGTGAAAAGAAAGATTGTCTTGAAGTGTGGCCACTTTACCTTCATGGAACCTGTAAACTTCTAGGAGTTGTCATTTTACAGTGTTCATTGTCAGCATCATGCTATTCAACAGATAGCAAAACAGGCAGTTAAAGCTCCTGAAGAGTAAGCAAATAACTTTATTGTACATAGATCCACTTTTTCTGTATAATATTATCAGTACTGTAGGAAAAAGCTGCTAAGTATAGTAAGGTCTTTCAAGTATATTTTGTACAGTACTCTCTGTCTTAGGCTACCAAAAGTATATGTTAGGATACCTGAAGATACTACCTTTCACCAAAACAGCAATCAAAAAATCAGCAAATAGGATGACCAAGTGAATAAAGGATTTCTCTAACTTGCTAACCAAACAAAAGTATCCTTCTCCTCCATTATTTTTTTCTGTATACATATGGTATACCACAAATAGAATACATAAGCTACCTAAACCTAGATATCTCCTATTTTTCCTCTCTTTGTTATTGTAGCTAAAAGCAATTTATATGGCAACAAGTAGTTAAAATGTAAACTGTGCAACTTGGAACTCAGATAAATAGTATAAAAAATCTTCTGACATACAGTTTACATTTATTTCCAAGTTTCCTTCTTTTTTGTACTTTCTGCATTGTAAGGCTATAATTGCACTCCTTAAGTGTCATAAAAACAGTGGTGAAATGGAGTGATAGTGGATTATGACATAGTAAACAATTGGAAACTGCTAAAATATAATATCTTAATTTAATTAATGCATTTATGCTTAAGAATTCTTAAAATAACCTATTGAGTCTTAAGAAAAAA
>VXBJ01004002.1:97531-121410 GCA_013400055.1 Nycticryphes semicollaris | reverse complement strand
AAGAAAAAAAAAAAAAAAACAGCTTATTGTTAGGTTCCAATACAAAGGTTCACTATTGTGGTTTTTATTGAAGAGTGATATTAATGTGTATAACTTACAAACTCCAAATAAGTTCTGCCTCACAGCCAGTCAGAGACAAGAAGACATATAGAGGATTCTGAGATGGCTATAAAAATAGTAGAATAGTTTCATTTTACTTTTACAAAAGTAGAGCTCTGACTCTAGCCTCCGGTGTTATAGAATTGCAACTGCACAAGGTCTAACAGAATCAGAGAAAGATATAGGGTTGGAAGGGACCTCGGGAGATCATCTAGTCCAACCGCCCTGCCAAAACAGGTCCTACTAGAGCAGGTTGCACAGGAACTTGTCCAGGCGGGTTTTGAACATCTCCAGAGATGGACACTCCACCACCTCTCTGGGCAGCCTGTCCCAGTGCTCTGCCAACCTCAAAGGGAAGTAGTTCCTCCTCATGTTTAGATGAAACTTATTATGTTCAAGTTCGTGCCCATTTGCACTTGTCCTGTCACAGGGCACCACTGAAAAAGGACTAGCCCCTTCCTCTTGACACCCACCCTTTAACCATTTATATGTGTTGATCAGATACCCCCCTCAGTCTACTCTTCTCCGGACTAAAATGACCCCCATCCCTCAGCCTTTCCTCATAAGAGATGCTCTAGGCCCCTAATCATCTTTGTGGTCCTCTGCTGTAACCTCTCCAGAAGTTCCCTGTCCTTCTTGAACTGGGGAGCCCAGCACCGGAGACAGTACTCCAGATGGGGCCTCACCAGGGCACTGTAGAGGGGCAGGATAACCTCCCTTGACCTGCTGGTCACACTCTTCCTGATGCCGCCCAGGATGCCATTGGCCTTCTTGGCCACAAGGGCACATTGCTGGCTCATGGTCATCCTGTTGTCCTGCAGGACTCCCAAGCCTTTTTCCTCAGAGCTGCTCTCCAGCAGGACAGCCCCCAACCTGTACCGGTGCAGGGGGTTATTCCACCCCAGGTGCAGGACCCTACATTTGCCCTTATTGAATTTCCTCAGGTTCCTCTCTGCCCAACTCTCCAGCCTGTCCAGGTCTCCCTGTATGGCAGCACAGCCTTCTGATGTGTCAGCCATCCCTCCCAGTTTTGTCTAACTGGCAAACTTGCTGGATGGAATGTACCCTCACATTCTATCCCTTCATCCAAATCATTGATGAAAATATTGAAGACAGAGGATTACATGGGATATTTCAGGCCAAATTCACGTCTTTTCCCAAAGTATAGCTGAGGTGGGGACACCAGTGTCTGAAGGTAATTGCTCAGCTACAGCAGCCAAATGCCAGTGACACACAAAAATGTTGATTTATGTCACACAAAGGCAGCATGGAAAGTAGGCACCTGGGTCAAGTGTGCTTTTTCATTTTTTTGTTTACTTTTTCCAGGGTTCAGTCACAAGAAGTGATACAAAACCAGCCTGAAGACTGGAACTGAGTGTTTGTGGGAAGATTGTCAATTTTAAAGCAGACTCAGGTGTAGATATAACGGCCATATGAGACATGACGTTCAATCCCCACACAGATGAACCAGCTGTTGCTACTCCAAATAACCTTAGAGGCAGCGTAAACAAAACAGCAAAAGCTGTAACTTCAATACTTGTGCTTAGAGTACTTTGATGTTTTCCTTTGTCAGGACACTTAGCACTTTCTTGAGGAAAGGAATAAAAGAAAAGAAAGAGTACACTGGACTCTTTCATTTGTTGTGTATACATTGTCATTGTTTGTAATATTGAAACTACAAGCTTCACAAAGTATCTTTCTCACACTTTTCAGATAGTTTCCAGTGTAACACAGGGTTGGACCATCTACATTCAGCATCATGTATGATCAGATTCTGACATGTCAGACAAACTTGAAAAGCATAACTTTTGTGGTGGAAGTATCATCTGCTGTCACATTGGGAAGAAGAATGTGAAAATCTAAACCTGAGAGAATCTAAACAAAAATTAACTGAGGGAGAGGAAAAAAAAAAAACATTATTGCTTTTGAACTGTGGAAAGCTTTTCTTTGTCTTGTTTCATAATGAAGTTACAAATATATGTGTTTTCCTACATGTTCCTTCTTAGTCAATTCAGCCATATGTGGGCAGGAGCAAAGTTCTCTCATTGTTTGGGTTCAGGGTAAGTCTAAGGGCTAAAATGACATCATGATTCTGGAAGGCTAAAGATTTTCACATGTTGGAAGCTGCCCAGAGCACCAGTATCCTCTAGAAAGCTGCAAGATTGGTGGTAGGGCACAATTTTAAGACAGGATGATTTTTCATTTCCCCCATCTGAAAAAAGACTAGTTCCTCTAAAGTTTGTCTGCTCTTTTTCTCTGATTTTCCTTAGTAAATTCTGTACCTTTATTACAGTTCACAGTCTCCAACTATTATACCCAGCTTTCTAGTTGCAGCCTCGAGAAAGCTGAAACACTCATAAATTGTGTCAATGCAGGATTCTAGTCTCTGACAGATTGCTATTGGATGCTAAAAAGTTGAAAGCTGCTAAAGAAATGCCCAAACCTTGAGAAATGACAGCATCACCAAATACGTATAGAAAATGAATAGGATTAGTATTTATTTGAATATCTGTGACCTTAGAAGCGTATTATTTTACTTTTGTGTAGTCATATCCTGATGCATTTACAGTCTCATTGAGACAGGAAAATAATACTGTCAGAAAAGGAATGACCAGTGAACAGCTGGATATATGAGAAATCTTTTTAGGTAAGTCTGTAGATTTGAATTATAAATTATTAAGAGATCTTGAATTTGTGGTGCCTATTATTAAGGTGCTCTTCATCAGATCCCTTTGAAATATCAGTATTGTTAGACTAGCCTGGTCGAATCCATTTTCAGAATATATCTTACAGTCTGTAGCAAGCATGTAATTATACTATAAAAAAATTTAGAGAAACTGTAGAATAATAACTAGTTTTAATTTCTTCACATTTTTCCCATTTATATTTATGAAAAAAATAATAAAAGAGAGAAAAATAAGTGACACTCAAAAGCATCCTGGTTTTGGAAAGTGTAAGTGGGATTCCTGTCACCCACGTTGAAAGCCTCCATAGAGGGAATTAATTTTCTCCTTAGAAAAAAACCATAAGGTAAATGGGGTAAAATCAGTGTTTGGAGGTACCGCTTCTCTTCATTGATTACCGCAGGAACCTTTTAGAGTAAGTGGCTTTTCAACAGCAAAAATTAAATGAGATGGATCTTACACTAAATAACCCTTTAAGAGACAACGGCTGTGAGAGGACATTCTTGGCAAACATCTCATGAACAACAAAAAGACTTACCATAGTGCTGTAATGACCAAAGTAGTTGCTATCACCGTCTGGAATCTACTGAGAGTAGAAAAAATAGGTGTAAAGCATGGATAATCACAAAACCAGGTGCTAACAATTTGTGCTGTCTCCACATACTGCAGACGAAGCCTATGGTCTGGGTGCTTATATTCAATAAGAATTTGTTGTTACTTGCTTGTAGCAGATGCATTAAAATACTTACTGAATACACCAACTGTATTGATAAATAGTGTGCATATACCCATGCTGTGGCTTGTATGTCTGGAAAAATATTAATTAAGGGGCATTTGAACTTCAGTTTGCTACATCCTAATTTCCATTTTCCAAAATTATATAGAAGTTTTCTAATACTGGCAGTGTCAATACTGAATTGTCAAGCAGGGAGGGAAGAAACCAAAGATAAAAGATGGTGAGTTAGGTAATGGAAGTCTATATTAAAAAAAAAGAGTCTTTCCACCTCATTATAAGGCTGGGTGTGGATTTAATTTTGGTTTAATGAAGTTGTAAGACTGGTATTAGATAAGAAATGCATACTTTTATCTGTGCAGTGCTTCATAGTAACAGCACTGGTGAGGCTCCATCTTGAATACTGTGTTCAGTTTTGGGGCCCTCACTATAAGAAAGACATTGAGATTCTTGAGCAAGTACAGAGAAGGACAATGAAGCTGCTGAGGGGTCTGGAGAGCAAGCCTTTCATATAAGGAGCAGCTGAGGGAACTGGGGTTGTTCAGCCTGGAGAAAATGATGCTGAGGGGAGACCTAACCACTCACTACAAGTCCCTGAAAGGAAGCTGTAACGAAGTGGGAGTTGGTCTCTTTTCCCAACTAGCAAGCAATTGGACAAGTGGAAGTGGCCTCAAATTGCACCAGAGGAGGTTTAGATGCGATATTAGGGAAACTTTCTTCACTGAAAGGGTTATTAAGCATTGGAATAGGCTGTCCAAGGAAGTGGTGGAATTGCTATCCCTGGTGGTATTTAAAAGATGGGTAGACAAGGTTCTTAGCGACAAGGTTTAGTGGTGTTTTTGGCAGTTTTTAGATTGATGGTTGGACTCTATGATCTTAAAGGTCCCTTCCAATCATAGATTCTATGATCATGAATAAGGCATAAGATAAGCAATGGGAAGACCCCTTTTTAAAAGAAATGCTTTTGGTTTCCATAACAGAACCTTGTAGTTCTTATTATTTGTGAGAGACTTTTCTTTAATTCAAAGAAATACTGAAGTAGAAGGATATACTCCAGGCCTTTGTAAGTCCTCAAAAGTCTTTGTAAAAGCTATTGAGTAGTGGTCAGGACTGATACTGTCATGGTTCTGGTTGAAAGCTAGAACTAAGAGGCAAAAATAGTTTATGTATAGCTCTACAGAAAGATAAGAATTCCTTATCACTTGAAGCAGAACTAAGGATATTCTAGCTACCTTACAAACAAATCAGCACCTTAGTCATCCTCTAGTAAGGCTGAGATATGGCCATTGATACACTGGCTTTCTCAGCTTGTCCCAGGGAATTAATTTCTTCCAAAAGAGATATTAAAATGACCTGGTGTTAGGCTGTTCTGCTCATCAAACCTGCCAGGGATAGTTTTGAAAGTTAAAGGTACACAGAATTCTCAGTTGTTACGTGTTATGACTAACGTGTTCATTTATCAAAACCAGTATTTTAAAACTGACCTAAGTTTCTTTCAGTTTTTGTAAAATATAACTGTTAAAGAACTGAAAGCTATGAAGCTGCCATAGGTGCTTTGTTTTTAGCTTGTGTGTAAAGGGAGATTTTTGCTACGTGAAGGTATATGTTTTAACTTTACTGTCAAGGATTTCCATGTCTGGTTGTCTGGTTGATGGCTGTAACATTGTGTAATATGATGTGTGTTCCAAGCCTTCAGTGTTGATGATTTCTTCCTTTTCATATACAAAAAATTAATCACTCAACTTCTCTCTAGTTTTCCTTCAAGTATGAACAATGGGTGCATAGTCTGAATCTAGCATATACTATTTTTAATATAAACAACATACCTTGGATAAAATGGAGGGTATAGAGATCAGATATGACTTCCTTTGTCTAGTTATCTTCCAGGTATTACTAAGAATTTGAGAAGAATAAAGTAGAAAGTAGGGTTTAGCTTTATTATAGATGTGAATCATATCACTAGGAGATAATATATTATTTTTCTGGAATGACAATGAACATGATCACCTTAAGAGGCTCCCTTTGATGCAGTATTTAAAATGATAAATAAAGGATGCATTAAGAATAAAATAGAACCACAGGTGGTGTTTTGATTTCTCTGTTCCACATTTCAAATACTGAGAATAAATTAATAGATAAATGAAAAATCCATTTGAACTTTGGAAAAGACCATATGCATTGTTAAAATATTTAGTTTCCTGGTTTGATTCTGAATTAAAAACTTCAAATAGTAAATCAAATATCCAAAACCAGCAAGGTTTTAAGTTAAATGTTAAGAAATGTTTAATACGTGTCATCATGAATTTGCTTCTAAGTAGTGGTAATACCAAGACAGGTTGAGAGGTGCTTAAAATTCTAGCATCAATCAATAGATTTAATGAACTCTTTCCACTGGTTTAATGAGGACATTTGTTCATTCTTAGGTTCAACATTCCCTTTATTGTTAATATTTACATGATCGTATCACTTAGAGAGCATGTGTGGGTGGGTTTCCCTATGATTGCCCAGGCAGGTGTAACTTGTGCAGCTGGAGCCTTGCAGCTGTGGAGAAGGTTTCAACACCAGCAGATTTCTGCTTGTTTGACAAAGCTGCTCTGTGTGCTTCTCCATGAAAGACTGAAACTAATTTTACAAGTCAGACAAATGACAAGCGGGAGAGCACGCTGTCCTCCCCACTGTGCCAGTGTAGCACTGATTCACAATGAGAACAGATGACTTAGCCGAGACTGGAAAGAAAATATGTGGCAAAGTTGATTACTGGCTTGAGTGCGCTGCAATACATCAATTGCAAAAGCATCAGTGCTGTATGTTCTGTGGCCTTCGCCTTTACCTGGAAACTCTCTGCTTCTGGTTTGTTAAGGCTGGAAGGCTGGGATTCTTGCCTTCTGCAACAATTAGTGTCAATGTGGTGGCTGGCAATGTCTTCTACCCAGACAGTCCATGCATTTTCTGATCTAACTGATGACCTCCTTGAAAAAACATGGTGATCAAAAACCTGTATAACTGAAGTCCTGATTCAAAGTTTCTTGTTTGTCAACTAAAATGCTGACACTATGTTACTACCTTGACTATGTGTGGACTCACTAAAGTGATTATTGTCACGTAATGTCATAATTTTGAATTGTCATCAAAAATTATGACCCTGCAAAAATGTTTGCAGGCACTGTGAGATGTCTAGCTGCAGCTTGGATATGGAAAAAAATGTAGGAAAGTAAACCTTGCTAAATGAAAAAGTAAAGTTCAAAATAGTGTATAGAGGAGTGAAAAGGACGCTTAAGCGAAAAGCAGTAAATTAAAAGTGTGTAGAGTTGAAAAAGATATGGAGATGGATGAAAATAAGTATTTGAATTGCTTCTGAGAAAGCATTAAGGTATGGTAGCATCTGTATCAATAGTAACAATACAATTTATCTTCTAACAGTACCATTTGTATTTATTTTCGTCTAGTTCTGTGTCCTCTTCTAGTGTGAAATATTGCATGTTTTTTTCTCAACTGCTTCCTCTAACAAAGCATTTGCCATGGTATTGCAATATAATAATTGCTTTCTCTGACAATGCCTCTCTCACTCCTCTCCATGTTTTCTGGGTGTTTTATTTCCCCTTTAATATTTTTGACAGGTGTAACAGAATAGCAAATTTGGGTAATTCTCAAATGAGGAGGTCATGTAGAGAGGGGTTCTCTTATTTGAACCATATACAGATTTGAGAGATGTTCTTATAACTCTTGAAACCATTTCACTCTCTTAAAGGTGAATCCTGATTGAGCTCTTCGAGTTTGAAAAATATTCCCACCAAGTTAGTAACGGATTTGAACAGCAGTCACTTCTCTTTCACCTGTCCTGTAAAGAAAACTTTCAAACATAGAGTAGTATAACAGAATGTTACACTCTATTATGCATTTCTGCACCACATAGAAGTGGGCAAATTAGCAGGGGAGGGAGAATGCCAAACCTTTGATCCTAAAGAAATAGGAAGAATGTTTAAAAAAAAAGTTTTTTGACTATTAAAATATTTGCTATGACCACAAGTGAAAGTCAAAACCTTAATTTTGTGAAGAAGAAGGAGATGATGACAGGCTAAGGAGTCATTGCAGCTGAACAGGTCATCTACAACAGCAGTATCTAGCAGACAGTTCATCTACATTAAATGGTGAGCTTCCTTAGAGTTCACATTATTCATCTCATCTAGATTAGTCTAGCTGTTCCTAGGTTCTTGATGTCCACAATTTCTGCTGCTGGATGGGAAAAGCAAACATATAATATGGATGGATTAAAAGAGGAGGTGCTTCTATTTCCTTAAACTCAGTAGATGTTAGTATCACGTGCATGAACACTTCCCTTTGAGTTCAAAGTCAAGCAGGGCCTTCCACAAGTAATTAATCCTTCAAGTAATTTGAGATCATTCCAAGGTATTTCAAAACAGTGTTTGAAAGTACTGGTTGGTGTGCTGCATGTTCCATTATTTGAACAGGTAGAGTAATTTGCTACTCTGTTGTTCAGAGCAGAGTAACTGAGAGTTGTCTTGTGCCAGTGATGGTTATCTATTGGTGACTTCTGACTTCAGAGGAAAATGGTTTTAGATACTGGCTTTCTTTAAAAGTCTATTCTTCACTTTATCTGTGGCAATACATGCTTTTTCACTTCCTTTAGAGTTTTCGGAATATGAGTACCATTAATTTATAAATTACCAGGAGTTGACAAAAAAGTAAGTGTAAATGATGGATTCTTATGTAACAAATAGGGTAAAATCCTGGACCTACTGTACTCAATGACAGAAGTCTAATAATGGAAACAGTTTCATAAAAATATTTCATTATCTTAACTAAACATTAAAATAATGTTAACTTAAACCTTCCCTCACTGAGCTGAATTGAAATTAATGTGAGTGGGAAACAGGAACAAACTACTACTGAGAAAAATAATTCCATCAGTAGGAAATTATTGATGTGGCTGCAGGCATTTTATGGGTTATGCTTACATAACAAGTTATTACCAGTAGAAATAAGCATGGTGGAATGGCCACCAAAATTATTAGGGTGCTACTTGTTCTATTACTGCAAGTAGTTTGGTTGATTCCAGAATAACCAAAGTTAATGGGGCTGCTAGTCTAAGTAGAGTGAGCACAATTTAGTCCTTTACACATACATATTTATGTATTGTTGTTTTGTGGAGCACTAGTTCAAGCCATGATTATTCAATTAAGCCTTTGCATTCATTCAAATTTTTCACATGCTGCTTCTATTTATGAAATGTTATCCAGGCCTAATGAATTTGCAAGACTTAATGAATTTTTAATCGTGAGCCAACGATACAGATTTCTGTGAACACTCTGAAGCCATCTGTCATTAAATACTTTTTACAAAACAATTCCTTTTTGCTTACCTGAATCTTACTTCCCTCTTTGTTATCTTATTGCTTGACTTCACTGAAATACAAGACATAAGTTACTCAGCTTCTGAATACCCTCTGTATTATCAAAGTTTTGAGATTGAATGGTAATTTACATAAAGTAAAAGCTTAATTTGATTGATATCTTGTTATTTGTCATGGAAAACCTTAGTATGTATGACTTTTAGTATTTTTGGGCTCATTTGTTTTCATACAATTTTCTTGGGAAGTATGCATATATTCTATGAATAAGCAATGGAATTGTTTCTTTGCATTGCCAAATTTACGATGATAGTGCAACCAATACTGGCTTCACCATCATAGTAAAAAATATTGGGGTTTTACATAAAAAAAAATAAAAATATTTTTCTGTAAATATAGTGACATTAGAGAGGTTGCACTTGCAATTTTCTCCATTCATGTTCCCCTTTTGCTATCACTTGAGTGAGGTAAGTTTGTATTACCTTTTATACCTTAGATACTGGGCAGTCAATGTAAATACCAGAAGATCATTCTTGTAGTTATTATTCTGTAACTCTGAAGAAGAGTATATTTAAAGCTGATAAGAACAGTAGAAATTATGATAAACTATGCTTCGCAATACTGAATTTAGTGGACAACTGGATGTGAAAAGGAATTTGTAATCATGTTTCATATTCAATACAAAAACATATTTATGTTATTAAATTCTAAACCTGTGTAGCAATTTGCATCAAGAGGTTTATTTTTTCCAAGAGAAAAAGTGGGGATGATGCTTCTTTTTAGCCCAGAACCCTTTGGTTGAAGTTTATATTGTGGGGTTTATATGTAGTTACTTGTAAGTGGTAATTTTACTTCACAGAGAAGAACACTGAGTAAATTAAAGAAACGTTTTTTGACCATGATGCACAGTGCCGTGAAAAGTGATACTGTTGCCATGTAAGATGTAAGCTGTCTTTAACAATGCAAAATCATTAGTTGTTTTTGAAATTTATCTATTGAACCCCTGCTCAAATGTCTGTTACATACCTTAAGCCTTTTTTTTAATAGGAAAATCTGAGAATATATTTTAACTATGTTAATCAACTTTTCCAAATGAAAATGTAAGACTATAAGTTTTTGGCATTGACAGAAAACAACACATAGTAATTTTGTTCTTTCAAAATTATCAGAAACTTTATTAACTAAAGAAATTATAAAATTAGAAACAGTATGTTTTAGAAAAAACTGCTTAATATTGAAGAGGTAAATTGTTATATTTCAACTATTATTTAATGAAGTCTATAATTCTCATTTTCTTTGAATGATAAAGTAAGGGTAAAGGAATGAAGTCAGTTATTTTAGCTACATTTTCATGTGACTCGTGATGTTAATGTTTCTAAACTACTGGAATTGTGGTATAAAAACCTCTTTATAAGATAAAGTGCATGACCTAGTGCTCATAATATTGCCTAACATTTCATAGGTCAAGGGCCCTATAAAACACATTATTAATTTTCCTTTCCTTTATTTTAATAAATGTGTGAAATAAAAAATCCATTGATGTCTTGGGGGTTAAGTTCTAGGATAATATGGTATGGTACAAGAACTCTTGGGCAAATGGTTTTTGTAGCCAGAGGCTCCTTTCAGGTATGGCTGAGGCCTGAGTGTAGAAAGCAGATGCAAACCTATGGCAAAATAGTGGGGAAGTAAAATTAAAAAATCTTCCTTTGTGATTTATTTGAGAAAACATAAGTTGGACCAGCAGAGGATCACAAGACCTGCAGTGACCTCTTCTCTGGGTATTCAGACAGAAAAGTGACCATACTCAAAAGTTTTACATATGTCTTTTTTGTCAGTCTTTCAAGAAAAACCTCACAGATCTTCTTACCTGGATAGTGCCGTTGGCAGAAAAGGAGGGGATAATATGAAATTAGACATAAAAAAGTGGGGGGTTTAGGAGATACAAATGAATAATTTGAGATATGGATTATAACTACCAATTTAGATATCTTCCTTCTTTAGTTAGACTAACTCTAAGGTCTTCCTTATTTAAATCTGAAAATGAGGTTCTGTTTGTTTTGGTTTTCAAGCTCCAAAGGTCTGTAGAGTTTTATCTCCTCTTTCCTGGGAGCTTCTATATTTGCATTCTGAAGATCTTGTAATATATTGTGAGACAGATTCAGCTAGGTTAAATAGCTTCCTCTCTTCTGTGTTCAAGAGACCACATCCCTGAAACAGACTTTTTCACATGCTATTGAAAACAGTTGAAAAGAAAGACCTGACCAATTTTGCAGTGTTGGCTGAATTAATGTTTTTATTTTCCTACTGCCTTTTGAGCTTGAATATTGAATTAAAGAAGATGAGGGGCAAGGATTTGAAAATGGGAATTTCTAACCCTTTCCTGCATTGCTGTGAAGAACAAGGGTTGCACTAGTGACTGTTTAGACAGTAAGTTTCTAGACATGCAAAGGGAAACTGCATTCTGTTGAGGAAACTTTGCTGGTCTAAATGTTAACTTTAGTAGAATTAAACAGTTGTTGAGAGCAGTGTTGTGGAAGAGACTCTGGTAACCCAAAGAATTTGGTGGGAAAAAAATAAATGTGGAGGTGTTCCTCCTGTTCTTTCACTCACCTGTCCTCCCACCCCTGCTCCATTCCCCAATGAGTAACCCACAAAAATCAACCAAAATCCTAAGTGAAGTAAAATTCTTTGTAAGAAAAAGGAATTGCTGATGAAGTGAAGATTTCATCCCCTTTCATCTCACTAGAGATGACTTTTTTCAGCATGTGGCAATAGATATTTTGGTGGAAAGCCACAGAAGTAAGTTGTTTTTCACTGTTGGAAATATCCATTGTGCACCTAGAAATTTCGCTATAGAAATGGCCACTGGGCTCCTCTTTCTTCTAGCTAACTCAAGAAGATGCAAAGAGGCAACAGGGTTAATATATGAAACCTATTAACTGTCATTTTCCTCAAGTAAATACATTGGATTGCTCAGTGCCCTATATTAGACATGGAGTAATACGGTATTAGATTGAGTATACAGTCTATTACATTCTGTAACTTTAAAAGCCAGTTTTAATACATATAAAAGTGTAGTTGGGATTTGGTTAAAGTTGAAATCTCCTGTCCTTTGAAATGTCTCTTCAACATTTTTGACTAGCTGCAGCATTTTAGATTGTCTTTCTTTTTAAGAATATTAATGGATGGCATTTTTCAAATGTCTGAAATGTAGGCAAACAAAATAAGTGTTGCCTTTTCAGAAAACTTTCCTCTACTTTTTGATAGCCTTTTAGAAAGGGCAGGGTTATGCAAATTCAAGATACAAATATCAAAGGAAAATGGGAATAATCTTCCAGAAAATAAGAAGGGAAATGCACTCAATTCCACACCTTTTTGTTTTGTTTTGTTTGTTTGGTTTTGGTTTGTTTTTTAATTAATGAGGAGATTATTTGTGTTTCGCTACACAGAAAAATCTATTTTTGAGAAAAAACCCTACCTTTTATATGTTAGGTATAAGTTTATGTGACGCTGTGCAAATTGGAGGAACAATAACTAAAACTATAAATTATACCTTTTTGTCCTAGACAGGTTTTACTACAAGATTACTACAAAATTCAGTGTTTAAACTGGAGCTTTTAAAATATTTACATAAATGATTTGGGTGAAGGTTCTGAAATGCTGAACAAAGCGGTTGATTGCATAATGTCTTTCACCAATAAGTATCTCAACTAATATTATGGAAATACAGTTTGCTGTAGATGACTACTAAATAATGATTCTAGTGCTAAAATTGATGTGGACAACTGCATTTTTTTCAAGAATCTGGCTTTAAATCTTGGCTCTTATGATTGACCTTGTATGTAACTAGTGACAAAAAAAGCTTCGCCAGTAAGTAAATGTTCTGTCAAGGGCTAAAGCTTGCCAACATATATCTGTGTCAGTGACACTGTCAATTAACAGGACTGCTTCTGTAATTTAAATGACATGGATAAGTGTCCATCTATGGAAAGATTATGAAAATTATAACATGAGTAAAATGTAATAAACAAGAAGTGTAGCACAAATAACTTGTGATAGGATCCAATATGAAACTCAGAAGGAGAAGGATCATTTTATTGCAGAAAATTCTGTGTTGTAAATTCTAATAATGAAAAATTAAGTTATAGTGGACACATAGAAACTTAGAAGGTGCGAATAATAATATGCCATGTGATCTTTTTCTTGTTTTCAGAAATCTTACACTCCTAGGAACTGATATTAATGTTACATTCCTGCCTCCTGAAAAAAGATTGTCTTCAGAAGGAATTATCTAAAAAATTTTGTAGCATTTCTGTTGTTTCTGATAGCTATGCTACCTTTCTAAAATAAACAGTCTTTGTGACAGAACCTGAATTTTTCAATGTATTAGTAGTAACAATGTCACAATTAAAGTAATGGTTTGATGTTTTCTTGTTATTAAACCTCAATTTAGGTCTTCAAAATTATAAAATTCTAATGTTCTTGAGATATTTAAAAGCTTCAGTGCTTAAAAAATTACTTTTTACTGAACAACATTTGATCCTTTAATAGAATTCAATGAAATGTGGAGAACTTGGAGTAATTAATTTTCTTGCACTTTAAATTACTCATATAGTTTGTTATTTTTATTATTTTGTGGATTCAGCAATTAATTTTTATAACACAGCAGTATTGATAAATTTCTTAAGCTAGACCAAATGAATGCTTTTGCTTGATAGTCTGTACTCTTTAGTAAAACTGTCTAAAACATCTGTACCTTTCTCTTTTGATAATATCAAATATTTGTGTAATTTGTTCTAGCTTGGTTTTGCATAGTTTAGAGAACACCACTTTTCTCAACAGATTTGCACTCCTGCATACAGTTCGCCTTAAGCTTCAATTTGTGATATGTAGGGGGAACTATAGAGACACTGTTTGGGGATATATGTATGTGTGTCTTAATTTCAGTAGGAATTCACAGTGTGTTGCAGAGTGCTAGCAGACTTAAAGGTACCTCCTAAGACTATGGATGGGGAAGAAAACATCAGACTAGTCCAACGCTCCTGTGACTTGTGGGTATGAGTAAAGGATATCAAAAATAAGAAAGAAAAATACATGCTTTACACATAGCACTACCGTTTCCCCCAGTTGTTTAAGTTGTCAAATCTCCTTTTATCCAATTACATTGTTTCCATTTGCCTCTCACTATGTCAGTAGATACACTATACTTTTCTTTGCCTATAGCGGTGATTGCATTTTCCCAGTATTCCCTTAAAATAAATTCCCTTTCCAATACAAAAGGCAATCATTGTGGGTGCTTAGTTTTCTATTAATCTTGATCTGTATTGAATAAAAAAGAAGTAAACATCTGGAAAATCCCAGCAGCAACTTAAAAGATTAAGATTTATTTTAGTGACCATTGGAAAGCCATAAAGACTTTCATGAGTCTGCTTAGCTTTCTGAGGGAAAATTTCCTTGTCATTTTCCTATAGGTGTTTCATCTAAAAAGTGTGTGCTGTGTGCCAGGAGTGAAGAATAGATGTATTTCCTATGGGTAATTTTAAAATGCTGGGTGGATTTTATTGTTGTTGTTTATTTCTTTTGCAAATGCTTGAAAAACTTTTTGTATTCAGCCTGGGTAAAAAACTGAGTACAATCATGGGACTAAAAATGAGTTTTGATTCTATACTCAAAGTATTGCCATGTTACAGGGATGGCAATTGTTCATTATTTGTTACAGTATAAGAAAGGATCAACCTCAGCAGTGAACTGATGAACGAGATAATTCAAGGAAGAATTGACATTGCTTGAGGCGAAAATGCTGAAATATTCTTCAATAGAATTATAAGAACATGAGAGAATTTTGCAGAATGAGTAAAGGTCATTTGGCCCATCAAGACATACTCTTTTTAGTAGTCTGTTTCCCCAAGGATGATGTGCAATTGTTTCTTGAATGACACCGGTGCTTTTTGCCTCCACAACTTTGCCTGCAGGCTATTCCAAGTATTTATTATTCTCTACATGAAAAGGTGCTTTCTGATATATGTGCTGAATTTATTTTTTAATTTCCAGTTATGTTCTCTTGTCCTATAATCTGTGTTGGAATGGAAATAATAATTTGAGTTGACATTATCTGTGGCAGTTAAGACTTTATACGCTTCAAAAAAGACAGTTCTGCCCTGTCTTTAAAATTAGATGCCCAGATTTATAATGTAAGTAACCACGACTGCATATCAAACGGTGGCAGGGGTCTCCCTAAGAAGATTTCACATCAAAATCAGTCTTACTTCCCTAAATGTGCTTTGCTGATGTTGCTGATATTTTGTCCCCCATTGACCAAAAACCTGTCCAATATAGAACATCTGAAGACACTTGATGTCTTTTTTAACATTAGCTGAAGTGAAAACAAAAGCAAGATGTCCTTTAAACTTTTTGTGACAGATAGAAAAGTGAGAGACTAGGGCCATATCAGTAAAAGTTCCCTAACTCCTCCTTTGTATTTTTTTCAAAACACATGGATCTTACTTCTGGGTGATTCTTCTTAGTTCTGGGTGATTTAAAAAAATTAATCAGATTGTCTGCATTGCCTAACTTTTAACAGCATCAGACTAGGGTTATTGCCCTAAAAGAAGGGATGCCTAACCTTGAATCTTTAAGATTTTTGCCCAGGACTGGACAGGCAGCCCAGGTAGCTGATAAGTCAAGTCAGTCACAACCCGTGCCTGTTTTGTCTGTGTCAGGCTCTAGAAAACCAGCTAAGACAATGCTTAGCTTTATGTTCCAGAAACTACTGCTGATGCAGCATCATAGTCTCCACACTGCATTTCTTCTTTGCCTGGAGACAGAGAAATCAAAGGTTCTTCCTCTCTCATCATTCCCCATCCAGCTGCTCTGCTCTAGTTCCATCCATATCTAAACTTTAGCAGCAGAAGCCTTACCTGGCCTCAGGTAGACCATGTCTCCAATGTTTTGACAAAAAAACCACAACAAACAAACAAAAAAAACCAACTAAAAAAAAAAAAACCCACAACCAAACAAAAGCATGAAGTTAGTGCAAAGTTTTATGGAAACGCATACAGTGCTTCCACTCTGGCTCTGAGCTAGGTATTCCTTCCATAGGCAATGACTTTCCATGGAACATTTGTAAATCAATTCCTACTACACATGGACAGAGTTTTGTAAAAGGGGCAAGCAGGAGCCAAACTAGCAATAAAATATGTATTTATTTAGAGACTTATAAAATATCAGGGAGGACTTTAACTTTCCATATATTAGTCTCTGGAACACAATTAATATTATATGCTCTTATTTTCTGCTAGAAAACCAGCACTTGAATCAAAACCCACAAAAAAAGTCATGATCAATTTCCAGCCCTGAAGGAGTTTTCCTTCTGGGCTATGAATGTTTGTATTAACTGGTTTTCCAATGGGCTTTCAAGAGAAGAGAATGTCAAGCTGTATCTGAATAACCATGGAAGTGGTCTCAGACATAAGCAGGGTCTCCTGGACCCTCTTATCCCTGATTTAACAATAAGAACTTAATCATGATAATTGTTCCAGATCATTGTTACGTGGGGAGAAGAGGTCCATGAACTAGAGAGATTTTATGCTATCTTCAATATGTAAATCATCCATTTAACCTAGAATCCTCTGCAATATCCTTGTGATATACTGGACACAAAATATGTGCCTTAACTGTTAGAGTTTTGCAAAATAGTGACTATTTCTGATTGTGGAAATTTGGTCCTTACTTCCTTTCCCAGTAATGAATATGATCATGAGTAGACACACTTTCTCCTGTGGAGTTATAGTGCCTGATGTACTATTACTATTTAACAATATCAGCTCTGCTGAGTTGAGACTGAATTGTGGACAACCAGTTCTCTTTATGCAGGTTCTAGTCTTAGGTGGACATGACTACTGGCCACACCTCTGGAACTGATATGGAGGAAAACATTAAGTTTAGTCTCATGTTGATTGCTGGCAACATGTGGTCTGTCATTACGCTTTTAATGGTCTGGATTTCTCCAGTACAATGTATCATAAAAGAACTTCTGGTAATCACTTGTGACAATAGTTCTGGTGAAAAGGGTTAGTTTTCAACCACCACCTTTTGGTACCTCTCACATGATTGTCTTCACTGTTTCAGCTCTGTCAGGGAGAGCAGTTTCAGGTGCACTAATGAAGACAGGGCTGGGTTGCTGCTGGTCAGAACTGGTCTGTACAAAAAACTAATAAAAATTGTAATGGCATTGACTGTTTAGTTTACACTGGCATCATAGGAGGTCTATGCTTGATGGGAAGATGCATTCTATTTTAAACTTAGGGGAATATGGGGAACCCTAACCACTGTCTTGAGAAGTTGACTTGACCCATACGTTCTTCTCACTGCACGTGTGCTAAGACTCAGACAGGCACAAGGACAAGGTAGCCTACAGATACCTTGCTAGAGCTTTCTGAATGAAACCCCTATTATTAGATATAACACTTAAAATGTGTTAAAAAAAAAAAAAAGGGAGGGAGAGAAAAAATAAATAATATAGAATATTCAGGTTTTTTTTTTTTTCAATTGGAAAATAATGTGAAATAAAAAGGTGCCTGTTTTTCTTCCAGTTTTCTCCTACCAAATAGTGAAACTCAATAAAACTAACTTTGCATAAATTTCATTATTGTTGCAAGAAAAAAAATATAATAATATGAATTATGAAAAATATAGATTGGATAAAACTGTGAGCAACTCCAGCAGAGAAAAAATAGTCAATATGTCTTCCAACCTTATTTTATTTTAATAGATTTTAGGTTAGCAAAGACTGTTTTATAAAATAAAAATCTATGTAGTTGATTTTGTTTAAGCTCTAAATTAGTATCATAACAAAAAGACTATTAGTTTTAGCACATATCTGTATTTTCAAAGGATATGCATATCTAACTTAGGAGAGGGTAATTTAATTTGAGTAAACCAATGTTTCACATATATCTAGAGGCCATATTTTAACCAAATATGCATTGTGTTTAGCCTTAATGAGGCTTGCTTTCACAGGTGTAAACCAAGGTCAGTTATGCTAATCAAACCAGAAATGACTCCCCTCTGAAGACCAAAACATTGCTAGAAGCAAAGAAATCAATAAGATTTAGCCAGAAACTGAATATGGCTTGTTTGTTGCATCTTGAAATGATGTGTTTACCTGACCTGTTCTTGAAGTCTAAATATTTAGAGTTCCTTAATTCACCTAAATGCAATTCCTTATGTTGTAAAATTTAACCTTTTGTTGAGCTAAACGTAAAAGAGAGGTACTATTTAAAAATCAGATTCTTTGTAACTTATTGAAAAGTGTTAATTGTAATTTTATAATTTATAATTGCTGCTTTGCTTCATGAAATGTATTGATGCTCAGTGCATCACAAGGATTTGTAACAAGTTACCTAACTTAAGTTTGTTTAATTTTGTATCCTTTTACCTTCATGTAAATTGGAACAACTAGTACAGATTTCATTTTGCCTAAAATAATTTTCTCTGCTGGATGGAGAAGTTTATTAAAAGATAATTTAAAATATATATAGAAAGTGGGGAAAAGTTGTTTACAGCAAATATATTTGTTAACCCTGTGATACTTGCCTACAGTATTTTGAAGATATAAACATAAATATGCCATATATATATTATGCCTGAATTTCATCTAAGAATATCTCAGATTTGTTCTAATAACTAGCAATACATTTTCTAAAGCAAATTGTTATCTGGGAATAAATTGCACATTGGCTTCCTACTTCTTCCTGCAATCACTGGTATATCTCTACCTGCTCTTTCTTCTTTCTGCTTTTTCCTTTTTCAGCAAACACATTTAACAGCTGTGGAAACAAACAGGGCATACTTGGCAAAAGTAGGGAACAGATGCCAAACTCTGCGATGCTTGTTTCAGCAGAAGCATGCTGGTCTGTTGCTAACTCCTTGGTGTCACCTCTGCTGCCTCCTTTTTCAGTTTCACTACTGGCAGGTGACAGAGATGCATCTGGAGATGTTGTCAGGGTTATGCAGCTGTGGGGCTCTCTTGGCTCCTGTGTCCATATTTCTCTTTTATATTTAAATGTTATTTTTGCATGTCATAACATTAATTACTTGAATGGAACTAATAGTTCTTTCAATTTCCATGAAGGGGAGTAACTAACTCTGTTTTCTGTATCAGTAAGTAGATGTTTTCTGTGATTCATTACTGTCTTCAGTTTGGGTGAGACTTGGTTCCTCTTTAGTGGAGTGCAAAAATATCAGTTAACACCTGGCTGGCACAACCGATGCTCTGCGAAAATCTGAGGCATTTCAGTTAAACTGTGCCTGACCATGATAAAGGATCACATTGGTGTGTGGGGAATCGAGGAGGTGGGTGAAGTAAGAGAGTTCTGCTGTGGGCTTGTTCACCATTCATTTTACTTAAAATTACAAGTCACCCTAGAGAGGCATGGAGAGCAACTAAGTCCAAATGCTATTAATAGCCTGTAAAATAAGTCTTACATCCCAGAGAGAGTGAGAAAAGAAAAGAGGGAACTGAAGGGAGGTGAATACATTATCCCAGCTGAAGCATTCTGAGGAATGTATCCTTAGCAAAGTCTGGACTATAAAACCTCATGCTGCTGTATGCTTCCTCATTTATAATCACACATACATGGAAATATATACATTTATGGCTTCAGCATCCTGCTATAGTTTACTACTGTTAAGTGAGTAATACTAGGCCTTATTTGGATGTTAATAATCTTCCTCTGGCCAGTGTTTAGTGTCTGACTGAAAGCTTCTTCTTGTTCAAAGAATTTCTTTAGGTTCAAAATTCATGGTATTTTAATCTTTTATTTGCAAATTAGCTCTTAACAGTTAATCCATGCTATCCTGTAGGTATTTAACCATCAAGCAGAAACAGCAGTCTAGACTTCACCAAGACTTTAGGCTCCCAAACTGTTGTATCTGCTGCTGAGGCATGAACAGGTCCAAAATTATGTGCCTCTCATGAGTTGTGGTGGTGGTGGTGGAAGGTTCTGCCTAGGAACCAGGTAGGTCCTAATGTAGCCTGAAAATGTATGTTCCCTTCCTGTTTAGGATAATTGGGAAAAAACAATGGGAAAATACTGAACATACAATGTGTGAGCTTCATGTGAGTAAGGAGAAGAGTTTATGTGCTGGGCCTTAAGAATGGCAGTGAAAGGATCCAGCAGGAACGAAAAGAAAAAAAAAAAAAAAAGCATGTACTAGTGGTTTTGAGGCGGTTTAATATGCAGTAACAAGGTGGGTAGATGGCAACACGGAGGCTGCCATTGCAGAGGTGCCTATGTGACCCTTCACTTCACACACTAAGCCTTCACTTACCCTTCACACAGCAATCAATAACAAGACATTGGTGTGATTGCTGGTCTGTACCTATCAGAAAGATTTATCAGCAGCCAAAAGGTTTTGCATATTTGTTTTCACCATGTCAATTTTCAGTGTTGCAACATTGCTTTTGTTTTTTAACAAGAATGTGATTATTTTTTCCAGATGAAATAATTTGAATTGTCATTTTTATTAGAAAGCAGCACCCCTTAAAATCAGTAACAAAAATATCACTGCTTCACAGTTAACTATGATGTATGTTAATGTTCTAACTTTCCCTTATAAAGCAGCCAGAGTTAACATTGTTCTTTTCAGTAGATATTTGTAGTCATGTCAATGACTTATTATGCCTAACATGTTTTATTTTAGCCAGATAGTACAATATGAATTTACTTAGGCAGCACAATTTTGTAATGCATTGTTGAAGGTTTTAGACCATTCTGCATATTTTCCCTATAAAGGGAAGGCACATTATTCTCGTGTCTTGTTTATGGCATGCATCAGCAAGCTACTGAAAAGCAAAGTGGGATGCTGTAAGGCTTAATATGTCCATTTGCTATCCTTTTAGTAGTATTAAAGTAAGTGCTGATTTACAGTGCACTTGGAAGCAGGTTAGATCTATAACTTTTATCCTACACTAGGGTAATGAATAAAGGGACCAAGTCATCTGAGAGTTATAAACTTATTCAGGACTGGGTGATTAAAAATCAACCAACCAACCAAAATACCACCTTACTCTTTTTCAGGTGGTTGAGTCACCATTTCTGGAGATATTTAAAAGACGTGTTGGTGTAGGGACATGGTTTAGTGTTAACTCGGTAGTACTAGATTAACGGTTGGACTTGATGATCTTAAAGATCTCTTTCAACCAAAATGACTTTATAATTACGTGATTTTCTAAACTCCAGCTGTGATGGATAATCAAAACAGTATTTAGAGTATATTGATTTATAACTTTTTCTTAATATTATTTCATTTATAAAGACTTATGTTTTCTAAGGCTTTGTTTCAGAACAGAAAATAAATTTGTGAATAACTAAAAGAGAAAAGCCACTTGCCTAAAATAATAGAGAATATAGCTGGTAGATATCTCAAGAGATCCTGTCATGCATTCCCCCTCCCAACCTGCGATTAGCTGCACTCAGGTAATTTAGGATAACAGAAACTGGTGCACTCAGCATCTGTCTTCCTCATGGCCTTGCCTATTCAAACAAATAAGGCTTGGTTTTACTCATGCATCAAATATGATAAATTTTTTGTAAGAGGAGGCAAAGAATCCCTGCTGCTTACCTACCAACTGAAGAGACAGAATTGTCAGTAGGCCACATTTTAGCATGGTTTGCAATAAAACTTTTTGTCAAGTTTAGTTATATTTACCATGGGGACTGATCAACAAGACAAATGTTAGTGCACATATAAAGACAGGTATAGTATCTTCTCTGGAAATTTTACAATGAAATATGTATATTTCATGTAAATATGTGGCATATGTAATATAAGGGAGCAGGGTGTGGTGGACACATAGTACAGTACATGACACATAGTATAGTGATTTGAAGAGCAGAAATTGGAAAAGTAAGGGTATGAGAAGTGAAAAGAAGAAGTGGACAAAAAAAGAAGTGAGAGGATTAAGTGAGTCTGAGATGGAGTGTGTGGTGAGTAGAATTTAAGACAAGATTGAAGCCAGTCAGCAAAGGACTGACTCAAATCACAATGGTTTTAGAAAATAGTTTTCCAAAACTAATCAGTGAATAAGGTACTAAATAACATGATATATAACTTAGATGAAGTGCAAAACCTTCACAACTTGCTCTGTAAGAGATAACAACTTGTATTGTGAAAACATTTTAAAATAGAGAGAAATGCATCCCAAAACCACTCTTCAATGTAATGTTGTTTCACAGTAAGTATGTTTTGCTTTCCCATATTAGGAATACCTCTATTGTGATGATACAGTTTGCATTATGATTTTAAACAAATATATTTTTAAAAGGAAAATTTAAAAAAGAAGACAAAATTACATTTTCAGGAAAAAAAAAGATTAAATTACTAGGAAACGGATAGTTCTCATGCAACTTGATGAACTTTCTCAATGAACTGTCTGTATATATTATATGAATTAATTAAAATTGCCTATACCTAAACACTGGTTTCTGTTGAGGTAAATAAAATAATTTAATCATCACTGAATGGTATACAGCAGTCATGAACTAGTACACAGCTATACATATTAATCATACATTATACAGAGTTCATATTCATTTCAGTGACTGATACTCCTTCATTTAATACAGAATATATTCTTTATTAAATTTATTTTAATATCTTTCTTCATAAGATACAGAAGAGAGAACTGGTTTTGTTTGATTGCCAATCCTCTACAAAGTGACCTGTTATCTCAGTGGGCTGAAGGTTAGTATGTAGGATTGGGACTTTACAGTACTGTGACACAGGCACTGGAAAAAGTGCTTGCAGTTCTAATGATGTTACTAGCCCTAAAAGCATATAATTTTTAATTCCACTTTGAAAACATCTTTTAATTCTTTGAGAGTTCAAGGCTTGTGTTCAGCTTTTTGTAATTGTAGCTGTAATAGTGGAGTTCAGGATTTGTACATCAGATTTTTTTTTTTCATAATTCAAAAAGGTAAACAATGAATGAATGAATGATAAACATATTTACACATGAGGAACAGAATCTACAAGCATTTTAGGAATTCTGCTTCAAATATGAAATGTGCTGAAACTGCAGCCCAAAGGTGTCCTCTGTACAGAAATGGATCATTTATATATGAACCTATTGATACTTGTATAGCCACTGAATTGTGTAAGTCAGCAAACATTTTGAAGATACAGATGAAAATAAAGAGATATTGTAAATTTCTCAGCATTTGTCGTTATCATGACAATAAACCTGTACACCATGGCAAATAGTCATATAGCAATTTACAAATAGGAATGATTGAGATTACTGAATGGTTAAGAATTGTACACTAAGGAATACAATTTTGAATAGCAGATGGGTTGGATGTGAAGCCAGTCATATTTAAGAACTGAGAGCAATTAAAAAAAAAAAATAAAATCTCAGAATCTGTCTAATAAGAATACAGAAATGAAAAACAAAGCTCATAACAAAATGCTAGGGCTGACAACTCATGGCTATGAATGGAAAGAAGCAAAAGTGTGCAATGTAATCTTATTAAGTAGTTTTAGTAGGTCAGTGCATAAAAATTTCTGGGTTTGGAATCATGATTCATACCTATGTGGGATAAACAGCAGTTGGACAAAAACTTTAATTTTATGTGATTACTATGTATCTTGCCTACAAGAATTGTCAGCAGATTAAGATAGAAGAATATTTCTTAAATCACTGTGATTATTTTTTTTCAAGTGGAACTGCATCTGGAGAAAGAAGAATGTTGTGGAATGGCTACATAGTTAGTCTTGTGTACTCCTTAAATAGGTTGCTGTAGTACCCTGTATCCCAGTCACCGACCCCCTGTGGTCTGTCATATGAGCTGTGCCTTATCTTACTCCAAGTTAACAATGTGGGACCAGTGCAATAACACCCCAGTGAAACATTAAGAATGCCTTTGTCCACACCAAAAATACCCTAGTTGGAATTCTCACTTTTTGAGGCAGAAGAAAATCTGACCACAAAAAA
>VXBJ01004002.1:76296-97517 GCA_013400055.1 Nycticryphes semicollaris | reverse complement strand
AAAAAAAAAAAAAAAAAGGCATAGGAAATCAGACAGTATTAGGGTATTTTTTCATACGTTGGCTGCAGACATTAATATGAGATCACAAGTAAGATTTCTGTCTTCCACCTTACATTTGTTGACATCTTTTTGTATTCATCACCAACTGGAATTTCAGATTAATGCAGCATCTGCTGCTTCTAGAAAACTACACAAGAACAGAATCTCTGATGTAATGAACTGGTATGTGATAACTTTGGGGCAGTGTGAACAGCTACTGAAAGTGCTTGTGAGAAATGCAGAGGCTTCTGAGACACTCCATAAAGAGAGTTAGAGAAATTGTTAGGAAGGTATTACCTTGTGCTCAGACAGGGTGAGGGAAAAGAACAGTCAGTGAAAATTGCCATTAGAGGCTTAAACTATATGATTTGTATAACTGTTATATTAGTTTTTAAAGTGCTCAGAATAATGTTTCGAACTAATGTCTAAAAGTAGGTCTATGTGGAACACAGTAATGAACTAGTTAATACTATACTGAGACAAGTAGACAGCAATTGAAACATCTAGGAAGGGTTGGTTGATTTCCAACAAATAGAAAAAAGCAGCTGTCAAGTCTTACTTAAAATTCTGATCACAACAGTAGATATGTTACTTTTGGATGCATTTAAAATATTGGCCAAAATTGTGTCATGGGGTTGATGGGGAAAGTAGAAAATGTAGTCATTTGCAAATTATTGTCACATAAAACTTCTCTATACACAGTATTGTCTGGCCCATTGTTTTCTGTAATTCGTTAGAGGGTGCAAGTCTATACATTTCTGGATACCCTCTGTTACATTTGTGCTTCTCTGAAGATACAGTAAACCTGAAAAAATGTGAAAAGAAATAACTTACTAAAAATTTAATGTTCTGGAGCGTGCAAGGTCAGACATTGATATAGACATTTACAGAAATGGATCTTTCTTTAATCTCATATAGCCTCATAGTCAAGCCACCTACTGGAGACCACTAGTGCACTGAAAATTGGGCATTTGGGCTAAGGTTATTTCTGTTAATATATTCATACATCGAAAACACTGCTAGAACTAATGAAATTATTTTCGTTTTGGTTGGTTGTTTTTTAATGAAGAATTTGATGGTTTGCAAAAAGCATTAAATAAGAGCTGATTTTTTTTTAATTTTAGCATATTACTTCTACAACATCTTGAAGTATGAAAGGCAAATGAGAATAAAGGAAATAAAATGTGAGCTAAACTTAAGGGAGCAAGTTTGTTTAAAACCAAAAAAAAAAACAAAAAACAACAAAAGACTGCCTTGTGGTCTTTTCGAATTTTTCAAGGGCTTTTGCCCTTTTTTTTGTTTCAACAGACATGGAAGCACCAAAAGCTTGGAAATATAGTTTATATTGTTGAAAAATATGTTCAGGGTTCAGCTTTCGCTTCTTACGATGTCTTTTCTTCTTCAAGGTGTTTCAGTTTCAGAGTATATTTGCTCTTCAGAGTCTCAAATTGCAAAACCCAGTGAACTTGAGGTGGCATTGCTGGAACTAGTGAGGATATGGATAATGAACTCTTTTGCACTCCCTTTTGGAGGAATAATTCAACAATCAGAGATTTCAGGTGGATGTCTACCCTGTCTCCTTATGGCGAGAATCCCGGGAAAACTATGAGGGGTTTGAATCTGTAGCACTTCTAGTAGAAAATAAGCTGTGACATGGAGACACCGTGTGCCTGTAGGACTGAGGCATTTTACTCTCAGCTCAGCTGTAATTTTTAATAATTTGTATCCATGTCATCCCTGTCCAGGCCCTTAAGAAAAAGTTTTTTCCTTCCCTTGGCTCTGAGGTCCAGCTCATTGGTCTATTCCCAGCTTCTCTCTGTAGACCCCCTACTCTCTGCCACTAAGTCTTTGCTTTGCAAGCTTTCTTGGGCCCTCCAGAAGATTTTCCCAGCCCTTCATGATTGGTTGCTCCCAAGTAAGGGGACAAAATCCTGCTCTCTCCAAGGGCTTTCACCTTCTTGCGACAATTTACCTCCTTGCTTTCAGCCCCACACTTTTATCTGAACAAAGTAGTGTATTATGTTGTGAAGAAACAAAAACTACGGTTTACTTGTTACAGGAACAAAGAGCAAGCAGCTCCTCAGCTCAGGAGGATGAGGATGGTTCCTGGCTTCACTGCTGGCAAGCAGAGATTTCTTCATGTGTGACGCCATGTAACATCCAGGCACTAGCCAGCTCTGAGCTAAAACATTTTCCTTTAAATGTTGAGCTTCAAAATAAGGAAAATAGGGAAGACTTGTAGTGCGAGAAATAATGAAAATACTGACAGTTGATTGCTAAAAAAATAATTTTTGTTTTATGTCTTAAATTATAACATTCAAGTTTAGTTTATATGTATATAAGGGAAAAATAAAGAAAAGTCGAGTTCTTGACAACTGATTGGTATAAAATCATGTGTTCTTTCCTTTCTCAAACTTTATAAAAAATATCTTACTTGCATAAAAAAATAGGACACAATCAAGGTATTCGCAACTGATTGCTGCAAACTGTTGCCATCTCAAAAAGACAAAAAAAATCACATGACTTTGTATCTTGTTTGCAGATTTTTTTAGATCATGCAAATTAATTAGAACAATTTCCTTTTAAAGATACAGTGTTGCAGTGTTTTAGGAATTGTGGACTGGAACTGGGAATTTACTGCACAGATGAAGAAACTGATCCAATTTTCTCTCCTTGACTAGCAAGTTAGCGGCAACACAAATTAGTTTAGAAGATTGGAACGCTGCTAGTATGAAATACTTTGCCTACATATTGTTTTGGGTTGGTTTGTTTGTTTGTTTGTTTCTGAGACATGTACCAAGTATCACTTGAAGTTAATACCGGAGAAAGAGGGAGAGAGTGAAAATATTTATAACAAAAATGTCAAGTTCGTCTAGGTTCCATTTTCAGAAACAACTTCCAAGTAGCATTTATGAAACTTTATACATCTTAATTATAGATACTGAGAAGGAAGTTACATTTGGTCCATCTTGGTGATCATCTCTAATCTGACTCTGTTCTCCCCCCAGTTTCTTCTTACAGTTTTTCATTACAGTTTTTGGAATGGATTGATGGAAGTGAAGTCTGATTGTTTTTATTAACTACTTAATGTCTCAATTCTATTTGCTTTACATAATGATATAGAAATAGTTTACAACTTCAGAAATGTCACTAAACACTAAACACAGTAAGTAAACAATATTGTATAAGAAATTGGAAAAATGTTAGGAATTTTAAATGTCTATATACATAGAGAATGGGAAAATAAAACAGGAAAAAAATTACATGACTTTCTTCTGCAGTGGTAAAGAACTGATATTGAGCATACAAATATTGTATTACAGATTCTTCCTTTTTAAGATTCTCATCTGGAACACCTGGTCTTAACTGTTTAGTAAAAATGGAGTTAAACAGATGGCAAAGAATCAGGAAACATGACTACATCTAGAACACAAATATTTCTAGATCAAAATATGGGCTTTACCTTCAGAATCCTCAGAAATGAAATATTGTCATCTATTAAGAGTTCTTTTCAACCCTTTAAAAGTCTGTAGTCCCTCAAAGGACTTGTATCCTTGGATACTTTCCACTTTCTTTTCATTGCTATATGCTGTTTTGAACACCTCAAAGTACCTTATAAATTATGAATTAAGTTTTACAAAAAATTCTCTCTTGTACAGACAGTATTGCAACCAATTTGCCAGGGAGTGAATTAAAACATAAAGCAAGTGAACACTGTAGCTACTTTTCAAAGAGAGAATAAAAAAGAAAAAGGAAAAATGAGGAATAGAACCATAACCACATCACAACAACTAACATTCTTTAGCTATATTTTAGCAATCAAATACTTACCATTAACTACCCTCTGCCAAAAAAACACTTAACTATAACATTTGTTGTGTACACAATTACATCCCAATCCATATTTTGATCTGTAAATTTACCTGGAAAAGTAAATGAATGTGAATATTCATTTAAATTCTTAAATGCTATACTTCTCTGTCAGGTTCATGTTGCTTATTAGTAACTAAAGCCTACACGTGAATGGATTGATCAGTGTGTGTTTGGTATGTTTCTGAGTGTGAACAAACTTTTTTGTTAATATTTTTATGTTTCTAACCTTACTTTTCTGAAGAGAGAGCTGAAATTGCAACATATAATCTGGCTGCAAACAGTTGATCTGATTGGTTTTGAAAAAAATAAATCTCAGAACTTTTTTTTTCAAATGTTTTATGGACTGGAAGATAACTTATGTTTGCATGTTGAAGACTTTTACAGCAACCTTTTCTGTCCAGTATTTTCCTTAATACTGCAGGGCATCACTGAATGCTGCTTAATTATGAAAATATTTGAAATGCTTATGGGTAGTTTGTGATTTTATTAAGCAGATAGTAATTATTTGTAGGTAATGACAAAATTCTGTTGTTCTCATTTTTGAGTAAATAACACTTTTTAGTAAGTTCTTTGCATTTATATTGGAGAACCTTACCTAAAACAGTTGGATTGTTTTTACTGAAGTAAGTGCAAGAGTCTGCAAGAATCCTTGAACAAGAACTCTTGAAAACAAACCAATAGGATGAACTCCACCTATTCAGTGATTAATACATTAGATCCTGCATTTTTCTGAAATAGAAGAGGCACCATCTTTGTTACTTTGATCTAAGACTTTTGTATTGCATCAGTAGTGCTAAACAGCACTGTTAAAATGTTTTATTTGCATTTCAATCAAAATCATTGTTCTTTATCCTGGATGTTAACTTCTGCTTCTAATGTAAAAGCGGGAACAAGATAACGTTTACTTTCATTGTGCTGCATAGCCCAAAGAGACAAGGTACGAATCTAGGTGCAAGCAGTGGTACACTCCTTGGATTACTAAACAGTGTTTCTAAACCCTGGTTTTGCTCCTTTGCATGCATATTTATATGATATTCTGTATTGTACTCTACTTGAGATTTAGGTTTGTGTTTGTCAATTTAGACACTAAGCAAAGAGCTAAACGCTCAACCAGAAGTGGGTTGTATGTGTCATTACAATCAGAAGGCAAGAAACCGCCTCCCATACTTTACTGTGTCACATTTATGAAAGGCAATTAAATAAATAAATCAGTCCCCAGTTGGTGTAGGAGCACTGTAGAGTCTGATTTGGCACAATGAGTAGAATTTATGCCACTAAGTTTAAATAGTGCAGGCCTGGACCCTGATAATTTTTTAAGATATTCTAGGTTTTATTTTTTTTTTAATTTCTCCATTGTTTGTAGGCATGTTCTCAATTGTGATGTGCAATGAATGGAGAAATAAAGTTTATTAATGGTACCTAAAAAAAACTTTATAACTGCAAAATCCTGTTTTTGTACTAAATATTATAGTACCTTTAAAAGCTACTATTTTGAATTGGGCTGATTTCCACTAGAAAGCTCTTAATCTTCCTTTTCTATCCTCCATTTATGTCCTGACAGGACAAAAGATATCAGTCCTAGACTTGTCACAGGTGCTGGATTGCATATTGCCATTTCTGGGCTTCAGGCCAGTGTAAATTTCAAAGTAGAGAGAAGTGAATGTTTTTCAGGCAGCCTGGACATTATGGTTCTTCTTTTGTTTGTTCTCTAATTTTATTAATTCTGGGTTGTTTGAGTTATTTGCATGTCTGTTACTAGTGAGGACATTTTGAAAGACTTAAGGCATAGCAGGAAAGCATATGTAATAAAATTCAGTTCATGCCTTGACAATGTATGCACTGAACTGATCTAAATAAAAAAAGAAAAGGTTTTGTTTATTTCATGCATTGTCTGATCTATGACAAAAGTCCTTTCAAATCTTGGGCTTATTTCCTCTCTGCTGTACCTAAAGGGAAAAAAAGAGGATACTAATGTTTTCTTTTCTTCTATCACTTGCATTACTCATATGCACTTTGTGTCCCATTTCTGTTTAGCTTTTTTATTAGGTGATGATTTTTTTTTGCCAAATTTGACTTCATCAAATAATATTTTATCAAAATATCTATCAACCCTAATATCTTATAATTGAAAAAACAAAACAAAATAGTTTGCACACATATTTACAGACATTTCAGGACAAGAGGGGAGGAGGGTTATGGCAACTAGTAGAACAGTAGATAATTGAGAGCTGGAACTCCACATTAGCGTATCCCCCATTGCTCTTGTTTTGGAAGCTAGTATTGACTAGATAATTATTGTTATTTAAAATTCTCGTCTACATGATGAATTTAGTACACTTCTCTGTAAAATATTTACTATTCTCTCTGAATATTCTATCTCTAGATTCTATTTGTGACTAGATAACTACAACCTATAACAGATTTTATGTCTTTTTCATGTAAGAGATTAATGAATTGCTGGACCAAGTGCAATAAGGCAATTGTTTAGTTTGCACTTTGGGTCAAACCCACAGCAAACTGTCTACAACTAAAGTTTTGCAAATATGCCTAGATATATTTTGTCATCTTTTGGTAAAGAGATCACTGTTTTCAGTATGTTACTTTGCACTTTCCCCCCGCTCTAGGATATAAAATAATGGTCCCATTACTCAGATTCCCTTTCTTATACTAGTGTGTGCATTTAAATTAATTTTCTTACTTTCTAAAAAATATTTTAGAATTGCTTTTCTGTATTTTTTTCCATTGAGAACATAATATTTTATAATTTCATGTATTTTTATCATGAGTTTTTGATCCGCACAGGAACAAGATATTTATTTTATATGGGGTCAATGGATATTAGGCCCAAAGGTATATCTAAAACTAACTAAATTTGCACTGGTTTTGACCTACAAGAAATGACATGCTAAGCAAGTTCTGATGTTGAATATTGTAGTGAACTGAAATCTAAAATTAATTTTTCTACTTCCAGTAAGTCAAAATGTTCATAACTTTCTCTTAACTTCAATTGTCAATTTAATCTTCCTGAAAAAAAAAAAAAAAAAAGATGAAGGGAAGCTGTAATGTGAATTTATTTAACAGAAGTAGTTCCTACTGTCTGTTCACGGTATAATTTCCATCTTAAAACCTCTGGGTTGTTTTTCAGACACATTTCTGCTATGCTTTTTGTAGGTATTTCAACACAAGAAAAATATTTCTTGTTTACTTATTTAACACACATACCAAATACTTAGTGGGTTGCATCCTGGTAGGGAAGAGTGACGTGAGCATCCTCCCCTATAGCTGCCTTTAAATGTGAGTTATTTTCATTTCACGTGTCAGTGTAAGAGAACTAATAGCCATCTAATAGCATCTCTGATGTTGGATTGTGAACAGATTGGCCTGGTGCAGAATGTTCCTAGACAAGTATCATCCTCCTGTTGTCTACCCTTGCAAAATGGAGGTAATTCACATTGACATATCATAGCAGTAGAAGAACAACTTGCTTGAGGCCTATAAAAAAGTTGAAATATTACTTAAAACATACAATTACATTTGTGTTGTCTCCCTGTGTTTCTATTACTCAGACATGTAGCCTGAATTTAGCTTGCTTAACATTTTAAACACAGTCTACATTTAATTTGGCGCACATGTTGCCAAACTACAAAGGGGAAACCTCTCTGACCCCCCTGTGAGCTCCAAATTTAGTCAAGCCTTTGATGCTGATATCTTCTGGTTATATTGGAGAATTCCACTTTTTTCCTTGGGGTCATCTAAGGGAAAATTCAGTCAGTGCAGAAGATGATCAGCATTTGACTTGCATTTCTAACTTACATTTCCAGTAATACCCTGAGGCTTTAGCCACTCCTTAATGTTCTGGTTCCTCCTCTTAGAGTATTTTATTTTACAGATACGGCTGGTATTTGTTTGAACACCTTAGATACTGGGGCTTAGTCGCGGTTTGTGCTGCTTCAAGGGCAGCTGAAATACTTACCCTAGCTCTCCAGCTGAGATACCTGCTGGTACAAGGGAAACCCCTGAGTGACATGAAAACAGTGAAGCTTTTCTCAGCTTATTTAAGATAGGTGAAAAAAGTGCACGGCAGGAGCACCACGGCTTGCTGATGGCTCTTAATTAGCACACTTGCACTGAGACTGCAGTGCATCAACTAGACAGGGTTGGTGTGTGGCCAAAAGTCCCTGTAGCTTTATTCTTCCTCTTTAGCCTCCCAGAACTTCAAGTCCGAGTGCCCTTTTTTTTGCTTATATTTATTAATGGGTGACCAATTTAAACTTTGAAAGTCCTACAACCCCGAGCCATAACTTCTCTTGATGTCACCAGCAGTTAGAGCCCATCATCAGACATTTTAGCCTGACTACACACCAGGATTTTCTGTCTAGGAAAGAACACTTTTCAAGCAGTAGGATCAATGCTTAATTTGTCTCTTATCCATTTGGGAGCCTTAAAGACAGAAATAAAATAGAAGAAATCAGACAGAAATGGTGTGGTTTATGTGCAATTTTGAGTTTATATAGTCCCACATTCTGGTTTGTATGTGTGTGTTTGCACACATGGTGTGTTTGTACACAGTTGTGCACAAGTGCACATCAGTATTTCCTTTTCTCATGCAAAAAAACCCAAACAAACAAACAAAAAACCGTAACAGTTTGGGATCACATGATAATGTGAAGCCATTATCCTCAGTTTTAATGGAGAACCTCATGATCTGTTGCACCTTTGAGTACGTGCATGTGCATATGTCTCTGTCTCTGTGGTGCTGGCTAGGGTTAGGCAAGGAGCCGGTGTACTGCCTGCAGCAGCTTTCTGTGCACGTTGATGGGCAACCTCCTGGCAGGTCAAGTATTCCCACCTCTTAACAGCTATCATTCAACAGTGTATTTGACTTCCTTGTTGTGAACAGTGCTTTGTCGTACCATTCGTGCTTCTGTGGCTAAACCAGTAATCCTGCATCTCTCAGGGACTGGTCATTCCATGCCGAGGCATTCTTTACTTCCTTTAATAAACGATGTTTTGCCATTACTTTTTTTTTCCCCTTTTTTAGTCAATAAACAGTTCTTGAGAGAGCACCTAACCTAGAGCCTCGAGTAGTGAATGCTTATCAAGTGCAAGCTTCCTGGCTGTGTAAAAGATTCACCTTTGAGTCCTTGTCTCAAAAAGAACCTCAATTTCTTTTATTCCTTAAATTACCATAATTGTGTGTCTTACAGTTGCAGTATTTTGCACTATTTTCATGCTAATGCTGTAATTTTTTCCTTTCATTTTTGGTTGGGTTGCTGAATTGATTTCAAGGCCCTTTGAAGTGTTTCCAGTCAAATAAGCTGGAAGGGGTTTTTTCAGTTGGTTTTTTATGGGGTTTTTTTGGTGATTTTTTTTTCTCTCCAGGTGCTAATATCAGGTGACAGGTGAATCAGATTTGGTGAAAAATCTTTGTTCCACTATCACACCCAGTTGGATATGAGTGGAAGCCTGATGTTTAAATGACCATTAAGTTATAAACTAAAGGAAAGAATTTTCAATTTATAAGATTTGAGGTAAGTCTTAAAATTTCCTTAATATCCATTATTAACACAAGTGTACTTTTGAGTTTTATTAACTTTTTTGAGACCTGAGTGAATTTATTTGGAGGAACTTATTGAATATGTGTAAGATTTAGCTTCTTGCATGAATACTTGCCTAGGAAAACTGAGGTAAGATAATGATGTTGAATCAATCTGTGTTTTTAAAAAAAAAAAAAAAAGCAGAAAAATACTGCTATGTTTGAAGACTTGGCCCAGGTACAGCAGAAGTATTTTCACTTACTATCCAACTGCTTAGAGGGATTATTTAACTCCATTTCAACAGTACTAAAATCTTTCATTATAATTCATTACATAATGGGATTATCTTAAAAGAGAGCTAGATGGCACAGTTGATCAATACAGTAGGATACGTATTTGGAGGTCTAGGCTTAAATCTGACCTTGGGACACAAATGCATCATGTTTGCAGGCCTAAATATATGCCCAAGTAGATGTTTGTTTATATTCTGTGCAATCTGGCATTACTTCATGCAGCTGGCAGCCTGTTCAGTAAAGACCCAAGACTCAACTAGCAGTTTTGGACAGAGGAACACTGTCACAGCTGTTTGGAGAACCTGATTTAGCATGTCTGAACTGTTCTTGGCTTTAGCCAACGGGGGTAGTTTTGCACTTCCCTGACTGCTAAAATTTATCAAATTTGCACAATAAATTAGTAGAAAACAAAGAACAGTGCCACTGGAATTCATCTGAGCTACTGTGTATGTTACTCATATTTGTAATTGGGATAGAAAAACTGGCTTAAATAAAATTTAGTAATAATCCCTGTGTTGCGAGATTCATGTAGTTTAGCTATCTCTCAAAATTAGGAAAGAAAAATATCATTTAACTTGCAGTATTGGTTATTACAATCCTATTCTTTGACTACTTGGGTCTACAAGACACAGGGCTCTGAATGAGGATGACATGATTGTATGCATGCGTGAAGAAGTGCGTAAAACATAAAAAAATCAGACTTTGGGTACTTTGTATTCTGTGAGAACTGTAATATGTTCTGCATTCTTTGTAATATCTTCTCCATTCAATGAAGTAGAGGAGAAGGGAAAAGCTTTTCTTTATCGGAATGGCACAATAAAAGGCAGGTTATTGTTAGGTAGCACATTGCTCAGTGTGGCAGAAAGCCTGTTGTCACCTGGCAGTGTCCATACCATTGTGCCTTCCTGTTTCTTGCTATCTGAACTGGCCTCTTTTTCTGGAATGCAATATGTGTTGTATAGCTGTGAGAAGCTGCCTCTTTTTACTTTTTGTTTGTTTGTTTGTTTTTGAAAATTTGTATTGTTTTTAAGTCTTGTTTGAACAGAAGAAATGGCTGTGTGCATTGATTTCAGAAAACTCAGTTCTAAGTTTTTAGGGCATAGTCTATAATTACAGTTGAGAAAATCTGTGTAACTGTGCTAGATATAGACTAATTCTATTTTACTTATCTCCATTTAGTTACTCCATTTACTAATTATTTCTGAATTAAGTAATGTGTATATTAAAATAAAATGTGTCATCTAGAATAAACCAATCAGATAAGTAAGGATAATGTTTGTGAGAAATAATAATATCAACATTTTTTTTGTACTGCAATGAAAAATATTTTCATTTTTCCCTATTGCGATATAAATGAACATTTCTGTGTGGTAACAGAATTCATGCAACCAAATTTGGATACTTTACTCTGGCATTGTGCTGCATCTTCTATAGGCTAATGCTGGAGCACTGTTTTTAGCATTTGCAAATTTAGTATAAAACTGACTATAAAAATTGTTTCTTTGTTCAATTTTCTTACTCTTCATGTCTAAAACAAAGGTTGCATTACAATTTCCTGTAAGAATAAATTCTAGTTTGTATGTCCCTCAAAACCAAAGCCGGCATATAGAAGCAAAGAAAACTCAATTTACAGAGAAAGATCAAATTCTTAATACTTGTCCTGGTTTAAGGTGAATAAGGTGGACATGCCACATGAATGGCATAAATATTGGGAAAATATACTATTGCTGTTTTATAAATTTTTTAAAATGCAGGTAATAAGCTGTAGACTATCATTAACTTTCACATTTTCCACAGCTTCACCTACTGTTAAATAGAAAACTTGGTTCATTACCGAAATCAAATACTATTAGATATAAAAGGTGGGGCTGAGTAGGTGCTGTTGAAGAAGCCTCAGGGATTAATATTTCAAATTGCTTTAAGTACAACATTTGAACTCCGTCTGACAGCTCTTGGAGTCTTCTGATGGTTACTAGAAGGCAAAGGAAAGAATAGGTCTGTTTGTATGTATATAGATATATATATATCTGTATGTATATAAAAATAAAAATTCATAATATTGTACAGTGTATCTGATCTTACCTTTACTGTAAACCTAATGCAGTACATCTTATAATGAGCTTAGTTGCTATGAATACAGAACTCATTACCTGTGTCTAGGTGTCTTTCAAATTTATCTATGCGTTCAGAAATCTTGAAATTCCCTATTATCAATAAGAGTAAATTTATAAAACAGCATGTTGTCTAAGAAGGACAAAACCAAAAAGTAATTTGAAATTTCTCAACATTAAAAAGGAAACAACACCAAAATAGAGCAGATTGAATTGTTTCTTATTATAGGGCAGTTCAAAATGAATTGAATTTTCTAATGATTTCCAACTTGATTTGAATAGAATCAGACATATTCTTGCCATTAGGTTTTTAGAACTAGACCAAAGAAAAGGTTTTATACCTAGACCAAATGTTTCAGGAAAAAATGTTTTACCTAAGAGTGCTGCCCTCTTTACACACTTATAAGGGAAAAATAAATCCTGTAGAGAGATAGGACATTCACTATTATGACTACAAAAGAGTGTACTTTACAAAATCTCTGTATAAAATTAAATCCCTATTGCCAACTGAAGATTTACTGGTTAATTTATCAGAAGATAAAGTGTTCTTTGAAAATGCACTTAAATTTAGATGACATGAAATAAAAATTAAAAAATTAAAATATTTTTAAACCGCAATAAATAAATGAATAGTATACTCCTACGGGTTTTATTCAGCTAATGGAGAAATACTATTCCTGGATACTATTTTTTACTGTAATGTATTAGGCATCTTTCTCATTAGGGCTTGGTTTTACCATTTAAGAGAAATACGAGTGGACGTAATCACTCATTCAGGGATATTCTTAGACAAAACCAGCCAGCAAACATGCATCTGTATTGTTTTCTGTTAACGTTATCTGTGTATTCGGTACAGACATGCATGTGTCTAATTTTAATTTTTACTGACTTCTTGAGAGCCTTTGAGAGGTCTTTAAAAATATGTTTCTTTATATCTTTACAGAACTGTGTGTATGTGAGTTCCTGGACTGATGGATCCTCCTCATCACTGATGAATTTAAAACATGAATGTATTTCGGCTGGACAGCTTGGAAAATCTTACATATAGGGTACAAAACTTCAAATCATAAAAGCACTATTCATGTTCAAATTTAAATAAACACATCTCAAAATATGAAGTGATTTGCAAAACAATTTCCTTGTTACTCTAGATTGTAACACAAAGCAATGAAGCATAACCAGATTTATATTCTGTTTTCATTACTTCCGTGCCTCGTGTTATAGGCAATGGCACAGCTTTTGGTAGCCACAGAAATCCCATTATTTTCTGTAGTGTGGAATTTCTCTTGAGGTGTCTGGAAAAGTACAAACACATGCAAAAATGGTCATCCTCAAAACTTCATGCATTTGATTTCAGATGAAAGATACAGAAATAGAAAAAAAAAATGCAACTTCTCCCTCCCTCCTCCCTTTGTATTACTGTATGAAAATCTGTGAACATTTGGGCTTTGACTTATAGCAACTATACTTTTATGTACCGCTATCTTTGATCTTTTGCTGGAATACATTTATTTATTGTTCCCCAAGTGTTAGTGTTGTACATGTTTACCAAGGAAGTGCTTATCACTGTATATGCAACACAGGAACACAGGAAAAGTGACTATGGATTATATGGTAGAATAAGTCAGAAGATTTAAGAAGTAATAGAGGCTGTATTTTTTTTTCTTATTATTTTTTAATTTTTTTTGTCTTATTTATTCACTAAAATAAATAATGAAATAATACTGACTGTTTGGGCTGATATGTGATATCATCTAGGGGATCCAGCCATGAATCAGGTTACCACTATGTTCTATTGACTCTATGTAATTCATAATGTATAGGTAGTGTAAAATAGCAATGATTAAAATGGTTCAAATAGCAGGTAGATTACAATAACAGTAGATATGTGATTTGTAGAAAATGTAGTCCTTAATTATTGCAAATTTAGGTTTACTGATTCTGAATTTTGAATCCTTGTTGTATTTTTGCAAAATAACACATAAATATTGCCTAATCAGTAGCTTACATAGAAAGTGGTTCTTTGGGGAACATGGGAAAATACAGATAAGGTGTTGATCAGAGCCTGCATGTCTGTGAGGCCTCTTAGTGTGGCAGAGAGCATGTACTGCATTAGGAAATGCTAATAGACAGACTAGGCCATTTCCCCATCCCATTAAGCCTGAAGGAGTGTCAGGATTTGCCATCTGGCTTTCCATGTGCACTTCTTTTGTCAAATTCACTCTTCTTCCTCAGTTTTTTTCCTCCTTTTTTTTTCTTCATTTTGTTGCTACCACCACCAGTCCTTTCATCCTTCCTCCCTTTGGAACAGAAATCTTCATTTTAGCTAAAGATGCTTTTCTCCCTTCTGCTCCTGCCTGCCCACAGATGCTAATAACAGCTCCTTCTTAGGCTGATGGCTAGTCTCTATAGCAATCAGGCAGCAGAAGCACTCAGTGCTAAAAAACAAGCAGATCTTCGTAGCAGCCTCCAATTTTTATTCTTCCCTTTCTCTGCAGCTGTTACCACCTGCCTTCACTTCTGCAGAAATCTGTAAATGTGCTGATATTCCTCCAGTGGAATGGACCATGTAGAGGGAAACAGCAGTGTACAGGTTACTTTCCTGAAGTGCTAAACTGAATTAAAAGTTAGTTGATTTTATTACATTTTATGAAACTTAGCAAAGCATCTGGGGTGTAGGTAAATGTTCTGCTGCTGTTATGTGTAGCTAAAATGCACAATGAAAGTGATACACATAAGAAGATTGACTGGTGATACACATAAGAAGATTGACTGCTGTTATGTTAAACGTAGAATACTGGAATAGTGAATAAAGTGCTACCCTATGTATTTTGGGTGAAAATGCAATAAATTTTCTGGTTCATAAGGCAATATATTCTCAGACTGAGTGAAGATGAAAATATTTAATTTTCTGTGCATGGATGTCTACATAATATTACAGAGAAAAGGTGAATAAGTAAAGTTTGTTTTTATTGCGAAGGCAAGATTTGGATACTGTATGATGTGCAGGAAAATCAATTAAGATGTTCTGTCAGGAAGATAAAAAATAAATAGCATTAGTTCTCCAGGCTGATTCTAAACTATCAAAAAAATTTGTCCAGTCTAACATAGATGGCATCTATTTATAGCACAGATTAATATTTAGTAATATTCTACAAAGACTGAAAGGATGACTTTTGTTTTACTAGGCGCTTGAAGACATGATATTAAAAATGTTTCCTTTGTTTGACATCAAAAAGTATTATGACCATTTTGCCAAATAGCATACAAACAAAACTATCAAGGGATGTACTGTACTGACAGGCTTTGAGTGAGAAGATTAGTTTTGAATCAAGAAAACTTCAAGTAATTTGCTAGGTCTTTCAGTCAAATGTAGGACAGGTGTTTTATAAATAGTCTAATACATAATGTAATAAGTGGCTTTAAAGATTTTCAATAAGGTCAGAGCAAAACTTATTTTGACGGCAAGTGGCAGAAGGCAACTAGTCAAAATTAAACCCAAAGCTGATTTCAAGACAAAAACAAGTGTGATTTAGATTTGGTAATGAATGGACAGTCTCAATGAAGCAGTTGACTTAAGAAGTAGCAGCAAGTGTGCATTTTCATAAGCAAGAGAGAGTGCAGCTTTGATTGTTCCTTCATACTGTCTTTGTTAGTCTTGCTAGGGTGTGCCAGAATAACAGATATTGTCTTTTATGAATCGAAACTCATTCTACTGACGTGACCCACTTGTGAGAACATGGGGGAACCTCTGTATAAAGGTGCCAGAGCGATTTATTCCTCATCTTTTATAGCTATAACTTTGTCCGTGTAAAGATGATTCTGATTGCACCTACACCAGGAGAGTCATTTGCTGTGCAGAAGCTCATGTTCGCTGCAGTGGTCTCAATGGTCTTTAGGTACGACAGAGATACTGGGTGAAGTAGATTTCTATCATACTCCAAGTTATGAGAGATTAACTAACAATGCAGGTTATGCTATATTGACTGCACCAACCTAGTTGAAGTGAAGTGACTTTCCAGTACGGACAAAACTTCAGAGTGCGCTGACTGTGCAGTTGATAATGCAGCGGTATCTCCTTTTTAACTACTTTATCCCACTGTGTGTTCTGAGCATGGACTCTAGGTCAGTGAGGAGTCTCAGCACATTATAAACAGACTATCTGTATTCTTCAATTTAAAAACATATAGTTCCAGTCTCTGTTGAGTCAGGGCTTACATGATTGAAATGAGACTAGTACGGAAAATTACCTGGCTTTGCAAACAAATACAGAACAGTAAAGTTATTTAAGCAGTATTAAAGCAGCATTGCTAAAACAATGGAAGAAAAGATTCTTGAAAAATGCCAGCAGGAGGGAATATGCAAGTAGGAAGAAAAAAAATATTTCTTTAAGTTAGACAAATTGTGCACCAGAATCTCAGCATTCACTTAATGGGAAAGTAACTTTCTGGTTGATAAGAATGCAAAGAATATTTTGAAAGCATGAACTGAATGGTGAGTGATGTACCTTGTTAGGCTTTAGCAGTAAAGCTTGAAAGCCATAACCTTTGTATATTTTAATAACCTGTTCATTTCCATGCTGCAGTCATCCAGCTACCAACTGATGGCACCTAAAATTGTACATCACTGTTTGGTTCTAAGTCAACAACAGCTAGAATCGAAAACACAGCTGATTACAATACAAAGGGAACATATCTGCAAGGAGTAACTTCTTTGTTGTCACAAGGAAGATGACAGATTTGGCAATTACAAAAGAAAGACCACTGTTTTTCCCCTCTATTTAGGGAGAAACAAGGTGTAGTGTTCTCAATAGGATGAAGCTTGGCATTCTGCTCCAATAAACACAGCAAAACACACAACCAAAAAATATGACATTCAATATATTGCCAAGTGCATCAGAACATACCAATGACACTAATTTTAACATACATGTATGTAAGTTCTACTGATTAGAGCTACAGTTTGGCATTCAAAGTCTGCAGAACTGGGAGAGTATCACTAGTATTTTTTTTTTTCATTCCGTGCCTCATTGTTAATATTCAGTAATATTCCTTACTGAAATTTATTCTTACTTTCCTTGTCACCCTTTATAATGGTTGTTTACAAGCTATTAAAAGAGCTAATGAGAGATAGTCTTGTCTGTCCACGATCCAAAGCTACAGTTATCTTTGTGTATAGATTGTCTAGCTGTGTGTTTGCAGAGCCAGTACAAAATATGGAGATATGTAGGTGGTTGAATGATTAATCTCTTAACTTGTTGGAAAGTTATGCTGGTTCATGCCTTGATCTGCCTGGTTTAATATCCTGTCTCTGTATATAACCATCTTTAGAAGCTTCAGAGAAGAACCAGAAAGTTTATAAGATGTAGTATTTTGTTTCCCACTATAATCTTTATCTAACTTCAATTATTATTAAATTTAATAATGTTTGGTTTAGGTTGTGGCTTCCAAGCTTGATTGTTGTGGTCCTTTCTTCTCTTGTATTTCTATTTGGAACTAGAAATATAAATCAGTGAACAAATAGCAGAATTTAGAATCTAATGTTTTAACTTCTTGATTTTGTAGGACTTCTAGGATGATTTGTTGTCATTAATTGTTGTTGTTCAATTTACAGTGTTTTGAATGTACAAAAACCTCCTTTTTAAGAAGGTCCTTTAGCAATACATTCTCTATATATAATATAGAAAACAAAACCAAACCCTCAGGTTACAAATTTTAAAGTGGTGTTTATTTTATCAGTAAGCATTCCTGAATTGTAAATGAGGGAGAACAGAAACTTCCAGTCATCTTACTTTGTACTAGTCAGTATTAATATTTTTATTATTAATTCATATTTTTTTATTTTCTTGAAGAGGTTGCTGTGCATCTCAGTATATTTTAGTTTTCATGCCTTTTCATATTCCTCTCACCGCTTTTTGACCTCCATGTGCTTCGAGTTTCTTCACACCTCCGTGTTAGTACTCTTAAAGCTTTTGACTGTTCAGTTGGACAACGTGATACTATCTTAGGGACTAACACATGGTTTTACACTAGATGTATAACAAGTGATCTTTTCTTGTTTCAGAAGCTTACCCGAAGACAAATTGATTTGGGTAAGTCTGATGCCAATTCATTTCAGGATTTTAAAAGAAATCTACAAATTTCTTCTGGCCGTTTTAATACCAACACAGAATTATATTAATGAGAGGAGGCAGATGACTCTCACGAAGTCCACCAAGTGCTAGGGCTGCTACCAGTCATCCAGAATCTAATTACATGTGTGTGCATACCTGTTTCTTCCAGTTTTTGCTCTAGTATGTTTTAAGCATTTTTTACAAAATGGAATTTTGTCAAGGGAAGGCCTGCCACCGTGAATGTTTGGGATAGTCTCTGGACAAATAAAAGATTGCCTTCTATACCATAATGGTGAAGGTGGCCTAAGAAGAGCAAGACGAGAACTCACATGAGTGTCCTACCCACAGGGCTCACATAAAGTGAGGGGCGGAAAAGGAAATAGGAAAGGTATGAAAGTAAAAGAAAGCCGTCACCTGAATATTGTCTCAGAACTTGCTGTAAAATTTGAACCTTTTGTTGAAAAAAATAATTAAATCAGCTGTTCTAATCCTTCCCAATATTTGATTTCAGCTGAAAATATTTGGATTTGGTATAATTGCTGACTCATTTTGCAGCAAAAGCAATTGGTCAGTGTGTTTTATCAGTCTGTTCTAGATTAAAGTGCCTAATTTTTATACATGTTTGTATGACTATATAAATATGCTTAAGTAAAAGCTAGGAACTTGTCAGAAGTTTAATAAAAGTTGCATATTTTATTATTATTTCATAATAAAATAAATCAAATGCCCACATGTATATATAGGGGTGATAACTGCATATCCTCTTGCTATGTCATACTCATATGGCAAATATTCTATGCCACAAAAATTGTTCAGATATGTCTGAAATATTTTCTATATAACAAGAACACAAATGAATGGTTTCAAGTACAGTTGAAAGAACAAGTGCAGTGTTGTGTTGCTTTATGATCTGTGCTCTATGTAATACACTCTTGACCTTTCAAGGAACCATTTTCTTCTTTCAAATGTAGGGGTTTTTTTTATGTGTCTAGATATCTATGGGTCAAGGAGGAGAGTATTGTAGTAAATTGACTAGCATCAACAATGCCACTGTCTCTGCAATTGAATCAGAGTTGTGCAATGTATATCTTGCACTGAAATAGCAGAGACTCTGTTTTGCTTCAAGTGGTAGGAAGCTGGAAGGTTAAGTTTTAGCTGTTCTTTTTCCAAGTGTAGGTCACAATGGCAGTGAATATTAAAGCATGCAAAAGACTAATTTTGTTACAGATTTTTTTCTGTTGTTTTTAAAGTAGATTCGCATAAAAACCAGTTTCTCTATGATGCAAAAAAGATGAAAACACAAAAACATTTTGGTAAAGTTTATCGATGTTTTCTTCACTTTTTTTCTATAAAAGTGAAAGCTTTGTATATAGGAATACAAGATGATGGAACTGATGATAATGACTGTCAATGAAATAATTGGCAATATTTAGAGAGTAGAAGAGAGTATCACTGCTTTGGCATCTACTATTGCTGCTTTGGTATCTGTTGGCTCATTGGCATGTGGGGATTAATGCTCAGATACTGGTTGTCAGTCTGTAGAGTTTGCTAAATGGTCATCTGGAAAAAATCCTCTCAAATTAGTTTTTCCTTGAATGTATAAATTAAGAAGTTGAGGGAGCTTTTGAATAAAAATCAGAGGAAACAATTATTCTGCTTAGGAAAATACAGCTCTGGAATTTGCAAGGTTCCCTTTCTTTTTCCTTATTATCCAGGACTAGTAGATAGGTTTTTATTTCTGATGTGGAATTACTCTAACTGATGGAAGCTAATTTCTTTTAGGTAAACATTACAAAATTTGGTCATATAAGCATTTCTTTTTTGGGGTAAACATTACAAAATTTGGTCATATAAGCATTTATTTTTTGCCTTTGATGCTAAGCGTGATTTATATATGGAAGTGTTTAGGTTTTTTTGGTTTTGTTTTTTTTTTTTTAAAGATGGGATGCCTTGCTCCCCTTAAGTACCCATACAATTGCAAATGAGAATATTGATTGTGATATTGACCAGCTCAGTGATGGTGCTGACACATCACTATATTAATTAGAAGGTCCTACATTTAGTTAATAGCCTTTCATTCCTCTCTCTCTTTTTACTACTTTCTCATAGCTATGTCATATACCTGACTAAAAAAGTATTGTGTTTAGTGCTGTTCTTGTCCAGATGGGCAACCAAGAGAATGTGAACCCTCATCCAGTAGAGATTACAATGAGGAGTTGTTTTGGGTTTCTCTTCTCTGAACCCCCATCAATTTCAAATGCAATTTGATTCATAGCCAATGAAAGACAAGGAAACAGAGAGCAAGAAGAAGTCATGCTGCATTTATTCTCTGCATTTTTTTAAAATAAAACTGCATTAAAATAATTAATCCTTGTGAGTTTGTAATACCTAGGCTGTATTAGAGAAAAAGGCCACTATTTAGCTGATAAAGCTAACACCAACAGAAAAAAAAAAAAATAGTGTTAACATCAACATTATTTATGCCAATCCAGAAAACGACTTTCTCTTGTTAATAGAGTTGTTACTGGTATAGCATCAGGTACATTGTAGCCATTATCAGTGTAGAACATCACCCTAACAAACAGTTATAGTATCCAAAAAGTTCTTTGTAGCCCTAGTCTAAGGCTTTCTCTGTCCACCAACAATTACCACTTTACCTGCAACTAGTATAGTATAAGGGATCTGCACACCAGTATCCTGCCCAGTTGGGATACACATATACAGTCATTTGACAAATTTATACTGCTATGTCCCGTACAGGAAGATGTATAAGCCATGTTGGTACAGGCTACCTTTACAAAGCTTAAATAAATTCACGTTAGCAGTTGTGCTAGCATTGCTATTTTAGAGAATAGTTGTATTTGGTGTACAATTTAAGTGGCAAAAAAATTTACGCAGGATTGTGTGGGTCAGTGCAGTCATTGGAATATAGCATTATTTTCCTACTTATATAAGCTGAATCCAGGTCTTACTTTCTGTTTCCTGCGAAGTTTTGTCACACTGGGCATGCTTATGCCAATGCACATCCCCCAGCATGTCATGTGTTAGTTTAATAGGCTGGCATACAGAAGAAAGGAGAACAAAGTTTCTGCCTTATGAAAATGTTGTAGGTGACTGAATTAAAAATAGGAGCTGTGCGAAGGGAAGGAAGATATCTTCTAAAATATTTTAAAATCACATGGAGAAATACACTGTGCTCTGGTTCTGAATGTCAGTTTCATTTTGGCTGTTTTGATGACTTCTGTACTTGAAAAAA
>VXBJ01004002.1:52162-75978 GCA_013400055.1 Nycticryphes semicollaris | reverse complement strand
CATCTTTGGTTGCGAGGTTTCCCCCCGCATCCAGTAAGGGATGGACATTCTCAGTCACTCTCTTTTTGTTGATGTATTTATAGAAACTTTTTTTGTTTTCCCTTATATTAATCGCCAGGTACTTGAAAAAATTCAGAATTCCTATCATGTCCAGGAACTGATTTTTGCTGTTTGCTTTTAGGTTCACTTGTCCCACCGTGTCCAGCTGAGTCATTCAAATTTGTGTTGAAGCCTACCAGACAGGTGACAGTAAGTTTATGAGCCTAGGGGAGACTTGTGCTAGCAAGGTAGTGTGAGCAGCCCACTGTACCTTCAGGTCACATTATTTATTGATTTTATTTAAAATATTTTTCCATAGAAATAACCTTACAAGGTGTGCAGGGCTTTTCTTAGGGCCTGAATAGACATCAGTATGATACAAATAAAAATGATACAACTGCACTATGTCATCACACTGCAAAGTTATCAATATCAACAAACCCTTTCAAAAAAACTTAAGAATTACAGTCTTTGAAATCCAAACAGTGGAGGTATTACTGCTTTTATTCCTACTTAGGAGAAAGACAATGTACCACTGAACAGAATGAAAAGCAGCTGAGGAGATGGAAAGCTAAAATGTGTTAGGTTTTTACTGGTAGACCTAGTACTAGGCCCTTTATAAACTTGTTCCGCATTTTTTTAGTTGTAAGTACCCTATAAAAAAATAGGGAGATACTGAGCACAGGTGTTAACTTCTAGAGGCACTGAGATCTCTGATGGATAAGTAGTTGAATCTTGCTGCAGCCTCTTAGAAGATGCCATTTCCAACCTTTCCCTCTTGCCCTTTGTGGAAGTTAACTTCTGTATAGTAAAGCTGTAGTAGAGCTGACAGAAGTAGATGTTTGCCACTACTTTTGCTGCTTTTTCATGTGGCTTTGTAAAGACACTCAGCTTTAAACTGCAATAGCTGAGGCACAGAAAGGGTCCCTTTTTATCAACTCTGACATGGGTAGTAGCTTCAAGTAAAGGAGTGAGGATTAAAGAGCTGAAGAAATACTAGAATCCTCATGATTGAGGTAGAGAAATTCAAATCCTCATGATGGTGGGCTTTAGGGATAAGAGTCAATTCCTCTGAGTGTCATAAAATATAAAATTAGTAAAATCTTTGATGTAGAGTTGGCAGCTTCACTGAGTCATCTCCTGATATGATGCAAGGTAGACTGGAGTGTGTGAGCTTCTCACCCGGTTATGGCTTTAGGTTGGTGGGAAAAAAATAACCACTGGCTATTTAGCTGATAACTAACAGTAAGCTTCTTGAGCTACATTCTAAATATTCAGCTCAAGGAATGCATATGGTGGAGTTGGATTTGGATTTGGAGCGGCAATGGATTATTCAGGGATTGAATTTCTCCTCATGTCAGTCCAGAGAGAAATAATCTGAATCAGGACTTTTGTCTTTCACACAGAACCCAGCATTTGTTTCCAAGTGTGTACTATAAGAGTAGGCCTAAGTGTTGATATAAAGCTGATGTAAACCTTACCATAAATTATTTATTCTTGTGTAGCTATCCATTTTTTTCTCATTATGAATTTTGAAATACTTTGGTTTGGGCCTAGCGGAGAATGGGATTTGCTTGATTCAATTTGACTTTTTGGAGGGTAATTTTCTTGTATTGAGAAAGGTGAAAAAAATAGCACCAAATAATATTTCCTGCTTACCAGATCAAAAAAGTATAGAGCATAAATACAGCATATTGCTGTCCAAACTGTACCCAGGCATTGATAATTGCAGTAGTAGCCTTAGAACTCAGAAAAAATCTCATTCAAATCTGTTCTTAGTAAGCTGCATACATTATGCATTTAAATATATGTATATACATGATTGTATAATTGAGATGGCTATACAGGTGGTATACTTTACAAAAGAGTCAGAAAAAGAGATTAAGGTTAAATGTGCATTTAAAAGTAGGGTTTTAGAAACGCTTGCTTTTCTTATATTTAAATTTAGATGTTTTGAGAAGTTAAATAGGATTCAGTTGTTTGAGGATTACTTTGTGTATGGTTTGGATTTAAATCACAGGGCATTTCAGATCTGCTACTGTGTTCAAAGCAGCTGTTGTTAAGGGATTTATATGTGATATTGCTTCCAAGGTATTAGTATGGCAGTTTGTCTTCTAGCTGAATTTGAAATGGAACATAGGTACTATATTTTCCTTGTCTAATGTGTTTGGATGTTTTTGAGCAATCTTGATCTGCTGTTTAAAGGTCTTAACTGGTTCAAAATTAATGGTATTGTTTAGAGGATTTTAAATAGAGGAGCATAGAGTTAAACTATGTGAAACCATGATTTCCATTTAATTGTAAAAGAGGAAAAATAAAGTCTCTAGAGTGAAAGAAGTGCTCAGAATCATCCAGTCAGTGCTTCAGATGCTAAAGAAGCCCGCAGATGACACTTCACTGAGGGTAATGTTAGTGTCTTGGATTATGATTATGTAGCATTTTTCTATCAGGATGAAAAGAACATAGAGTATTTATAAGGGAAAAAAGAGAAAAGTTTGGTAAGCTTTTTAAGCAAAGTCAAAAGAAAATGAAATATGCTTACAGTATTTCACCCACAAACAGATGGCCACACATAACAAATCAATAGTATGTAAATAACAGTGTTAAGAAGATCTCTTGCAATGCATGAAAAATTACTGGTTTCTTGGCTGCTACCTCCATACAGACTAAACTTTCACGGAGAAGAGTAGGATATATGTTGTTTTGTTTTGGTTTTTTTTCCATAGAGACAGATGTAGTGGCTCAAAGTTGCCATCTTCATTTACAAGTCTACTGTTTTTAAAGTCCAGTGCACAATCAACAGATGCCCTTTAGCACTTGTAAAGATGGTACCTAATAAACATGCAGTGCTGGAATATCTGAAAGACAAAGGCAGTGGAAAGAAATGCTGTTCTTTTTTCGTGAGGGCTGAGTTCTCCTGCGCCTACGTAAGTCTGCAACAAGAACCGGTGCTGGGAACTCATGACAATTTGAGCAGAATTGTTACAGCAGGCAGATTTTCATTTTGAACTGCCTGTTCTGTAGCATGAATTCATTGGAGCATTGGTACAAATTATGTGTCTACCTATTGAAATCCACAAAAAAAGCATTAGTCCGGATAGTATCTTAGTGCGACACTTCTGGAATTACAATTTATTCAGTACTTCCAAGACCTACAGTTATTTTTCAGGTATGTTGCAAATAGTGGGTCCAGTATTTTAAGACCTATCTTGCCCCTAAAGTATGCCAATCGTGTTTGCTCTTTCAAATGACATTAATGGGGGATTTGGTCATAATTTAAAAAAAAGGTTTGTGCAAGTGACTTAACTTGTGACTTCAGGCTATTGATTTTAAATCACTCTGACAGCGTGTCTATTCTGTAGAATATGAATGATGATGTTTTACTACCCTACTTTAGTAAAGATTTTGGGTTCCTTGGATTAGGAACTTTTGTTGGGCCTCATTCAGTACAGCATTGTACAAAGTAGAAGTCGAACATTACAATATATGGAAAGGGTACAGAGCGCCCAGTTTTGAATTTAGTTTCTGCTGCTTATTATTTTAGTGGAGTCAGAAAAATGTAGTTTTCTGAAAACAATAAGATACATTAGTAAGTATTGATAATTTATAAGCTTACTCATTTGTTAGGAATTAAAACCACTGAAGTTATTATTTGAGGAATTTACTAGTTTAAAAGAATAACTCCTGCAATTGATCAGAAAAAGTTACTGAATATTTTGCACAAACTTATTAAAACAGTATACATCTCTCCTGTAATAATATTTTTATTTTTCCCCTCGTGTTCTTTATTACTAATAGAATTAAATTTTCTGAAATTTTTTATTATTTTTCCCACTTTTTATCAGGATCAGATAACTGTCGGGTTTGAGATTTATATAAAGAGCTACTTGTAATGTGTCCTTTCCCAGAGTAAAATAGCCCAGCATCCACGCATGTCACTATTTTTTTAGTATATTTTTCTGATATTATACATCTTCAAATAATGAGAAATAATGTGTGGTATTATGCTTTTGGGAATCTTTGACTATTGCTGTGTCTCTTTAAAGGGTAATTTTCTGTCTTTGCAGTTATACAGTTATGTCAATGTTGTAAATAATTTCAGGAGTATTGGTACCAATCCCAACCCAAACATTCCTGAATTTGAACATTCAGAAAACAGATCTCAAAGTGATGTGTTTAAGATGTTCCAACATTTTTTACCTTTTTTACCTGTCCCAGTTTGAGGTAAAATAGAACTAACTTTCTGTTCAGTAATTTTACATCATAGCTAGGCCTTTTCTAACTCTCCAAAATGAACAGCATACTGTGGAGAAAACTGCTCGTTTTCCATATGATAAGAACAATGTACTTCATGCCAAGGAACAGTATGCAGAGAGGCTCTTGCTTATATTTATTGCTATTACAACTAAGGTCAGCTAATTTTGTTATTTGCCTGGTTGGAGGGTCGGAAATGGAAAAGTGTAGAGGGGTCCCGTGTGTGTGGGAGAAGACAGGACAGGTGACCCGNCTTTCTGTTCAGTAATTTTACATCATAGCTAGGCCTTTTCTAACTCTCCAAAATGAACAGCATACTGTGGAGAAAACTGCTCGTTTTCCATATGATAAGAACAATGTACTTCATGCCAAGGAACAGTATGCAGAGAGGCTCTTGCTTATATTTATTGCTATTACAACTAAGGTCAGCTAATTTTGTTATTTGCCTGGTTGGAGGGTCGGAAATGGAAAAGTGTAGAGGGGTCCCGTGTGTGTGGGAGAAGACAGGACAGGTGACCCGAAACCTGACCAACAGGGGTATTCCATCCCTTCTACATCTTGCTCAGCATAAAAGCTGAGGGATCAAAGCTTCCGCTCTGTTTTATCAATGGCTGGTGTCCAAGGAGGACCCTGTCTGTTCATCTGCCTTTGATCCCAATCCATGTGTTCCTGAGTCCAGAGCTCAGTCTGGGAATCCGGGAATCCAGTCTGGGACTTCCCCAGTGCCTGACAGTGACATCATCCTGAGAGCTTGATACGGTTCTGTATATATTCTATTTCATTATTTCCTTTTTAATTTTAATATTAATATTTCATTTAAGTAGTTTAGTTCATTCTAAACTTATAAATATCTTTATCTCTTCCTCTTTTTCTCCTGGAGTGAGAAAGCTGTGGGAGAGCATCTGTTGCCATTATAGGCCAATTTGGTCTAACCCACGACTCTGTAATTATATGACAGGGCTTAGGAAAAGATTGAATATTTTTTTTGAACAAAACAAAAGGAGAAAAATCATATGTTTCCACCCACACTTGTTATCTTACAGACTTTTTTTTTTTCATATATGTTGTCTAAGGGAAAGCTGAGACTGTTTAGGTCCTATAAATTTATTAAGCAGGAACTTTATTTAAGGAAGTCACCGGGAAAGATAACAGGTTCTTCTGGACAGATCACAGAAAGAAGGATTATCTCTGAGCATGCCAAAGTGGCTGTTTTCCAAGGAGAATGCTGGTTCCTGAAATTGCAACAAAATGTTTTTCATGTTTTCCTCCTCCTCCTCTCCCTTAGGAATCGCATTGTCTTTTAGAGGTTGTAATTCCTCTTGAAATTGCTATTCTATCAGTGTTCCTTCTCTTAATCCTAAAATATTTCATCTAGTAAGGAAATACACAAGTCATTAAAAGTCATTAAAAGCAGTAACTGAGTTTCCGATGTAAACAGAAGGGTAATACAATGAATGAGAATATTGTTTTGAGATAGATGCTGAAATGCTCTTTCAAATTTTTCAGCATTAGTATTTCAAAATCCGAAACCATAACAAGTACATTTATACTCTTGTCTCAATTTTGATACCACATAGCTTCATCCCTAAATTTCCCCATTTCTAAATTTTCTCAATTTCTTCACCTCTCATCTGGCTTTGTGTGAGACTTTCCCTTTTCTCCATTATCTTTTCATACTTTGACAGCCTTCCTTGTAGAGTAGAAAATGTATTACAGATCATTAAAATGACTAATCTCAAAGTACTTGTACAATAAACATTGCGAGCTCTAGCAAGATAGACCATTTCCCTCTACATGTTATGATATTGCAGTAGTAAACGGAATTCTGTTGCTATGGAATGATCTCCTATTGCCGCTCCATTTGACTTTCCTGTGTGAAACTTACATTAACTCCAACATAACTACAGTCTAGTAGCACAAATTGTTTTGACTGGCAGTGTGTAATCACCTGGGTTTGTGAAGAATGTGTTGATTGGATGCTCAGGGAGAAAGAGCAAAGATAGTGGTAGGAAAATTAAATTAACAACATAAACATAAGTACAACAATTTTTTTACGGAAAAAAAACTGATAATATTTACATTTTAAGAGCAAAGTGTAGCAAATACAATGGCAGTCTGGATTCATTAATTTTATATGAAGAGAAACAGAGAAACATTATTATAATAATAATTTATTACTTGGACAATTTAATAAGGAATATTTTTGGTGACAAGGTGGTTAATAATAGCAGGCAGTCAGAACTGAATATGCTTGGAGTGCCAATGGTAGTTTTTATTCCTCTGGGTTCTGGTTCAAATTCTTCTCTTTTTCTGTAAATGGGAAAATGAGAAAACATTTAGTCACAATTGTGGAACATTTCCCCCTTCTGCCTTTTTTAGCCAGTCAGTTTCCTATTGCAGGATCAATTTACAGCTTGCTCTGTTTTGAATTAGATGAGCTATTACTTAGATTTCTTAACAGGTTTGGGCTACTGGATTGTCTTAGTGCTGAACTTGCTAGAAATTGTTGTCATAATAATCTGTAAGATGTTTAATTTTTCCATTGAGTTACTATTTGGAGTCTTGTTTACTTAGAAGCTGGTTTCATGTTTTCCTGGAAAGACTCAGTTTTCAGCTATTATTCAGTTTTTATCCAGCTGATTTACAATAACACCCATAATGTGAGTTTCACATTGAAAGTATGAAATTATACATCTTTTGCTCAGAGGGTTTATAATCCGTATTACTGAATCAATGGAGTTATGCCAGGTTATGCCATCTGAAGATTTGGCCCTCAGTAGTACATATTCTGTTTTCAAGGACCATTACTCAAATAGAATAACCTAATCACACTAAAGGCCAAATGTCTGCTGTGTCAAACTTTGATACGGAAATTTCAGTTCTTTAATTGTTGTGATAGAAAACAAAAGTACAGGTGGATGAATAGTATAAAATTTATATGATATATCATTTTCTCACTTCTAGAAGGCATTGCTTAAGATTCTGTGGAAATAAGACATGACATTCAAAATGGAGAATAATTTTGTTTGTTTGGAATGTCCATGTTAAAATTGCTAATTTATTGTTTAATGTTTAAATACACTGGTGGCTAAATTTTGATTGGTCAGAACTTAGACACTGCAGGGACAGTAAGCAGGCAGGGACCTCTGGCTCCCTTTGGCTCCCTATTGCCTTCACTGTGATAGCTGCATAGGTCAGATTGTGTAGCAGACTTGTTGTTAAGATGGTATAATTTAAGTTACTATTATTAGTGGAAAATAACACATAATTGGGGAAATGGAGAAGTACATATGCTCTATGAACTAAGTTCAAAAGAAAGCAGAAAGTTTTCTTCAGTTTCCATTTATATTCCAGCAAAACACACAACAACAACGAAGGTGATAACAAAGTACATTTGTGATGACTTAGCATTCACACAGATGCCATTGAACAAAGATTTTGTGGATAAAAAAAGTTTTCTGGGACTTTACAATGAATGAAACATGTTGCACTTGATAGTGATGTAGGTTTTCTGAAAGTATAATATGAGTAAATTCTACTTCATTTTATCTATGGGTAAAAATAGATTGGAATATAAAGGTTTATTATTTATATAGAGATTATTATTACCAATATATATTGAAAAGGCTAGAGATGACCTAAAATCCCAGTTTTAGGGATGACCTAAAAACCTGCTGTTTCTGAAACAGAGGGTAAGTGATGGCAATCACTTTAAGCCACAGAAGAGCTCAGGTGGCCAGTTGTGCTCAAATCCTTCCTTTTCCATCTACTCTTAAAATACTACTGCCTGCTTGAGAAACTCCCCCTTGCAAGTGTTCAGCCTGTGCACCCAAATAATTTCATTGCCTCATGCCAGGCTACATTGCTGCAACTTTCAAAGTTAATTAAAGCTTATCCATGGAGTTACAATCCACCTTGCCTTGAGCACTATCAAAACACTAGTGCCAGCATTTACAGAAAGGCAGCCAAATATGCTGAGCCCAGGAGAACGGACCTTTCGGACTGTGTGTGAGGGTGCATTTTTTCCATGAAGTATTGTATTGGGAAAGAGGTATTCTTTGAGATCATTAGAGTAATAGTAAATTGATCAGGAGTTAACAAATACTTTTGCTTTATGTATTTAAGATGAATTAATAGATTGTATTAAGATTAATTTTATTTTAAGTAGTCTTCATTTTACTCAATAAAGTGTATACTAGATGGTTGCTGGCTGTGTTACATACATGAATGGTTAAGAAAGTACTGAGTATTGTAATCTCATTTTTAATCCATCTGACACTGATAACTTAGTAAGGAGTGAGAAAAGTAAATGGGTACTTTTAGGGAAATTTAACCAAACTGGGAATATACTGGGATGGAGTAAGTTGTCCAGCTGTATCTCCTATCATGCTTATTTTGTTTCTGAGCTGTCAGTTGGTTAAAGCACGAAATGAGAAAATAGATCCCTGATACCACAATGATGGCTTAAGTAGTTTGTTTCTCTGACCATATCTTCTGTTGCCAAGTCCCTGAAAATTGCTTGTGAGAGTGTGAACTGCATCAAATCAGATCAAGGAAATTATTTAGATTTAAAAAAAAGCTGCTTTTTGATCCTGTTTCATTCCCTGGCCTGGGCCAACAGCTGTGCTGATGGCTGTGTTTGCACAGCACAGTGCAGAGCAGGGGCAGGAAGGAGCCAGCAGTGATGAGGGGCAAGAAGTGGTGCTCCTCGCCAGGATTATCATAGAATCATAACACGCTTAAAGATCATCTAGTTCCAACCCCCCTTGCATGGACAGAGACACCTTCCACTAGATCAGGTTGCTCAAAGCCCCATCTAACCTGACCTTGAACGCTTCCAGGGATGGGGCATCCACAACTTCTCTGGGCAACCCATTTCAGTGTCTCACCACTTCACTTACTGTGAAGTAAAAAAATTATTCCTAATATCTCATCTAAATCTCCCCTCTTTCAGTTTAAAACCATTCCCCCTCTTTCTATCACTACACTGCCTCATAAAGAATCCCTTCTCATTCCTCTTGTAGGCCCCCTTTAGGTACTGAAAGGCTGCTATATGGTCGCCCTAGAGCCTTCTCTTCTCCAGGCTGAACAACCCCAGCTCTCTCAGCCTGTCTTCAGGGGGGAGGTGCTCCAGCCTTTTGATCATCTTCATGGCCCTCATCTGGACTTGCTCCAACAGGTCCATGTACTTCTTACGTTGAGGGCACTAGAGCTCAATGCAGTGCCCCAGGGACTCATGAGAGTAGAGTAGAGGGGCAGAATCACCTCCCTCGACCTGCTGGCCATGCTTTGTTTGATGCAGCCCAGGATGTGGTTGACGCAGCCTTGTCCATAACCTGGGTGACTAGGTCTCATGTTTCCTTCCAGAAAGGGCCTACATTTTCCCTAGTCTTCCTTTTGTCACTGACATACCTATGAAAGCTTATCTTGTTGCCCTTGATGTCCCTGGCCAGGATTAATTCTGTTTGGGCTTTAGCTTTCCTAACATCCCTGAATGCTCAGGCAATGTCTCTCCGCTCTTCCCAGGCTACCTGTCCTTGCTCCCACCCTCTGCAGGCTTTCTTTTTGTGTTTAAGTCTGTCCAGGAAGTCCTTGTTAATGGATGCAAGCCTCCTGATATTTTGTCTTACTTCCTCTTTGTTGTGATGCATTGCTCTTGAGCTTGGAGAAGGTGGTCCTTGAATCCTGCTTGTTTTGGGCCTCTCTTCCCTCCAGAGCTTTATCCCACAGTACTCTGCCAAGCAGATCCCTGGGGAGGCCCAAGTCTTCTCTCCTGACATCCAGGGTAATGATCTTACTGTGCATTGTCCTCATCACCCTAAGGATCTCAAACTGCAATATCTCATGGTCAATGCAGCCAAAGTTGCCCTTGAGCTTCCCATTCCACACCAGATCCTCCTTGTTGGTGAGGACAAGGTCTAGCAAGGTAACTGTCCTCTTTGGCTCTTCTATCACTTGGAGAAGGAAGTTATCATGAAAGAATTACTGGAACATCCTGGATTGATTATGCCTTGCTTTGTCCCTCCAACAGATATCAGGGTGGTTGAAGTCCTTCATGAGGACCATGGGTTAGGAACGTGAGGCTGCTCCTAACTGTCTATAGAGGGCCTCATCCCCTCTGTTCTCCTGGTCAGGTGGCCTCTGGCAGATGCCCACTGTATTCTCACCTGTCACTGCCCTCCCTTTAATCCTGACCTTTAAGCTCTTGGTTGGCTTCTCGTCCAGGTCAAGCTCCATGCAATCAAGCTGGTCATTGGTTGTCACCCTCTAGGTGACACCCCTTCCTTGTATCCCCTGCCTGTCCTTCCTGAAGAGTCTGTATCCTTCCATTCTAACACTCCAGTCATAGGACCCATCCCACCACATCTCCAAGTCCAATAAGACCATAGCCCTGCAGGCATGTGCGTGTCTAACTCCTGTTTATTCTTTGTGCTACGGGTATTTGCATAGAGCCATTTAAGTTGGGCCCCTGATGAAGCTGACTTACTGACTAGAGTAGCTGGATGCCTTTGTTCTGCTCTCCAGGTGCTCTTCTGTTGACCTTCTAACCCCATGCAATGCTACAAGCTTGGGGAAGAGTGTCTGGAAAGCTGCCTGGCAGAGAAGGACATGGGGATATTGGTCAATAACCTGTTGATATGAGACAGCAGTGTGCCCAGATGGCCAAGAAGGCCAATAGCCTTATATTACAAATAATGTGGCAAAGTGGGATTGTGGAAGTAACTGTTCCTCCATGGGTGAAGCTGCACCTTGAGTACTGTGTTGAGTTTTGGGCCCTTCACTACAAGAAGACACTGAGCTCTTGGAGCGTGTCCAGAGAAAGGCAACAAAGCTAATGAGGGGTCTATAAAATGAGTCATATGAAGAGCTGCTGAGCAAACTAGGCTTTGCTCTCTATAGCTACCTAAAATGAGGTTGTAGGGAGGTGGGGATCATTCTCTTCTCCCAAGTAACAAGTGGTAAGACAAGAGGGAATGGCTTCAAGTTGCACCAGGGGAGGTTTAGACTGCATATTAGGAAAAAAAATTCTTCACCAAAAAGGATATCAAGCATTGGAACAGGCTGCCCAGGGAAGTGGTTGAGTCACCATCCCTGGGGGTATTTAAAAGATGGGTAGACATGATTTAGTGGAACCTTAGCAGTGTTTGGTTAACAGTTGGACTTGATGATCTAAAAGGTCTCTTCCTAATAAAATGATTCTATGATTCTAATATTCTATGGTTCTCTGGTTCAGTTTCAGTGATTCCATTCCGCAGGCTCTGGGCATTTATTACTGGTATTAGAATCGTCCTGGTAGGAGTGGGATGGACTGAGGTTTTCCTTCCCCAGAAACTCTAGTTTAAAGCCTGCTTCATGAACTTGGCAAGGCTCTGACTAAAGACGCTCTTCCTCTTTTCCCACAGATGGGCCCCATTGGGCCCCAATAGACCAGGTTTCTCAAGGCAAGTCCCATGGTCTAAGTAGCCAAAATCCTGGCAGTGGCACCATTCCTGTAGCCATTTGTTGATGTGCCAGATTTGATTGGGCCTATCAACTCCTTTCCCTTTGACTGGGAGGATTGATGAAAAAACTGTCTTCACCCTAGATTTCCTGACCACTTCTCCCAGGGTTCTATAATCTTCCTTGATTGTCCTCGGGCTGCTCCTCAAGGCATTACTTGTGCCCATGTTAAACAGCAGTGGATAATAGTGAGAGGACTGTACAAGTTTTGGTAGTCTCACCTCCATTACATCCACACCTCTCTAGAGAGTGCATCAGGTCAGGAAATGCGTGCCTCTGTATCTCTCTGAAGAGAGAGGCTCCTAGGAAATTTAAATCTTGTTTGAAGTGAATCCATGAAGTAGCACTGAATTAGGACTGAATTTTCCAGTCTTGTGTTTCCCAATGGATTAGGAGTTATAAAGTACTTTCACTTGTTGCAAGAGCCCCTCAAGCATAGGCTAAGTAGATCTCCAGGAAGTTAAAACTTCTGCTATTTTTCGAGTTATTCTTTTCCTGCAGCAGGGTGCAGCTTTCTTTGATTTGATAGAGTTGACCCAATTGTTTACAATTTTGTGTCACCACTAATACATTTTTACAGAACCTTGTATCATTGTATAATTTATTATTAATAAGTGTATGTGTTGTTCTCAATTTGTAAATCATTCATAAGCATTATTAACTACTTCAGAAGTACTAAAACCTGATAATTCAGGAAAGATCAATGCAAGTAGTACACTAATCATGGGGGGTTTTGGCATGCTACTTCTAGTAAGTTCTCATAAACAGCTGCTGGAAATCTGAATGAACACAGGTTTTTCTTTCTCTAGTACTTCACCACTGTTGCTCCCTGTGCTCAAATTACATGTATGAAATTATTTATCTGTAAATTGGGTTACTTGTGAGTGTATATGTGTTTACGTATATACATATGTTGTTTTATATATATATATATATGTTACATATAAAACATGCATGTTATATGCATATATGTATCTGCCATGTTATATATATGCATATATGTATCTGCCATTATTGTACTATTAGCTCTGAATGCGAAGAAGCTTTTGGAATAAGTATTTCAGATTAATGCTTAAACTGGATACTTCTGAAAAAGTTTGAGCCAAATTAACTGTACCATATTTATGAGCTTGCATCCATTGCACTTTGTTGCTAGTATTCAATTAAACACTTAACTTGCCTACTCATTGATCCCATTTATTTATACAGAGCTGTGCTCACTTTTAAATTTGATTTCCTCAGGGAGAATACAAATATTTTTAATTTTGTTTTGTGAGCCATATGTTCAAGAGCTGCTGCTACTTTGCTGTTTCAACTTTTTTGCCTTTTTCTGCCTTTGCAGTATTCCAGAAATTCACTAGTACAGTCTAAATAGAGCACTGTAAATATGCCACTAAAAAAAAGTTTCTCATGCAATGCAATTTTACCATGAACTCACATTTGCTTAGTTTTATCCTAATATCCTCTGCTACTTGGTTCTTTTCTAAAAATGCATCCCACCTTTCATATATATTTTTTGAGTCAGCTTTTGCAAAGGTATTGCATATAATGCATATAATGTATGAATTAATTAATTAAGTTAAATTCTTTTATCTGAGCTCCAGTGTTGTGGTTTTGCTAGAGTACTGATTTATGGTGGTTTTTTGTTTGGTTTGGTTTTTAAAGTGTCTCTGGCCACCAGAACATAGTAAAAGTATCCTCGTTGAACGCTGGCTATTATTTTCTTTATCTAATATTCAGTTTGGCTCTGTCTTGTGGTTGTGTACCCACTTCCATAACTGATCCCAATTCTTCTCTTTGGTCATGACAAGAAAGTAGAGCCTCTGGGATCAGAGTAAGAGCCAGTGAAACTCCAGGAACAAATGGGCAGGAGAGGCCAGCAGTAGCTAAATTGGTGCAGTCAGAGTAGCTGGCACTTTAAGCTTGGTAGCAGTGAGGGAACGCTGCAACATTTCCTTCAGGGAAAACACGGTGAAAAGGTGAAAGTGGCCTCATGTCATAAAAGAGAGGAAAAGTAGGATGAAACCTAAGGGAGAAGAAAGGAAAAGAGACAGAATCTGTCCTTGTCTTGGCTTTACCTTGAGTAGAGTTGTCCTGGTAGATGTGTGTTACATCTCAGTAAACTTAGCCTGGGAAATAGCCAAAATTACATAATTGCAGCTTCAAATTTTTAACCACAGATGTTAATTGATGCTTAAGTATCAGAGTGAGATGTCCAGTGAACATTTTGAATAGTAAGAAATGCAAATACAGTTTTCTCAGGAACTCACAAATGCCTGTCCCGCTGCCATTGACTCTGTAGTTCAGCAAAACACCTAAGCACTTCTTGGACTTGAACTTTTTGGACAGTTGCAATTCCAGTGACATGGATCCTTTGCAGGATCAAGTTACCATATACCATATACATATGCAGGATCAAGATACCTGTCTGTAAAACTGACATTTCAGTAATCCCTCTTCTTTGCTATCTAAGCTGCATCTGTGAAACCACTGAATTTCCAATATGAGATATTGATGATTCTAGTCTGAAACTCTTGTTGTGCAGATCACATTTCCTTTCTGTTGAAGTGTTTTCCTGTCCTATAAACTTGAGATACAGGATAGATGGTCTTAATTTCTTATTCCACTGGAACACTGTGCCCTTAAATCCAAAGATCTGGTTACTATCCTCTAGAAAATGTAACACGTACTAGCAGCGGCAACATATTTTTAGTTCCAAACAACACTCTGCCTTATCATTATTTTTAGCATTTTGTTCACTGTAATATCTCTCTCTCTCTCTTTTTCCCCTCAACTCTTACTTTATATTTTAAATCTCGTAAATATATTTTACATATGTTGTTACTCCAAGATTCTTCTCAAGCTTCCATGATGTATTGTGTATCAGTAAATGATGATACTGGTTTGACATAAGGTAGGGGAAAGTAATATCAAAATTCTCAGTCTTTGCATTAGAGACTCCCTGTGGAACAGCTGCATCAAATTCTTCACACTACTTATGACTGAAGCAGGAACTTCCTGCTTGTTGTCATTTTTATGGTTTGTCCCCTACTCAGTGTCACACCAGCTTCCCTCTAGACACAGTATTTTGGAATCGTTAATGAGATGGAAGATCACATGCATTTTTGTAATGAATTGAGATGGTTAGATACCTTTGATGAAATTATATTTCACTGAATATGCAGTCTCTTGAAGGGAAAATGCTTCACAATTCTCCTAGGTACATAGTCTTGGAATTACTGGATTTTCTTTTGATTCATAGTAAATTTTATCTTCAAAATTCTAAAATTATTAAAAAGCAGACATTGTTTACTTAGAGAAGAAGTTGCATGATTCACAGTGAGTATCAATTGGGTTTTTTCTTATTTTTTTCATCAATACCTCTGTCTTTTAGATAGGATAGTAATTTTTCATTTTCACAACTAGGTGAAAGTCCATAATTTTGTTTCCTGAATTCAACAACACTGAAAGATAAAAAAGAAAAAAAAATAATCCCTCGCTCAAGAAAATAGATACATTTTGATGAAAGAGAGAAAACTATAAAAATGCAGGTGTATTTTTGTTATATTACATTAAATTATATTATTATTTTCTTTATTTCTGAATAGCAGCTTAAAATTGCCTAGGCTTCTTCATAACCAATAGAGTTAGATGCTTTGAGCTAATTAACTATAAAGTGCCCTAAAAATCCACCACTTCTGGGATCACTTTGTGTTAAATATAACTTTGAAATAACGAACTTTATGTTTGTTCTACCATAGAGTTTTTCTTGGTTATGATTGTTTCTCTTCCCAAAAGGACATTGGAATGAGGTGGGAGTTATTTTTTTTTCCCAAGTAACTGGTGATAGGACAAGAGGAAATAGCCTCAAGTTTTGCCAGGGGAGGTTTAGACTGGATACTAGGAAAAAAATTCTTCACCAAAAGGGTTATCAAGCATTGGAACAGGCTGCCCAGGGAAGCAATGGAATCACTATCCCTGAAGGTGTAGTCTTGATGGTTAGGGAGACAGTTTACTCATGGACTTGGCTGTGTTGGTATTGTAGTTGGACTCAATGATCTTCAAGGTCTTTTCCAACCTGAATGAATCTGTGATTCTATAAGCGATTTTCACTGCAGCCCAGGAGAATGGCAGGCTTTGTGGCTGCCAGTCAATGGGTGGTAAATTTTATGCCTGAATAATACTGAAGCAGCCAGGGAATATGCCCTTTTCCCTAGAAGAAAGATTTAATTTCAGAGCTTAGTCTGAAGAAAGAAAATATTGTCCATGAAGACTTCAGTATCTATTCCTGTGAATGCTAACGGGAAAAAAAAAATAGAGCAGTGTGCAACCCTTATAACCCACAGTTTTTTCTGTTCTACTTAATATTGGAGGAAAAAATGCTTAATACTCCCTCCCCTAAACAAAACAAAACAAAACAAAACAACACAACAAAAAACCCTAACAAACTAAAACAACAGAAAATCTACCTCTCCCATTTTTTTTTGTTTCTTTTTATTTTTTTTCCCCCTACTTCATTGTGTCAGTTCTTTGATTCTTCTTTCTTGGAGGCCATGGACAGGAAATCCATGCCCAATTGCATTCTCATTCTTGTGTAAAGAAAATTAGTTTTGTGGAATTAGTTATTAACATAATATTTTAGCATGAACGTATGTTATTCCGTAAAATACTTTGAGGTGATGGTTATCCCCACTTAAAGCACACTGAAAACACAAGTTCAGTGGCATCTTAAACAAATAGAGCTTTGGAATGAAAACCATCTGAAAATGTTGAACAAGTCCGGAAGCTGACTAGCAAAATTCTTCTACAACAGGACAAAAGTGAGAGAGAGACCACCTACAACATAGAAAATTATTTTTTAAAGTCAAATAGTCAAATAAACTTATCATTGAGATAAATAACAATAACAATACTCATTAAAATAGTGAGAGGTAAAATGATGACATTAAAAGATATGAAATACAACCCAGAGACTAACCGGTGCTGTCACCACTCGGATGAATTGCTACTCTATGTTGGCCTACTGCAGTGTTACACTCTAGTATCTGCTGCTTTTCTGCAAGTAAATGATGTGGGCTAATACTCTCTTTTGCTCATTTTGACTATTTCCATGCATGCTCCTTGATTTTTGGATTTGGTTTTTTTTTCACTTTTTTGGTGGCCTCACGTTCACCTGATATTTTCATATTTGTATAGACAAACTGTGTGGCTGTAGGATGGGTTATGCGCAAGATAAAGTTTTAGAACCTGATTTTAGTTTTTGGAAGATGGAAGGGAGGTCATGCAGTCATTTAAAAGCAACAGACCATGCTGACCCACAGGTCCTCAGCAAATAAAAAACTTAGTGATCCTCAACTTGTTTGTGAACTTAAATGTGTTTAAAAATGGAGTTAGAGTGCTAATGCCAACAGAAAATGCCAACAGTGGACAGTTCCTAATTTTTAATATATGTTTCTGAAGTGTTTCTTTTGAAATCAGAATATATAGCTCTTTATTTTTTATTAGTTTTTTTCTTTAATTTTTATTTGTTTTTTCATAATTCCAGTAATAAATATTGATAACTATCTTACAATGCTTTGATAACAGTTTAAGAAATAAAATTATAAACATTAAAAGGAGAAATTTACTCCATAAACAATGGGAAAGAGAACAACAAGGTTTTGCATAATTTTATTCCTGAAAATAGGTATTCACGAAGCTATAATATGTATGGTTTGTGTTCCAACAGTATTATTGTTTTAAAATCCTACATTTACTTTAATTTAGGAATAATTTATTATATACTGCTTTAGACACTCACCTTCTCAGCTACTGTGTTCCCGAAGTATCAGGGGTGTGTTTAATTTACTGAATATGTAGGACATACGATGTAATGACTTGAAACGTCTCTCTTGTGTGCAAAGGTAATGCCAGATAATTGCATTTATGCTCGTGAACCTAATTTTCTTGAAAGAAAATTCTTTATATTAATTCATTAAAGACTAATGGGCCTGTTAAAATTACTTACTTTCAAAACAATGTATTTATTGCCATCAACATCCCTGTGTTCTCCAGAAGGAGATGAAAGCTCAGGATCTTAGTTTTCTCTGTAAGAAAAATAATCTTGGCTGTGAAATTGTTCGCATTACACACACAACTCCCTAGACACATTTTGTAGAACTATATAAAACCATTCATTATTTCAATTTATGGTGTAACGGGGTGCCAAAGCCTTTGAGCTTTGGCTCAATGTGAGCACAATACAGGTTATGAAAGGGCAGTATAGATGAAAAATACCTGACCATTACACAAAGGATTCAGTGTTGTTCTGTGTTTACTGTACAGTAGTATAGAAAGTCTATTATGCTAGTCTTATATTTACAGATGTTGTTTCAGGACATTCATTACATGGTCTTGAACAAACATGGGGAAATAACCATTTGCTTATTATATGCTAGATTCTGAAGACAACAGCCTTTTTCCTGTCGAGGGGAAGGCATTTTCAAAGCAATATTGATTTTTCTATCATTCTCCTTTCCATTCTTCTCTCCATAAGAACCTAGTTTTAGAATTATCTTTGGTTCTTAAAATTGTTTGTCTTTTAAGACATGACTGTATTTAGTTTCGCTTCCTTTTTCTTTTTTTTTCATTTTTTAAACAAACTTGTATACATTGGAGTTATGTACGAGTGATATGCCAGCCAATGAATGCAGAAAGACAGTAATTTTGTGAGGCAACCCCCTGCAGAACACGTGCCATTTTAAGCTTCTGCTATCAGATGGCTGGGGTAATCTGTAAGAAGTGATTTGTTTCAAGTGTTACTCAAAACTTGCCAATGAGGCAAAAGCCTTCTGAATCAAAAGTTCTCTCCAATGTGTCCTTGGTTTGATTTGTTGTAACTGATGTGCTTCAGATAGATCTCAATAAAAAACAAACTGAAACTGCTGCCAGAATGAAATTGCAAGGCTAATTAGCAATGTTATTTACAATTTTAAGGCAAGGAATAAGAAGGCTGGGTGTTCAAATCTTCTTGTCTGTGCTTCAGTGAAAATTCGCATGGATGGATTTCCCATGCATAATATAAAAACAAACCTAAAATTCAAGAGGAGCTTGCAACCTGCCTCCAGCTGCCTTCTATGCAAAGAAACCTTTGGCCAAAGTATTGCAGCTCTGTCGCCTTGAAAATATTTTCGTATAACTATGGCCTTTCCCTGGTGAATGTAAATGTTTTCTGAACAGTATTGCTGTAAATGTGCTCTATGATGAGAGCAAACACAGATTTTTGAGCAACCTGTTTGTCAGGAAGTGATTCATTTGAGGCTTGCTATCTATGTATTTGCAGCTTCTTCCTGTATCCCACCTTATTTCAAATTCTCTTACTTTAAATTCAGAACAGGTCACGCCTAAATAGTCCCAATGTGAAAAAAAATCTTTTTTTTTTTCAAATTATCTTCACGTAAATTTCACTTTTCCATGAGAAAAATCTTTGTAGACGAAGTCAGGTGTATGTCAAAATAGGATGGAAAAAATGTTATATCTAGGTCCTAGTTTCTTTCTTTTTGTGGTTGGAGTTAATCCTATTATTATTCATAAGTTAAAATTTTACCTTCCAAATGTATTTACAAAATAGACATATAGGAACTTAAGAGGGCTATTTAGCATGTTCCAGCAGTAGGTCTAATTTCCCAAAAAAAATATCCTGTATGAAATTTCCTTTACTTGTAGACATAGCTTTTCTTCTTTTCAGATGCTTGTTTCACTATAACATGTATTGATGAATCATTCTGACCCTTACATCAAAATCATAAGCAAAACCAACTCTTCTAGGAACTTCATATCAGTATTTGTAGGATAACCTATAATATATGATTTATGTTTGATCACAGCCTTTTTAATTAGAAACATATTGCATCTGTTTAACTTTGCTACTGTTTTGTTGCAAAAGATTTTCTGTATCAATTAATCTAGTAATATCCCTAAGCAAGCTGAAATTGTTGAAGAAAATGGAAATTGGCTGATGAATGTATTGGTCACTTCAGAGGCATGTTCAAATCTATCTTCTTGCTGTCCTAATGAATATGGAAGCCTGCCCAGTGTGTGATTGGATTTTAATGACTACAAGGTCAGGGACTTTGCAAGGTGTGAATCTGCTTGCAAGGTCACTAGTGGCAAACAGTGCATGGATCTGAAAATAAACAAGGAGCTGTCAGGGATATTAGCTTTTTGTAGAAAAACCCTTGGGATGAAAAGGTTAACAGGTGATTGCATTGTAACTTGTTTTGAAACTCAAAATGAGCTCTAAAGCTACGTGCATTATCCTTCATTATACATTGCATAAGAAATAGTAGTAATTTAAAATGCAGGTGATGTTTGATTATAATAGTACCCTAGCTTATCAAAACTTGCATTTACCACTATGTAAACTGGTCTACAAAATCAACATATGCTCCAAGTGCAGACCTTTTGGAGAAACTGGTGAAATTACCTGGTCTAAACTGCCTGTGGATGTGTAAGTATGTTTGCCTCTCATAAATAGCTCAGACTGATAATTATGCATAGCAATTCAGGTCACATGTATGGCAGTTATACCCTATATTAATTTACTATTCTTTAAAGACTGTTCAAGCTCTAGAAAGCATAATAGGGAATGAGTTTGAAAACATTAAGAAAGTTTATAAATGGCTTGTCATAAGGTAATTGGCTTGTGATAGCACATTACAGAAATGATTCCTGCATGAGGAAAGTATTATAAAGAAACCCTGCAATGGGGGAGAAGTCCGGTGGTGATGTTAGTTAGTTTACTAAGAACAAAAATCAGAGCTGTTCAATAATTTTCCCTGACTGTTTGGGGCACTGAGTAGTTTCAGGCAAGGCTTAACAGAAACCGCAACCATAGTAGTCTGTTTCAACTTGTCTGATACTGAATTATACAGTCTTATTTCAGTTTCTGTGTTCTGGGAACACACATCAATGCTCAGTGAATGGTGCAATTGTAATGTTGAATTATATTTTGGAGTTCTTTACCATCAAATCTACAGTATGTAAAAAGGTAATCTTAGGTATAAATTACTTTTCTTACAAAAAAATATTTACTGATTTTCTGCTAATTGCACCTAATTACTCATTTAACAATAGTAATACAGACAGATTTGAATATGAAGAAGGTCTCATCTTCAGTGGAGTTCTGCTCCCCATACAAACTCTGGTCCCACACTGTAGACTGCAGAGTTAGAAGCAGTGCTGGGAATCAAAGAAACCACTGGCCTCTTATTTTATTTTTATTATCCACCCCATTGCTAGTAAAGTGTTTGCTGTGAAAGCATACTGCTTGATTTTGCTGAGAATATGAGTACTTATTTTTTAAAGCATAGGCAATAAGAATAATAATCTGAGGGCATAACATCCAGAGCCTGTTATAGTGGATAATTAACAAGCCATCATGAGACAGTTCTGCTTGCATGACTATTAAACATTTATGCCACTAACAGGAGATCGAGCTCTCTCCACCTTGTGAGAACAAGAGGCCACCAGCTTCCTCCATCAAGAGAGGCCCATAATGTTACCATACCCCTGAGGAAATGAAAGATAAAGAGCATCTCGGTTGTATAAAGAAATCTTGTTCCTTTTTTAATTTTCCCTTGAAAAATAGCTGAACCTCCTTAAAAGCAATGATTGGTGAAGACATGAGAAAGGTGGCAAAAGGGGATGAGGGGAGGGGAAGAAGGGAGTTTATTCATGGAAATTAAATTAGGATGTAGATGCAGGGAAGAGTGACACATGAAACACTGTGGAAAGCAGAATGCACTGCTGATAATCTGTATGACAGGGAAGGCTATAAAAAGTAAAATCAGTTGTGAGAAGAATAGAGGTATGGGATCAGTTCTGGCTGAGCACATGCCTGAAACATTCAGAACCCTCCCTTCAGTCTCTCTGCAGCTTCTTATCTTTCACTTCGGATGTGGTCTTACCTGGAGCTATACTGTGTGGGATGAGGGCTTATGTTGTTTCCTGCTATCATGAGAAAAAGAGGAGCTTTATATTCCATTATGGCTGTACTGAGAGAGTGGTACCTAGCACAGTCATTGGCTTTATAATTGTCTAAAAATCAAAGAACGGCTTTGTAGAAACAAGGGGCAAAACAACAAAAATAGTGAAGTACTGCATATACCTACCTAAAAAAGTCTGTTTGTTTTGGATTTTCCACTGCTGCATGTTTGACTTCCTTGGTTAGATTTGTTATCTCTAGAGGAAAAACACAGTGTTATCTATGTGTATGGACCCCTATCTCAAAGAGCTTCAAACTTGCTTTTGGTGTTTGCGCACATTTGGAACACAAAAATTATAGGACATTCAGTCCTGCAAGCAGAAGACCTTGGGTGAAGAGACAGGCTTACTTTGGTAGTGCTTCTGGGAGGTAGAGGGCCTCTCCATGTACTACTGGTCATTTGGTTACTGAATTAGCACTGCCATATGGGAGGTCTGGGCTTCATTTGCAGCCAATACAGCAATCATCTACTTGGCTTGTAAAATTCCCAGTGGCAGGTGGATATTGCTGGAGATTTTTATGGAACATTGCTTTTCTACTTTATAACCAGAAAATGCTTTTATTTTCCTTTATTCCACCCCACCCTCTTCCCCCCTTCCCACAAGTTTTTCACTGGAAATAAACCACGGTTCTGTTTGTCTTCTGATCAATTTGGTAGTCTGTGTTCACAGGATTTTGTTTTCAATAAGGCAAAAAAGGAGAAAAAGACTTTTCAGATCTTTTAGGAGGTGTAAGAGCAAGCTGTCTTTCATTGAATTAGCTTTCCCATCAGTTGCACCATGAAGATGAGAGGGCTTTGCATCTCACTGGGCAAATTTTGGACATGTGTTTAATTTTTCTTCCACTTCCCACTGAACAAGAGAAGTCTAAGTTGCTGAATGACAAGGGCATTAATATAATTTTTAAATTTGCCAGTCCTTTCTAAGGGGTGGTGCCAGTGAGGTTGTCTAAGCTAAGATAGAGGACAAAGATTTATGAGAATAACTCCCTCTTGTTAGATGTACTTCACTTCATCTTATCAGAGTGCTTAATGTCAGGGGTCAAAAACCTGAAGAATTCTGGGCTGGGTTCATCTCATCTAATTCTGGATGTTTACACGTGACTTTGATATTTTGATTCTCTTTGTGGATGGAGAGAACTAGGTACTTTTCAGTCATGAGTTATACCTGTCTGTTCTTTATCTTTGGATGAGATATTTGCCCTTTAAGTGCCTTTTTCCTCTCCATGTATTTCTCTCTTGCTCAGATGTATTTAAGTGGAATGAAACTCACCTTGAATCCTAATTTCTAGAAACACTGACAACTTAGAATTTTGTTCAAACATGGGAGTTTCTCTGATATGAATATTACATATCTTGGCATCAGGCTAACACCCCAAATTAGATTTCTTAAATGTTATATTTATATATGACTCAGTTTCCCATCTGTGAAATATTCACAGAAAACTTCCTCACTTCAAAGACATGCTAAATTTTTTTAGAAAATAGTAAGAGAAGCTCTTTAAGGTGATAAAATATTCTATACAGGGATAAAAAATAGTGTTGAAAACATGCTTCAGCAAAATAGTTTATATAGGGAATTAAGCCACACCATACCTAACAGAGAAATTAAAAAAAAAAAAAAAGACTAAAAAGAAAAAAAAAAGAAAAAGAGAAGGAATTAATGAAATAAAAGAAAAAAAAAAACTGTATAAAAATGTCATTCTCTGAATATCACTCGTTCTCTATATTAAATATGACAAAAGTTCTGTAGATGTTAGAACATGTTATCACATTGCCAAACTTTTCTATGGGCAAGGGGTTAGAAATGAGATTGCATAAGCAACCCAAGTGTGGTGATTTTGTCATATTTTGGTCTTTCAATTTGCTGTCTTAATGCTCTTTTTAATGAAGTACTGTATTTAGTTTGCAGCTTGTTCAAATAATTGGCAAATACTTGTGAACACAATTTCAAAATTTAATTACTCATTAGAATTATGCATAATTATGTCTTTTTTTTTT
>VXBJ01004002.1:4555-52142 GCA_013400055.1 Nycticryphes semicollaris | reverse complement strand
TTTTTTTTTTTTTCTGTGAGCATATGAACAATCTTTTTCTGAATTTGAAGGAATACTGGTCCTCATACAAATACTCATTTTCTTGGGCAAACAACACTATTCATCTGCCAAAAAAAGAATGCTCATTGTTTGCTATTCTATTAATTAATATTTGCTATACATTTGACTAATTTTTTCTTATTAACAGTACTGCATACAAAAATAGCTGCTGTGGTAATAGTCTTAGATTAATAAACTTTAAATGATAAATTACTTTCATACTCACACTGTCTAGATATTACAATTCCTAATCCTCTTAAAACTGTGAGTTAGGGAATTTTTGTTATGTTCCTATTTTAGACATTGGGGATTGAGGGTTACAGAGATAAAGCTGACCATGGTCAGGAGGAAGGAGGTCAGAATACAGCACAGTCAGCAGCTGAAACTTCATTTGCTGAGCCTCCAACCAGAACATTATCAGCAAGCACATCTTCCATCATTTTTGATGCATCATGAAAATAATATAATTTTTAGCATATTGGTATCCCCAAATATACCATCGCAGCATATCGTTTATCACTTCTAAAGCTAGGATTTACTTTTTGGTACCTATCCCCATGTTTATTCGTTTAAGAACTTTGGCAGATATTTTCTGTGCACTTTCCATTTAGGTGTAAACTGCATGTGATGAAGGCCTTTTTGCTCTCACTAGGCTTTATAGTTGTCAACCACCTCTTAGGGGGCTATTAACCTTCTGTCAGAGTTGGAAGACTAGTTAAGTATTTGTCACAGTGATCTATCAACTCAGTGCAAAGGAAGCTTTAAACAGCCTTGAGCCAGGTAAATCAAGGTGGTTGGGTTTAAGATGAAGCAGTGGATGCTGTAGCTGAAATGGATGAAGAGTGTTCCCATAGCCTGCTTTGCCAGCAGCACTGTGGATCTGGCAGAGAACAGTTTGATAATTTATCTAGTTTTGCACTGTATCAGTCTATTCATTGTTTAGCCAACTGCTACATGCATGCACATACATGCACACACATATACACAACTGTTCTGGACTCAGTTTGCAATGATCTAAAACTCTGGTTTATGCAAAGAAACATTTTTATTAACACTGAAATAAAAATAAATAGCAGAAATTTCTACTGACTTGCAGATAAGGTTTTCCTATGGGGTAAAAAGCTAGAGAAGCGTGAATCAAGCATTGATCAGACTTAAAGAGGATATTTGTAATTTTCTGCTTGAGGTAGAACTTATTCCAATTGGAAAGTAGGAGTGATTTTTTTATTATTATTTTTTTTCAGAGGGCTACAGGATATGTTAGCCAAGAATATCCTGGGCTGTCAGTCACAGATCTGTCATGTCATATTTTAATCATGTTTGCCAAATTCTTCCTTTGTTTCTGCTGTTTCTAATAGAAAGTAGTTTTACATTCTTTCTTCCCCGATGGTTTGAAGCCTTCATTCAATATCAAGCCTGAATTTAGTCTTGGCCAGTTCACACGTATTTGTTCCAATGCCAGTGTTGCTAATACTGTTGCTGGGGTGAAAAGGCTTATTTTCCTCCTTTGTATTTAGGGAGAACAACTGTATGCCTTCTGGCTCTTCATTTTGTTTAGGTAAATATTTCAAGCTCTTTTATTCTCTGTTTGTAAAACAATTTTTTTTCGCTTTCTAGCTTGTGTAAGGCTAGCACAAAAAAAAAAAAAAAGGACTTGCTTTATAACTTCAGGCAAAACTGGTATATCAATAATGTACACTGCTGTTGGAGAAACTTCTGTAGCTATTACATCAGGTTGGAGAGCATGCCATGAGGTGGATGTATTTGGGGTCAAAAGGAATATGACCGCTTAAGTTTCTGAAATACTGCGTCTTCGAGACTGGGAAAGATTGGTGAGAGCAGCTTCTATAGAATAGAGCTGATAGTTGATAGTCGTCTCACCAAGTCAATAGAAGTTCACCAATTTATAGAAGTTAAAGAACAATCTTATCAGACACAATGCCCTTGAATAAGGAGCTAACAGACTCATCACACATGCAGCAGAATTATCTTGTCTTCACAAGACACTCCTCCCACTGCTTTTTTAAGCACCTGTGAGTCTTATCAGTTCTTTGAAGGTCAGGCCTGCATTATTTATTGCCTTGTGACTGTTTGAGGCATTCCATTGAAGACTTGGAGGGCCTTCTCCCCCTGGTCAGGGAATTCACAGGCCATCTCTTACAAGTTATAGAAACCTGAGGATACATTCCTGAACACTTAGATGTCTCCAATCTCTCTGCTGGGACTTTTGCTCGTCCAAGAAACTCCTGCCCAGGCAAAGGTCATATAAGAGGGCAATCCAAATTGTAGGTCCTTTGTCTTACACCCACGAGCTTACAAACTCAAATTTGGAGACTCTGTTTTAAATCATTACATTCTAAGCTTCTTTACCTTTCTTGAGAAGATTAATGTTTGAGATTGCAATGTATAATATTTGAATTAATAATGTTATTTAAAATTGATTATGAAAACTAATTGAAAGATATGCAACTGGTTGCTGGCAACGTAATTGGACTACTTCACAAAAATACCATTTGGTGCTACTCTTAGAGTGTTGGTTTTAGAAATTATAATTTATTATAAAAATAATAATAATATAAAAATTTGGAAATCTACTATTTCTTAAAAAAAAATTGAATAATGTTTTCTGGTTTTAGAAAAGAGTGGATTCACTTTTTATGTAAAGCCCACTGCAGTAGTCAAAAATGTAACTTAAAAAGGTTTATAATAACTGCTTATTCATCATTTATATTTCTACTTTTATAACATTTCCAAATGTTGTAAACTGGGATTCATCTCCACTCTTTCCCATGTCATCATCCTTCCCAGTATATTTGGGGAAGATACATAGAATCCTAATAAATAAATCAGCTTTTAGAAGACATGCATTGAGAGCAATCCTCTGAATCACTGAATCCAGGAAGTGAATTCTTGCTATTATAGCAAATCTGATAAAAAACTCATCAAGTTTCACCTCAGCAATAGGTAGATTGTTGCCTTCATTATTATTACTCAGGAGATTGCTTGAGATTCTCGCTATTCTTATAATTGGAAACCCTCAAGTTTGCAGTCTAAATGTATTAATTGCCAGTTCATGCTCATTTTCTTTGAAAAGCTCTTTATTTGATCTCATATTGTGACTTGATGACTAATTTTGAGAGCTATGATGGGAATCCATTACCAACTCTTCAGAGAAATGCTCTCATTGCATTGCCTAATTTCCACTATGTGAAATATAGTGTCACCATTTCTATTCTCTGCCTGGTTGAAACTGTTGAAAGGAAGAGAGCCAAAAGAAATATATAAAGAATTAGTCTTATATCTTATAGCTTAAGACTCAAATAGTGATTTCAACAGATGGATAGATGCTAGGGACAGTTAAGAGCTGTATTTAATAGCCGAGGGTGACCTAAGATGCACTTACTTCTATTTATGGAGAAGATATCACACTGAAGGGAAACAGATTGTGCAGAGAAGAATAAATGAGACATTCCCCATAAAACTGGCCATCCTATGTCTTGATTTAGTTGAAATTTTTCTGTGTCTGTTTTTCCAGATGAAATTTGAATCTTTCACTACATAATAATTTTTTTCTGAAGCATCGTATGTTTCTTGGAACTCTTATCTAGTTGTCTTTCTGTTGCAATTTAGTTCTATTGGTGTCAGATATAACTTGAATTATATTCTGAGAACCAATTTCTGAAAATATAAGCCTTTCCAAACACAGGAAGGCTTTAAGACAGCATTGGACATACCTGTGTTACACACCTAGACTGAAAATTCTTGAACACTGACAGGGAAAGGTTCTGTCTATTGTTACTAGGGGAGTATTAGTTGGGATCTTGAGATATTTACACAAAGATGAATTTAAGAGCTTTTGACATCAATCATATTGTTCACCTCCATTATTTTTTCAATGACCAGATCTGCTCCCAGTAGAATAACTTACACAGTCTGTAGAATTTTCTTGTCACCCCTATCTCTCATATGCATTTTTTCTCTATATATTGAATGAACTAGGTTGGAAACATTTCTTAAACAGTGAAGAACTCTGACCCACATTTTCATGGCATCAAAAAAACGCATTCTCAGGCAGCATGGCAGGGTGCTGCCCTCAAAAAGATGAGCGATGTACTAAAGACTGGCCTGAGAACACTTTCTGCTAGGGTCCAGGGAGAGCTGGGATGGCAGTGTCAAAATGCCAAGCATATTTGGAGAGGGAAGAAAGGACAAGTTAATGTCAGCTGCATACCTCCTAGCTGGGAAAAAGAAGGCCAGAATGGAAGAAATAGGTTTTTAGCTCTAGGCAATTTGGAGTAGAAGAGCTAAGAGTTGAATAGGTGCGGCTCATCTTTCTATTAACAGAGGAAGGACTCCATAAACAACTGTAGTGGTGCCAAAGAACATTGTGGTTATGTGTGAACATCAAAAAAGCCCTGACAGACAGACCGAAAATCACTTTTTTTCTTTTTATATTGTTGGTAAAAGTTACAGTGATCCACACATCACAAAATCAATAAATTGCTCTCACTTTGGAGAGACTTGGTGTGGGAGATGTTTTACTTTTATGCTTCCACTGTGTGGTAATAAGAGTAGTGGATGGTTTTAGGTTTCACTTCAGTAGTTGTAAATGGATATGAAGCAGCAGCATTTCCTCTAAAGGGACTGTAACAAATACGGAAACCCAGAAGTATTTATATTAAAAAGAAGGGTAAATTATCGTGGACACAAAAGTCTTTAAACTGTCTTTGTTACTTAAGTTTCTTAAACCAGAGACTCTTTATATTAGTAAGTGTTGCATTGCCTCTGATTAAATGTATAAGTGTAAGCAACTGAAATGTCCAATAAGGTACACTTTTGAAATGACTATTTTCATTGACCTCAAGACAGTTATAGCATGGGATTTTAATTTCTAATATACCTACAATAACTATCCATGTTATACTGATGGTTATGTATTGTTTAATTAAAATACATGCAGGGGATAAAAAGCTCATTAGGATAAAGCATTGAGTCAAAACCAAAAAGTTGCAATAAAGTTTGAGCATGGAAATGCCTATTGCTGGCTTCTCTATATTTATTCCCAAACTCTAGCAGCATGCTTTGGAGAAACAGAATGTTACTCTAAAGTAATCACCTGCTTCTATAAAATTTATAAAGAACTTGACAAGCCTAATTGTAACAAACTACATTCATGGGACTAGTATGCTGTGACATCAGTTATCAGATCCTCGTTAAGGAGCAGTTGTCTTTCCAGCCTTCATTCAATATGAGTGGGAAAGAACTGATCAAAAAGGAAAGGTTCTGCCAGTTAGAAATGGCAGTATATTTTTCAGGAGAGCTATCAGTTCATACATATGCCTAATAAATTAACTCATCTTTGTAGAGAAAAGTGCAAATGCGTTTTATTCAGAGGAGCACAGCTAGTTTTGAAGCTTAAATCCATTAATCTCTGAGAATTTTTACACTTGTCTGATACAGTTTGACATGCTTGCCCTGATGCATCAGCTGAGGATAATCACCTATTCACATTTATGGGGAACACTATCGCTGTGAGATGCGGAAATTTGCATGTGTAACTTCATAATACTAAGAAGGGTTAAATGTGCATTCCCATTTACTGGGATGTGTGAGTGAAAACATTCTTTTTTTAATACAGGATTTTAATTTTAGTTAAAGGTAGATAGATTAACTTCCATTCTGGATTCATCTCATGGTTTCTGCACATGCTTTGTTTTTTAAATCTTTACATCATAACCAACCCGTTCTCCTTGTGTATCCTGATAAGGTCCAGAATTTTCCCAAAAGCAGAATCCTTTTACTTACCAGTTCCTGGACTTGGCTGTGTTTAAAATCAGTGATTTTTACATTCACCTGGCATCATCTCTTTTCCAGGAATAGGTACGTATGAGAAGGGTGACTTCAGGACAGTTTTTATGCCTGGGGTAATCCCTGGACAAAAGTTCCTGGATAAGTATGCTCAATCATGTCTTTAAATTATGCTTGACTGCAGTGGAACCAGGGGATGCTTCAAAGCCAAGAGTTATTGGACAGCGGCATGCTCTGATTAGGCCCTGTTAGTCCCTTGGCAAAGCTTGTATGTTGGTAAGTGTATGTGTATGGCCTTTCTGTCAGCTGGTTCTGGGCTTTCCATGCCAGAAATATTTCTGTTAGGTATCCAGGTCTTCCTGCTGTTGGTGTGGCACAGAGGGAGTAGATTTTGACAGGGTAATTTTTTGGTATCTTTAGATGGGGGGTTTGAAACAAGATCAATTTTAAGGTCCTTTCCAACCTAAGCCATTATATGATTCTATGATTCTGTAACTATTTGAAAACTTTATGAGATATATTCAGGTTGCTACTTTATTCCAAAAAGCATTTTACTGTACTGCAATAATTTTTTTTAAAGACTCATCTGTCTGCAAATGCTATGGCACATCTAGAACACAGGTCAAATTGACGTCACCTGAGTAGAATTGCCTAGTTCAGGAGTGTGTGTTTTCCTCTTGGATCAGGTTGGTGGGGATTAAAGCAAGGCTTTCCTCCTTGGTAGTGTGGGTGCTTAGGGTCTTCTGTAATTTTAATGTAAAAAATCCTCAATTAGTGAAAGGAGCATATTCCATGGCAGTGCAGTTGACTTTTGCTGCCCTTCTGTGTTAAATTATAGTTGTGGACTTGAGACCTTTATTAAAATTTTAAAGCACATTTCAAGGCATTATAAACTGTTAAATTTTTCGTACTGAATTTGGTATGATGGTACAGATGCTTTGTAGAGTCTTTAAAAGAGCTACAGCTGTCCCCAGTCATAAGTGACTGAGCTCAGTGAGATTTTCTGATCCTATGCATTTATCTACTGTTACTTCTATCTTGAGTGGAGAGAGAAACAGGCACATTTAACCACTCAAATACTGAATTACCTCCTGGAGTTTTTTTTGATTATACAAGGAGCAAGGAACTTAAATGTTTGTGTTAGAGCCTAAAACCAGATGAGCCTGAGTGCCCAAATCTCATTTTCTTTCTTAAGCATTGGCCATTTGGCTAAAATGAACCAACTGAAAGCTTGGCTTCTTGGTTTCAAACATCTGAAGTCAGAACAGCAATCTGAGGCTTCACACACCCCCTAAGTCCATCCCTTGCTGTTCCCTGAGACTGTGATGGTGGTCTGCCTTAAGTATCTGGTTATGCAGGCCCCTCAGTATAAGAAATATATTGTGACTCTGGAGCGTGTCTAGAGAAGGGCAACAAAAGTTGGTGAGGGATCTAGAGCAGAAGTCTTACGAGGAGTACCTGAGGGAACTGGAGTTGCTTAGTCTGGAGAAAAAGAGAATGATGGGACACCATATCACTCTCTACAATTGCCTGAATGGAGGTTGTAGGGAGGTGGGAGTCAGTCTTTTTTCCCAAGTGACAGGTGATAAGACAAGAGGAAATGGCCTCAAGTTTTGCCAGGGGAGGTTTAGACTGGATACTAGGAAAAAAATTCTTCACCAAAAGGGTTATCAAGCATTGGAACAGGCTGCCCAGGGAAGCAATTGAGTCACTATCCCTGAAGGTGTAGTCTTGATGGCTAGGGAGACAGTTACTCATGGACTTGGCTGTGTTGGTATTGTAGTTGGACTTAATGATCTTCAAGGTCTTTTCCAACCTGAATGAATCTGTGATTCTATAAGCGATTTTCACTGCAGCCCAGGAGAATGGCAGGCTTTGTGGCTGCCAGTCAATGGGTGGTAAATTTTATGCCTGAATAATACTGAAGCAGCCAGGGAATATGCCCTTTTCCTTAGAAGAAAGATTTAATTTCAGAGCTTAGTCTGAAGAAAGAAAATATTGTCCATGAAGACTTCAGTATCTATTCCTGTGAATGCTAACGGGAAAAAAAAATAGAGCAGTGTGCAACCCTTATAACCCACAGTGTTTTCTATTCTGATTAATATTGGATATTAAACAAGTGATGGGACAAGAGGAAATGGCCTCATGTTCCGCCAGGTGAGGTGGGGTTATCAAATGTTGGACCAGACTTCCCAGGGAATTGGCTGAATCACCATCCCTGGAGGTATTTAAAGGAGCGGTAGACGAGGTGCTTAGTGACATATTTTAGTGGTGGTTTTGGCATTTAGGTTATGGTTGGACTCTATGATCTTAAAGGTGAAGATCCCTTCCAACGCAGAGAATTCTTTGATTCTATACATATCACTAAAATGGTTATTGAGAATAATCATATACTGCTCTCTCACTAAAGTGTCATAATAATATCTTTTGATAACCCCACCTTGTTTCTTAGAATAAAATGCATTTACTGTGTGATTTTGTCAGAATCAGTAAGGATTCAAAGTAACTACTGTGTCTTACTAGGGTATTTTTCGTAATGCAGTGACCATTTTCTCAAGTAAATCCACTTTTTTTTTTTTTTTGTAATTCAGAAAGCTGGATTGTCATGTTCTTCTTACAGAAGTACAGAAATAGCTGAATCTACAATAGAATGGAGGCATCTGTTCAATTTCCATTTTACTTTCCCACACTAGATAATGTTGAAAACAAAGATGTTAGTTTTCCCCCTTGTTTGTCATCAGACAGGAAAAAAAGCACATTGCGTTTTAATTTCATCATTGTTTCTCTGTAATCAAAAGAGAAGCAATGTTTAAATTAAGGGCTTCAACATTCCTATCCTAATTCACAAAACTCTGCAAAGCTGGTGTTTTGCTGAGTGGTTATTTTAAAACAAGGAGTCATTAGACTTCTCCTACCCACCCCCCCACCCCCCTTACACTGTATAGGAAACAATGTCTCCTACTTCATAACTGCTAGTGAAAGTAGTGTTTGTCTTGCAGGTTTTGGGTTTGATTTTTTTCATTTTAGTGACACTTTTGTAGAGGTGCCCAGACAACTGTGAGTTACTGGATATTTGTGCATGCTGATAGAAGTTTAGAATCAAGTAACCAGATAATGATTGGGTTGTAAGGGACCTTTAAAGACCATCCAGTTCAACCTCCTACCATTGGCAGGGGCATCTTTCACTGGAACAGGTTGCTCAAAGCCCTATCCAGCCTAAATTCAAACACATCTCTATCATCCCCGGCTTCTCTGGGCAACTCGTGCCACAGTCTCCCTACCATGATCATAAAAGATTTAACTTTATGCCCAATCTATACCTATCCCCTTTCAGTTTAAAATAGTTGCCCTTAGTCCTGTCACTACAGTCCTTGCTAAAAGATCTCCCTCTATCTTTCTAAGAAACCCCCTATTTATATTGAAAGACTTCAATAATGTCTCCCTGGAGACTTCTCCAGGCTGAACAACCCCAACTTTCTCAGCCTTTCTTTATAGAAGGGGTGTTCCAGTTTAATACCTTTGCTTAATGTGATTTTAAACAAGACAAATATTCTGGACCATCGCAAGCCTCATAATGCTTTGCCAAATACCATCTACCCAACTACCTTTCCACCATGGCTTGTTTACCTAACTGTTAAACTTCTTATGACTGAATCCTCCAGCAGTATAGATCACTCTGAAGATAAAATTTCTACATTGTGAAACACAAAATATTAGAGAATACTTTTTTGTTCTGCATCTTGCATTTTATGGTAAAATGGCCCAAAAGCATATTTTTCCAAGAGCCCTCTACATCATCGATCAAAGGTCTCTGCAGTTCTGGGCTTCAGAATGATTGAAAATTGTTACAGGCCTTTTCAAATTTGGATAGGGAAGGTTGGAGTTCAACAGGAAATCTCAGCTTTTTGTTTCACGAAGTGCCCACATGAAGGGAACAATATCAGGAATCCACAACCATATCAACAATGTCACATTTACTTTACAATAATGATGTGCACAACTGTGTGTGAAATTTCTAACTGCTTTAAAAGTTACTTTGAAGAAAAACAGAACTCTACCTTTTTTTTCTTATTTTTTTTTCTATTCCCCTCCCCCCTTTTTTTTTTTACATAAACCCATGCCATTTATAGCTAAAGCCCACCTGACATTATATCTTCTTCCTGACAGTGACTAGTCTTAGATGCTTAGGAATAAGTTATAATAAACATAAGAAACAACAGAAGAATAGAGTGATCATTCTTTGGTATGCATGCTGTCTCTGACTACTTTAGTCCTGCTTTATTTCCATATGTTGTCTCCTTTAAGAGCAAAAGTAAACTTATATTTATGGTCACTATTAAGAAACCATTAAGCACGTCTGATAATATTTTCATATTTATATGAATTTAATTACTTAATAATTTGATTTTATCATATCCTTTTTTGGAGATGGGCTGACTAGACTGGTATATGGTATTCAAAACGGTGAGTACCTACTGTTTAATAAAACATTATAGTTACATCTACTGTTTTTGTCTATTGTAGTAATTTCTAACATCATGCCTGATCACAACTGAATGTCAAGGTAGTGTTGTCAGAGAAGTATCCACAGTGACTCCTAGGTACCCCTCCAAAATATCAGTAAGAAGTAAGACTCTTTACTGATATCTTTCACTTTATTTGCTAGAACTATTCTTAACTGTAGTTTTCGCTAATTGTTTGCTACAGCAATTTGACCAACTGGTCTTTAAGTAAAGGACTCATGGATCATTGGAGGCTAAAGAAGTGTTCTGAGGAAGTACTGCTTCATGCTTGTCTATGTGTCCATCTGTTACTGTGTTTTTCCTTTATATTATCTCATATTCTTCCTGGTGCATCCCAGGGTGTAGAGTGGGGGACTAGGTATAATGGGTTCAAGGTCGAGCACTTCAGATTGGTGTGCTTGAACTGCTACACAAGCAGCTACCATTCTGAGAAATCTACTTACTACTGCAGAGAATCCTTTCATGGATCATTACAAGGATTTACAATATTCAGTTTCTGATGCAGTGGTACTGCTGTGTATGATCAGAAGTCTTCACTCACTTCATTTTGGATCCAGTTTCATTATTCTCTACTCATGAAGAGGGACCTTCATTCACCTCACCAACTCAATTACAGAGTGATATTTTCTTTTCTACCTAACTAAATCATTATTCAAGGTGAATGGCTTCTAAATGTACTATAATTTATGTATTGGGAAAGAAATTATTAGCACCCAGATTAACAAGAAACTTGGGCATTGTTAGACCAAGCACAGCAGTGCAAGGACCCAAACCTATAAATTTACAAAGCCAGAGTAGGCAGCTCATATGCATATACAGCAAATAAAGTTAGATGCCTTTAGCTGAGAGCCACAATAGCCATCACACTGATGCTCATACTTGCCAAGAAGCAATGAAGTAAGAACAGCATCTGAAATCCTACCTGCCTCCTGGCTTAGAATAGCCAGTTTAATCTATACGCTGAACACTCTATATGTGGACAGACCAGTTTATATCTGTGACTAGGCTACCTCATAATGTTATGTTATATTAAATTAGTTTTGAAAAAGAATGTCAGAGTTTCCTTACATCACCAGAAAGATAACTTCACATGAAAAGGAAGCCACATTAATAAAATACTTACCTGTGACCTGATAATAGGCAAATCTGACATAATAGTCAGCAGATAACTGTCAAGTTTGAATACCACAAGATTATTTCTTGACTCTGTACTCCTATATGATGTGTGTGTACTTCAGAGGTATTCTTTTACAAGGGCATAATATAAGCATCCTTTCTGGGCAGTAAAGACTTTCTGGTCATAGGTCAAAGCCTCAGAAATCACTGTGATAACAGTAAAAGGGAGCTGCTTCTGCAACAAGTGAACCCAGCCTTTATGTTCTATCTAATTAATTGGAAGCTTGCAATGTTCTTTCAGACCTGATGCTGGAGATGGCCATTAGGCATACAAATCAGCAATACGGTGGTCAGGGTTACAAGGCAGGTCGCCCTCTTGCACTGCAACGGAAAATTCCTTTTCTTCCAGCCCTCTTGCCACTGGAAATTCCCAAGTGGATCCAGTCTGGGGCCAATTTATCTCATTATTGTGAGATCCCATGACTTTTTGTACCTTGTTATAGATGCCACAATGTCCTCAGCAGTGATAGATTAATGTAGTAGCAGTATCATTATACATCTTTATATTAGTGTCCTTTGTCCTTCCTCATCCTTATGGCAAAATCCCTATTTCACTATAATTAATAAGATGGGTGCATACTTTGCTCCATTAGATTTATGGAAAGAGAAAGCAGTGACTGTTCCATGTTCCTTGGGCATTTTGAGGTACAACAGTTGCACCCACTGTTTTGTGCATACAAAGTAATCTCACTTAATACTTGTTATAGTTTCTTACCTTGTTGTAATATTTCTGATGCATATTAGGCACTGGGGAAGAAGGAAAATATGCAGTTTACTGTTGTATGTGTTCTAAGATTCTTCTAAAAGGGCAAAGCTGGGAAATATGTCTCCAAAATATTGCATTTTCTCAAGTACGAAGGCCAGATTAATTTTATTTTTTATTTTGCATCCCTTGATAAAGTTAATGTTTTCTAAATATTGCTCTTGATGAAGCAGTTTAGTATTACAGAAAAAAAATATGTACTGGACACAATTCCTTTGGGTTAAACTTGTTCTAACCCTTTCCAGTACTTCAACCTGTGTGTATATGTTAAGAAAATTTGGCTGGTTGTCAATTATTTAGTTGTCGGCAAAATCTGTAAGTTCAGGAAGTTACATGATTATAGTTTACTTTTGCATTATATTTTTCTTTCTTAGGTCTAATAAGAAATGGCTCATTTTCCTCACCAAAAGCATCGGTTTGCAACTGTTTGAAAAGATAATGAGACAAATTCACCCTCCTGTCGTGTCCCTTTCAAACACTGCAGAGTTTAAATTCTTCTGTTCTCTTGTTAATCTTCTCTCTCACACTGTTACTGTTTTACTCTCATTCTTGCTTTCAGTCTCTTTCTTTTGGTTCCCTTGCTTCCTTTTTCTGTGGGTTTGTAAAAGTGACGATGCTTTCTTTGCCAATTTTTGGTTTTCTACATGGAATATTTTAAAACATACTAATTCAGAATGCTGGCCTAAGCCCATTGTTTCTTTTTCTCAATCAGCTGGATACAGAGTCCATTGCAATCAATGGAAACAACACAGTATGATCTAGTAGGATTAACTTCAATATTAGTAGAAGCAGGCAATGTGATTAGAAAGCATGGCCATTGAATAAAGAGTGATGATGACATTCAAAGACAGCTCCCTTCTTTACTGGGTAGTGGTAATGGTAAATTGCAGAAGTAGACCTGCTTCATTTCTCTTCTCTGCAGACACTGAATAACTTATTTTTCTCTTTTGCTGCCTCTTTTTATCTTAAAAGGTAGCATGAATAGCCTTGCCTACCTGAAGATTTCTAGCAAACAGAAGGAAAAGTAAATATAACCAAAAAATTTTAGTGGAGGTCCTACTGGGAGGATTTAGCCCAAGGCTCTGTACAACTTAAGAGCAAAGGATAATGAGAAAACTATTGGGCATCATTAGCTGTTACAGACATTGCTGGTTCATTCTCCAATAGAGGGCTATATTTCATTCCTGAGCCTGAATTTTTAAACAGAACGAATGTAAAAAATTGTTAGCTATGAAAATAACTGACATGTAGAGGTGCCTATATATTATTCCTTGAAATCCTGGGTAAGCAGGCAAAATTGTATCTAATAATAATAATATCTAAACTCTTTGATTTTATGATCCAGGAGTACTACTGCTAACTAAGGCTGCAATATAAACTAAAAGGCTAGGAGAACTTAAAATATTACTTTGTCTTTTCACCTGTTAATATCTTTCTTCATCATCCTCCCTCTTCACCATGTATAAAGCAACAAGCATGCAATGATTTATGGAAGGATGTAAGCAGTGACTTATGCTGCCAGTGTTGAATCTGTCACTGATAATTTGCTTGTGTACTTTTGGAAAACAAGGATTTTTGCCTTCTCTAATGTTTTTGTGCTGGTTTGGGTGGGTTTTGTTTGTTTGTTTGTTTGTTTTGTTGTTTTGGTATTGGTTTTGGGTAGATTTTTTTTTTTTAATATTCTACATCATATAATTTACCTAGTCTAGGAAAAAATGTAGAGAAAGGAGAGAAAGCAGATAGCTGGTGCAAGCATATTAGAAAAAATATTCTTCAAACACGTGGATCAAGAAAAGCTAACAGCATATAATTAACACATTCATAAGTTCCACTGATATGAGGGTTTTAGAGACTTCAGCTTTCTGAGTTGGATTTAGATTTGCTATAACAGCAACAACATTTCCTTTCATTTCGACACTAGCAGATTTTAGTCAAATGGGATATGTGTGCTTTCCCCAAAGTCCTGTTCCTTTAGCTTGGACCATTAGCTGTTTGATGTCGTTGTTATTATTACATAGTCTTGTTGCTAGACTTGGAGTTTTTGTTTTCTTATGAATGTAATTTCGATGCTATCATTCCCAGGTCTTCATCATGCTTTAGTTAGATAACACATGCACAGCAGATGGTGGGAGAGACTAAGAATGCCTTTGCGTTAGGGTAAGTGAGGTACAGACAAAATCCAAGTGCTACTGTCACTGGCTATTAAAAATCTGAGGACAGAGGCATAGAGTGCTAAGTATGTAGCTGTATCCCAAATATAGGCTCTTTCTACTAGATATGTCTTGACAATGTCACCTGAGAGCAATTTTCAGCAGGATCTTCTCTTTAATAGTACCTTCTCTTTAACTGGGCTCTTACTTCCATGTTGTTTTGTTGATACTGTCCTGAGATTCTTGTTTCTTCTAGCCGCTTGTATAAATATTTAATATTGGGATGAATTTGGAACAATAACTTCTGCCAAAAGCGTAGGATGTCAATATCTGCCAGGTTTCAGTTTTTTATCAGTAGCATCCCAACAACAGGCTGTGGTCTTTTCCCAATGTATTTGATGGTGAACAGTATATAAGGGAAAATAGTTTCTGGTTACTCTTTAATTAGAGTGAGTGATGTTTTCACTGAGGCTTGCAGACAGCACTGACACTTCAGTGTTCTTTTCTGAGGCAATAGCTCAGTGGCAATTGACAGAGAAACAACATCTGCAATACTGAGGAGTAATATATTTCTCTACTTTTGATTTTTCTGAGAGCCTTGCAGCTCGATCTCAAGGTCACAAAATCCAACCTCTGTTGCATCAAATACAGATATGACTTTCAGAGCTTAGAGCCTTGCATAAAACTCAAGCTACTGTCCCATTTCAACAAGACTTTCCAAATTTATTTGGCATGATTGCTGCCGTTAATAGCAACCTTGACATCTGTGCCAGACCGGTCACTAGAGGAGGTGGTGTGCTTCAGTCTCTTCATCTCCCTTCCCCAAGCGCAATCCCTTGCTACTGAAAGCTAGGACTGCTTCACACCTCATTCTTGTAGGCTACTTCAGGTAGGATTTCCTTCTTTTCCAGTGCTGCTACAGTATCTCAACAAATACAATCTTCTGCAACTTAACTTCTAGCTTTTCCTCTCTAATACCACACAATCACAAGCTGGAATCATAAAGCATTTATTTTCACTGCTTTCGTTTCATGCATACTTCCTGGATATCTGGGCTGCAGTGCTCAGGAACTGAAGCAATGTGTTCAGGGATCACCTGGGTTATGGGGGAAATTGTGAAGCCTGCAGGTCTAGGCTTCCATAGTGGTAGAATGGGAGCCTCCATCTGAACAGTTCTACCCTGGCTTGGTGGCTGGTTTGTGGTTTGAAATGATCTGTGTCTTAACAAACTGCTGTAGCTACAGTTCCTCTTTCCAATACTCCTCATCAACCAAGCTGCAGTGACTGCCAGTGTCCGTAATGCTTGTGGCTAAATTAGAGCAGGATTTGGGTATAAATGATTGCTAGAGAAAAGTTAAGGAAAATAATTTGTCCTGAATCTATTCAATAGTTCAAGCTGAAAAAAGTGATTTATTTTTTTCCCTAGGAGGTGAAGCATTTTGTTTCATCATTCTTAGATGAAATATTTTGGGGTACAGTTTTGAAGCAACAGACATGTATTTTCTGATACATGCTTTTAAATGACATTATTTTTTTTCTTTCTGAAAGAATACTGACATTGCTAATTCTGTTAGGAATCTCCTTAAGTTGCATGGATCTACTGTGATACAGTGTTAAGGCCTCTGTTATTCTGTTCTAGCATATACTTACATATTTTGTAAGAAGTCTGTTATTAACTTAATACTCAGAGATATCCTTTTTCTCTATACTAATTCACTTCTTGGCTGGGGCAAGTGAGGGTCAATTGTAATGGATTTTATGTAGACTGGAAACACACATTTCATTTTGCGTAAACCACTATAAAGTGTATACAAAATAAATCTTCTAGTGACACCCATATTTCATTTTGCATAAACCACTGTAAGGGAGGTGGAGATCTCATGGTGAATACATATTTGGAAGGGTGAATGATTTTTTCCCTTAGAAGTACTTTAATACAAGAAAAATTAAACATTGGCCCCAGATCAGTAGCTGCACACAAAAGCATGAAAAAATAAATTATAAATACTTATTATAACCCTTTATCAGTAGTTAGTACTTCTATTCTTTTGTCAGACATACACATCACTGTCATCCATCTCATGCTTATGGTGGTCTCACATTGCTCTCAAGGAGGCTTTCTATTAGGTATTTTTCCTATCATTTCTGTCATAATCTTATCTTATAATGAACAGTGTATTTAACTCTTTTCAGAGAAGAAAGCTACAGAGTTAGGGCTAGGTCTAATAATGTAAGTGGAAATAATCTTCAGATGCTGGTCAGTGCTGCTTTTTATCTTGCTAGTGTGTTGAAACACCTCTTGTATTGAAGAGGGAATTTTGTATCCTCCATGTATTCTATAGATATAGAAGAGAAGCCAAGAATCTGTTTGTCTTGCCTGAAGTTTGCTTTCAGTAAAATTTGTTATTATAGAATAAAATTCATCCTAACTGGGAGAACATTTCTCAGGAAACAAGAAACCAGGTTTTTCTTTACCTGCTTAAAAACTGGTATGTAGCAGCTTCTAAGCAACACTTGTTCCTGCCCACTCCCAGTGAATCTGCCAACATACGGCACCTAGCAGTCTGCTTTTCCCATAAATACTGCATGTGATCAGGTAGTGAAAGATCTTGTTAGAAAGTATACACAGAGGGGAGTATAATTAAAGCTTTTGTGGGACCCATAAATTTAAACATATTGATATTGTAATATGTAAGAAGTCAGGGTACCATTCCTTCACAGAGATACATCATAAAAAATCATGGAATAGTTTGGGTTGGAAGGGACCTTAAAGATATCTACTTCCAACCCCCTGCAATGGGAAGGGACACCTCACACTAGACCAGGTTGCTCAAAGCCCCACCTAGCCTGGTTTTCAACACTTCCAGGGATGAGGCATCCACACCTTCCCTGGGAACTTGTTCCAGTGCCTCACAACCCTCATAGTCAAAAGCTTCTTCCTAGTGCCTAATATCTAAAAATGATAAATATTAGCCATATCGAGGATAGATTTAAATTAATTTAAATACAGCAACTTTTTCAGGGTTGTGCAAAAGCTGAAGTTATTCAGTACAATCTAAAGGATTGTTCCATTTAATGTGGTTTTAAATCTTAGATATAAAAACCTACTTTTAAAACTGGGTTCGGGATGTGACATCAAGGACCAAGAACTGCACCAAGAGCACCTGTGAATAAACATGATATTAAGGTAACTTTGTATTCCTCTACTTGGATGGATGGATGGGTCCTGACTCTGCTCCTATCATTACCGAGAGAAGTCTCAGTGCCACTGAAGGATGATGGAGGATGCAACTGAGGATGAAGCACAACAGTTCAAGAAAGATTTAGTCCTAAATTAGTATAGCTACGAGGAAATAAGAAAGGCAGAAACACCACGTTAATCTGTTTAAAACTCTTCCAGCTACAGAGCATTTTAATCTACCCTTTTAAAAATGTGGGCTATAAGCAGCAGTGAGGAATCAGCTCACAGTGCTACTGTGGGCAAGAACTGTGTCAATCTCCTCAGGTCTTAAAATTTCCAATGCAATTGTGTTGAAACTTAGAATTTTTTGATGCTTCTTGGAGGAACTGTCATTAACAAAATGTAGTCTACATTAAGCATGGCAGGGAGCAGTTGATGTCTTTATCTGGACTTGATTATATTCTAGTTAGGCAGTTCTTCATGCTGAAGCTTTTAAATGCAGAAATGCCTACTATCATAAAAGAATGTTTAAACAGATATGGCTCTGAATCATGCAATAGGAAAAAACAACTCAGTAGTGTGAGCAGGCTTTGAAGTTTTGTAAGGGCTCTTGTGCGTTTATAACTACCGATCTAGATATATTTATACAGAAGTAGCACTAAATTATATTCTTATGCTGCATCCAGTTTTTAATTTAAAATCCAGGACATTTCATAGTCTTCTAGTCATTAGTGCAATGACTAGGAGAAAAGGAGAAAGGAGAAAAAAAAAGAAAAAAAACCAAAAAAAACCAACTGAACAAGAGTAATCCACCAAAATCCCAGAGGACACATGACAAATACATGAAGATATTTTTGGTAGAATCTGTATCTTTGCCTGGGTACAGAGACACTTTATATGGTTAGAATCTGTTTATTCTTTAGTTGTTTTATTTTGGGTTTTTTTAGGAACAAGACAAAAAGGTGAGGCCTTGTTGTGAAAACATGAGAGAAAATATATGAGCTGGAGTTCTTTTCAACTGAATTTCACCAGTTCATAGAAAAATAGAGAAGATACACTGTTGTCCATTCAATTACATTCTCCAGACATATTGCTGGTCCTAGTTTATTATACAGTGGTTCTGCAAGGCAGCTCTGATCTCCTTGGTGCAGTTGTAGCTGTGACATGGAGTCTAAGCATTGAAGTAATCGACTATACTAATCAGGAAAGATGAAACCTCTCCCTTTGACCCAAAATAGGGTATAGACGAATTTTTTTTATTATATATCTCATCCCTCTTCCTTTCCGTCACTGTCCCTGTCCTGCTTATATACAATTTCTTGGTAGTTTTCAGTACCTTCCCTGCTTTTAGCTTCTTTGAACTCAAACAGATCATCTTTGGTTCCATCCATGGAATATCAAATATGGAATTTCTTAAGATTTGAACTGCAAGTCCTGGATTTATCTGTTACCATGGTGCCTAAATCTGTTGTTGTGCCTGACTCCATTATTTTTTTCTGTAGGAATTCTGGAGGAATTGTAGCACGATCACCTCCATAAAAACATTTTGAATATACAGATTCCAAATAGTCTTCAAAGGGCTTGTTCGCTAATATATCGAATGACCTGCAGCTGTGAATGCTCTCCTTCCATTATGGCCAGAGAACAGTATTAAGTTCTCTGATAATATTTTTTTCGCTAGAGGTAGATGCCCTTTGAATGCATCTAGGACAAACTTTCCTCCTTTTTGTTAACAGCACACCTGGTCACCTATTCCAAAAAACGTTCAGCCAATCCTTCATTAAGTCTTTAGACATCCATCCTGGTTTTGACACCTAACAATTATTCCAGTAGGCAGCTGTTCCTTCGGCATTGTTTTACGCTTCAGAATCACATATGGTGGCAATTTCATACCATCTGCTAACACTGCCAACATGACTGTAATGTGCATTTTTTCATTCCCCAAAGTTTTTTTTATGATGACAAATTTTGTGCCCATTTCTTCAATGGTGTAATTGGGTGGTGTGTCAAAATAAACTGGAGTCTCATCGGCATTGCCCATTTGGCTCAGCAAGTAATTGCGATCTCTACATAATCCAATCACATACTGCTGGAATGCAGTGATTTTTCTAGTGAAGTTAGAAAGTAGGTGTGGGTATAACAAAGTTCCTCACTGTAGGCAAAATCCATTGTGCCACATCATTTGTACACATCGACTATTACTCCCCTTGAATTCTCTTCATGGAGTGTTTTGTTCTTGTGCCATTTCTTGATCTTTCAGCTTAATGATTTCCTATATAACAGGGTTTATGTCTTGGAACATGCAGAAATTCTACAACTTCTTCTTTTACTTCATGAAAATTCTATTTTGGGTGCACTTACACACATTGTAAGTGTATATACTTATAAACACTTTAGATGTCCTCCCAGCACTACAATTTGTTGTTGTTGTTTCCACAAGAGATACCACCAAGCTTAAAATACACATTATACACCTTTTGATACCTTGGTTGCACTAATTTTTCTCAGCTCCATATGATCAGCTATTTCACACATCATATAGAAGGTTCAGGGAGACTCATAAAACTGTGAAAGATCACTGTGGAACTTTCTGAATTGCAGTACACCACACAACTTCACAAGTCATTGAGAAAAACAACTAACATGCTAGCACCATGTTTTGTTTGAACTTAGAGCTGCTTTGGTCATATATGTGCTCTTTCTTCACTCTCCTACAGCACACACTCACTTTATCTTCACTAACCCTGAGGGAAGATGAACCAATTTTTCAAATTAAACTACTTGTAAAAAAACCCAACACTTCATCGTCTTCTTTTTTGCTAATATGATAACTTGAATTTAGCTTTTTTATTTTAGGCATTTATTCTATAGTCTGTTTATAAAGAAATTAATTTTCCATCCTGTCCTGTAGTAGGTGGCTAAAAAAAGTGGAAAAGTTTCCCTCTGTAAGTTGCCTGACTTTCCCCTTTGTAGAAGTGTAAACGGCTAAAAAGTTGCATTAAAGGCCAAACTTTTTAGATTGTTGAAGTTAGATAGAATGGGAACTAACAGCTGAGAGCAAACATGCTGAAAAAGTGAACAGATTTTTGAAAGATATATCAAGGTTTGCCCAGGCAGCTGCAACTTAAGAGAGACAATTGAAAACTGCAGTGCCTCCTACCACATGAATGATCAGGGCTACCTGCAAATTGACTTCCAGATATATGAAAGTCTCACATTTGTCTGGATTGAGGACTTGTTTAACTACTATCTCTCCAAGGAGGCCACTGGAAGTGTTATTTTTCCATGCAGACTGCTGTGCATTGAAGAATGGAGAGGAGTGAGAAACTGGTTTAATAGGTCCGACCTCAGTAATTTAATTGATAAGGACCACAAAAGTATTGCTAGATCACTTTAAATTTAGATAATTGCTCCTAAGACTTTGGGAACAAAGAGCCATTGCTTGACACAAAAGAAATACATGATTATTAGTACGGTTTAACCATGTTCCTTCAGGAAAGGAATTTCTCTGAGCTCACATTGGCTTAAAAATCAACAAATAGGTAACGACTTCCCTCTTTGAAAGTCTGAGTGTTTTATATATCTGCCAGCATGCTGAAACTCTGATTTGAGAAAGAAACAGAGTCTGGCACACCACCTTTGATTGGTTGCCAGCTCTTGGCGTAGGGCCATTTATAACCTCCTTCAGATAGCGGGGAGGAAACAGCACCTGCCTTTCCGACTTGCATTGAAACAGGTGGCAGGAGAATCCGGCTGCCACAAAAAAGGCAGTATACTAGAAACCCAGCTGTCCAGCTAAGTAAGGCTGGAATCCAGGTCTGCAACCATTTCTGTGCAGAAACCTCTATGGCTAACCCTAAATGAAAAGGTATTACACACAGAATTGCAGAATCACAGAATGGTAGGGGATGAAAGAGACCTTTGGAGATCATCAAGTCCAAACCCTACCAAAGCAGGTTCACCTAGAGCAGGTTGGACAGAAACATATTGAGGCAAGTTTTTAATATCTCCAGAGAAGTAGACTCTACAACCTCTCTGGCAGCCTGCTCCAGTGCTCTGTTGCCCTCAAAGTATAGAAGAGATGTTGAGATGGAAACTCCCGTGTTCCAATTTGTGTCCATTGCCCCTTGTCCTGCTGCTGGGCACCTCTGAAAAGAGTCTGGCCCCATCCTCTTGACACCTGTCCTTTAGATATTCATAAGTATTGATGAGAATCCCTCATTGACCTTCCAAGATTAGTTATTATGTAGGTATTTCTGAAATGGGACTTGGGGTGATTGAAATTTTGAGTCAGATAGCTGCCCAGCTTGTTTTTTTTAGTGAGATTTGTTGGGTTTTTCCCCCTAGTTGATAAAATGTCCTCCAGCTACTTTTCTTTTGTTCTTATAGCCAACTGGTCTGAGTCTGAGCTTTTCAGGATAAAAAAATGATGGGAGGAGAACAGTTGTTGCATGTATTTAGCAATATAAGAAAGGAATTCTTACCCCTGCTTGATGTTTGCACATATTTTTCTCTTTCATTTGCTCAGACATGTTTAGGCCAAATAGATATTGTCAGAAGCACAGATTTTAATAAGTTTTGGGGGATTTTTTGGAAATGAGTTGATGCAGATTCCTACAGCAGTGCCAAATTTAGTAGGAGAAGGGAGACGAACAGATGTAAGAGATATACTACCAAAATTAGTACGCCTGCCATTGCTCCCCTCTCTTTTGCAGAAACAGACTCTGTTTTGTATAATTGGAAGACAGCTTGGTGGACAGAGTATCACAACCAAAATAACGTTTCAGCTTCTCATGTCATAAGCTCATCATCCCTTATATACAACACCATAAAAAATAAAATTGCAAAATATCATAAAAACTATTTCACAGAATAACATAATATCAGAATTGTAGGGGTTAGAAGGGACCTCTGGAGATCATCTAGTCCAACATTCCTGCTGAAGCAGGTTCAAATAGAGCAGATTGGACAGGATGGCATCCAGGAGGGGTTTGAATCAGAGAATCATAGAATGGTTTGGGATGGAAGGGAGCTTAATGATCATCTAGTTCCAATACCACTGCCATGGTCAGGGACACCTCCCACTAGACCAGATTACTCAAAGCCACATTCAGCCTGGCTTTGGACACTTCCAGGTAAGGGGTATCCACAACTTCTCTAGAAAACACATTCCACTGTCTCACCACCACCACACTAAAGAAATTATTCCTAATATCTCATCTAAATCTCCCCCCTTTCAGTTTAAAACCACCCCTCCTCTTTTTATCACTACACTGCCTCATAAAGAATCCCTTCTCATTCTTCTTGTAGTCCCCCTTTAGGTACTGAAAGGCTGCTATATGGTCACCCTAGAGCCTTCTCTTCTCCAGGCTGAACACTACCAACTCTCTCAGCCTGTCTCCAGGTGGGGTCTCACAAGAGCAGAGTAAAGAGGTAGAGTCACCTCCATCACCCTGCTGGCCATGCTTCTTTTGATGCAGACCAGCATGTGGTTTCTGGACTGCAGGCGCACACTGTTGACTAACGTTTAGCTTCTCATCCACCAATACCCTTCTCCTCAGGGCTGCTCTCAGTCTATTCTCTGCCCAGCCTGTACTTTGTGCCTGGGATTGCCCCAATCCAGGTTCAGGACCTTGCACTTGGTCTTGTTGAATGTCATGAAGTTTGCATGGGTCCACTTCTCAAGCCTGTCCAAGTCTCTCTGGATGCCAACCCTTCCCTCCAGCATATCAGTTGTTCTACACAGCTTGGTGTCACTGGCAAACTTGCTGAGGGTGTTCTTGATCCCACTATCCTTGTTTCTGACAAAGATATTAAATGGTGCCAGTTGCAATACCAACCCCTGAAGAACACCTATCACCACTGGTATCCACTTAGACAACGAGCTATTAATTGCACTCTTTGATGGTGACCATCTAGCCAGTTCCTTATCCATCAAGTGGCCCATCCATCAAATCCATGTCTTTCCAGGTTATAAGCCAAGATATGATGTGAGACAATGTCAAACGCTTTGCGTAAGTCCAGGTAAATGACAGCTGTTGCTATCTCCTTATTTATCCGTGCTGTAACACCATTGTAGAAGGCTACCATATTTGTCAGGCATGACTTACCCTTGGTAAAGCTGGGTTGTCTGCCACCAATTGTCTCCTTATTTTCCACGTGCCTTAACATAGTTTCCAGGAGTATCTGCTCTATGAACTTGCTGGGCACAGAGGTGAGACTGACCGGCCTGTACTTCCATGGGTTTTCTTTTTTTGCCGTTTTTGAAAAAGGGGGTTACGTTTCCCCTCTTCCAGTCAGAGGGAACTTCACCAGACTGCCACAACTTCTCAAACATAATGAAAAGAGGATTATCCAACTTCATCCACCAGTTCCTTCAGGACCCATGGATGGATTTCATTGGGTCCATGGACTTATGTACATTCAGATTCCTTAGTAGGTCTCGAACCTGATCTACTCCTACGGTGAGCTCACAGCTCCTGTGTTTGCCTTCTGCAACTTGGGTGGTGTGGTTAGAGTACTTGATGGTGAAGACAGCAGCAAAAAAGTTATTCAGTACCTCAGCCTTCTTCATGTCCTAGGTGACCAGGTCTCCTGTTTCCTTCTGGAGAGGGCCCAATTTAATTTGATTTAATTTTCATTAAAACTTTGGATGCTTACTGTTTCAGGATCAATGAAAAGAGATTAATTTGCTGTAAGACACATTAAAGAAGGAAAGGCTTTAATTCTTTTTAGAGAAACATTTAAAGAGAAAATTCTTAGAAAGGAAATTCCTTCAATTTTTTAAATACATATCCACATGTCTCCATATCCTTAGTTTCCTTTCTTCTTTCAGTCACGCAGGAGGGTTTTTTTATGTGGCTTATGCAGACATAAAAGTGATTTATCCAATGAGTCATGTGCTGAACTTCCTGGGTATGAATGTGAATAAGTCCAAGGCACACATATAAAGACAGATACATCTCTTGATTCCCAGCAACCCATGAGTCTGTGTATCTGATACATCAGAGTAGCTTGGTGGCAAATTACCAAAAGGAAAAATAATCTGTTTCCTGTATCAGTGAGGTTGACAAGTCTGAGCACAGAGTCTGTTTAGAAGTTGATTAGAGAATAACAGATGAATATGACCTTTCTCTAGTCCTCTTGATATGGCTCAGAAAATATGATGATGCAGAATATATTTGTTTTCCTACAGAATCAAGCTCCAAAGGTAAGAGTCCCATTCAAGCAAGCCAGGTGCAGTACACTGTCCCATGAATGAAGTTTTAACAGAGATGAGGGCTGGGAAGAGATCAGGCCACTCTCTGCTACCAACAGCTGAGTCTCAGTGCTGGAGGATCTGACTGTACTGAAGGATCAAACCTTCTGCGAATCTTTAGGAACCAGTGCTTTCTGAATCCTTTTAGGAGTCTACTGTGTGAGTTTTTATTCAGGGAAATTATCACAGCAGGTCTTACAGACACTATTTGTCTAACTGGAGAGCTCAGTAATTTAATGATGCTCATTGTACGGTCAGGAAATCCAAGGCACACAGAGCTAAAGTGACTTTTCTAAACCTGTTTCTCAGCCAAGTACAAAATTCGGACCTTCCTGGCTGGCTAATCCTCACCTTGCTCAATGTCTAGTTTTCTGTATCCTCCCAGCCTCACAAACAAGGTGAACCACATAAACCTTCCTGATTGGCCAGTCCTCACCTTGCTCAATTGTCTACTTTTCTTTATCTTCCCAGCCTCATAAACAAGGTGAACCACATAAGCTGGCCTACATTAGGGCAATTTGCTCCCTCAACCCTAAATCTTCAAGCCCCAAAAGAGTTGAAAATCTTCCATTTCCAGAAGCAATAGAGTTGTGGGAAGGAGATCTAGAAATATGAAGAAGTGAGGAGATAACAGAATCATGGCTTGAGGGATGGTTTAGAGTGTAACTAAATACTGATCTGTTGGGTCTAACTGCATTTTTTTTCGACTCAGACCTTTGGTACTTTTTTCCTGAGTAAATGTATGCAAATGCATGCCAGGGTTTTGTGTCTGTAAGTATATGCCAGAGTGTTTATTGGTTTGATGCCAGTAGGTTTGCCCACTGAGGCCTCCCAGCTCCTGTATTTGTATACTTCACATAGTGTAAAGGGATCATAGCTCCTTGGGAGACACATCACTAACATTTCTGTGGTGCAGAAAATAGATAAGTATTGGTAGGCCAGGGGTGATGTATTATTAAAATTCCAAAATTCATTATGTGTGAGTCTACTAAATCTTTATTTGGAAATCTGAATTCAGAAAGAAGAAAAATGGTGCTGAATTATTTTCTTTCTCATTGGGAACAGTCTCACGCTTGCTGCCTGTGCTTTGTAAAGGCTGCATACATAGTTAAGCACCTTTCACGTTTACAGATGCCTTTACATTTACAAATGCCTTTATCTTCAGAAGCATATTTGACACACTAGGCTAGCTTACAGTTTGAAAAGGCAGGGAATCATTCTGTGAATAGCTGAATACAGAGCATTTGAAACAATCAATGACAACTTGCCAGGGCTTGGGCAGAATGCTCCCTATTGTAAAAAGAGCTGTAGAGCAGGCTGTGAAACTCGAGTGGTCATCTGATAGGAAATGAATACAACCAATCTCCAAGGAGCTAAACAGATATTAGCAACACCAGTTGCTTGTAGTCATAGTGCTGTTTATCTCCCTGAATTTGACTGAGCTTCTCATGTTCTTCTTAGGAATAAAAAGATTGCTACTTTTGGTAGTCTTTATCTCTTAAGTATTTCCATATCTAGTAAATTTTTGGGGAAAATATTAGGTGTTTTTTGCTGAATTTTTGAAATCATAATAAAAAACTACAAAAAATGATAGTACCTGAATCATGTGACATTAGGCAGGATTGAAAGTGTCCTCCTATTACATGAACATTTGCAGATTTATCTTTTTTGCTATTAAACTCTTAACAGCCTACCACTCCTAGAAGAAAACAAAATTTTAAGTTAGCGTCTTGACTTCCCCTTTCTTTGTTTTTCTCTACATCCACTTAAAAAAGGGTGTAATATCTCTGAGTGTGAGATGTAGGGGGAGTGCAGATGTGTGTAGGGATGTGGGTGTAAATAATTTAACACTGTTATGAAACCTTCAATTTACAGTGAACTGAACTGTTCACATTCAGTTGCTCACATTTCAACATCTCAACTTTCTGGTATTCTAGATCCATCTATAATATTGGGTTGGGGCTGGGGGGGGAGGGCGGGGAGGAAAGAAGTATTTTCCCAAACCTATCCAGTATAGATTTTGACTTGCATCCCTGTTGAAATCCAGCGTAAACTATTGCTTTGACAGCAACATATTTTGGATGTGTACCGTAAAGAATTAATCCTAAACAAGCCTTCAGATAATCTATATTAGCATTACTCACCACTGAAATGGAACTGCTTCTCCAGTAAAACAAAATAAACCATCAGCAATCCAAGAACCCTTCAAAAATACTATAGATACTGAAAAACAGTAAGTAGGGTAAACTCTCTTACATATATGAAATTACAGACAGAGTAATAGAATTCTGCACAAAGGAGAAATGGTCTTTGTTATTACCACATCTCTTCTATTTATTTTCATTGTGTATATAATTATTTACTGTAGTGATGTATTTAATGTTACTGTACTACAGTGTAGTACAGCAGGGTGCTCAGGGGTTCAAAACACAATGACTATGAATTAGATTAGATGCCACTACTAAATGACTCTTCTATATTTTATTCCTTTACAGTTTGTGTGAGTATAATCTCTGGATACATAGGAAATTATGACAAATCATGACAGAAGATAAACAATGTGCAAATGCAGATTATATTTCTTTATTATCAGGGTGTCTAAAAATAAAAATAAGTAGTTATGTTTTCTAGTTTTTCCCCTACCATATAGTTTGCTTTATAGACATTTGGGGGGTGTGTGTGGAATTCTTTTCTCTGGGAATTGGTCAAGGTTACAGTGGTAGAGGAAGAAGAATTAAATAGATGTAATATTTTTTTTCTATTTTCAGAGATAATGGAAATTCTTTCATAGAACCTGCCTAAGTCTGCAGTAAACGATGCACTTGTCTACTAAGTGGATGTTGAATTGATTCAAAAGTACTCAGCTGCAGCATCATTTTTATTTTCACACATCAAAGGTAGGCATATTGCAAGCAATTAATCATGTACTTGTTTATTGTTTTGAAGTAAATGCATTTTACGCACCTTTTGTTGCTGACTTTAATTTAATTACAGATCATCCCTCTGTGTATCTGTCTTTACCTTAGTGAACACAAAAAGGAAAAGATGAGAGAAAAAAGAAGCAAGTGTTTTCTTCTATAATTCTAGTTACTTTGAATTGAGGGTCATGAGATAGGTTACTTATCACCGATATTTTTAAAAATACTAAAAGTATTTACAAGCATATTTGGCTACTAATATCAAAAATCTTGTGTTTTACATGAAAACATTTAGCCAGTCATTAGAACCAAATCAGTCTCTTGTAAGGGCCCAGTTTCACAGGGTAGAGTTTATCCAGAATAGGCCAGCACACTGCTTAGTTGTCATTGACAACACCAGGTGTAAAAAAAGAGGGACTTTACAATAATTCTTAAAAAATTGAATTTTCCCCTTTATGTCTTTTTTATCTAATGGTGAAGACATTAGTCCTCGCTAGTATTACTTTATCTTTTCACAATCATCCCCCTAGACTGTTCTGAACAGTTACGGCAATAAGTGTCATAAGGTGTTTTTGTATCACTTTTGTACCATCATACGCTTTGGGGTATGAATATAATTTTCTGCAAAGTATTTAGCATGAATGATAAAAATATGCAGGTACTACTCAGTGGGAACTTTTCAGTTACCCACTGCCAGTTTACTGAGAACAAGGGTTGATGCCTTTTTTAAAATGTGGCAGATAGATAAAAATTCTTTATAAAAACCCACAGGCAGCAACAAAATTTTAATCAGTTGAGACTAAAGCAAGGCTTCTGTTTCAGGTCTGATCCCGTCTCTTTATGAAATGACCTGACATGGAGTTCCTGTATTATCTCATCTTCATAAAAAGTGAAGTGCAGTGGGTTGAAATCTATGAGAAAATTTTTGACAAAGTTTATAACGCTTCCATTTCTCCTTTCCTTCCTTTCTCATCTCTTCCCAGAATGACCCAATTGATCATGCAGTGTAGAAAGTATTTATATTTCCTGATAGATTTCAGTCAGTGTTTTTATTTTGATATTATTATAATAATTCCTCTAAAAAGAAATTGATAGGGTCTTCTAAGGTTTTCCTGGTTTTGCAAAAGAGTGCAAAAAGAAAGGAGGATGATGTTGCGTGACATCAGCATTCACATATTTATCTCTCCATACAGAGTTTTATTCACTTAATGGATAAATTCAGTTAGTTTATTATTGTTTTATTTCAGAAAACAGTGACTGTTTGATTACTGGAATCTACTCTTGTTCTTAGAACTGTATCCAACTCACCTAATAAGTGATTCTTTTGTCTCTATACATTTTTCTGTAAGAAACAACTTTATGTATATCTAAATTTTCTTTTTTTTTTTTTGTGTTGTGAGTACATATGTGAAACTTTTCTTTTACTGTAAGATGTAATTTTACTTGCGAAGGGATTTTTTTCCTTGTTTAATATATCTGCAAAATTGTACATGTAATAAAGAAGCAAACTGAAAATAAACTTCCAAGCCTACGTTTGTCTTATGGTTGAGACCTATTGGAGGGCTATCATCAATCGGTATATTTAATTGGTTTCTTTCTGAAGTACCTTAATTCTTCTACTGTTCTTCATCCCTTTATATTCTTCCCATTCTTTGAGCTCCCTTGTATGAGTCTAACGTCTTTTTTAGGTTCAGATGGGTTATGAACAATCACCAGTTTAAATTGGGGTGAACTGATATAACCGTATGTAGAAACTGACCCTTGGAGTCTATTACTAGTTTTCCCCTTATAAACCAAGATTAAGGTGATAAACAATTAGAAAGCTATTTTAATCAGTAGATACTTTTGGGGGGAAGGGGAAAAAAAAAAAAGGAGAAGGCTCTTTTTGCCATGATTTGTTCACAGTAGTTTAATTTCTCTGGAGTTTTAGTAGTTTCAGACACTTAAGACTCAAAGCCTAAGTCCCTTACGAAAATAATGTGTAAAAATCTTGGTTAACACTTTTGCTCTCTAACATAAAAAGATTTCCAGTTTTTAAAAATTCTTAGACAAAAGGACCAATTCTGCCCTTGGCCTCATTCCGTAATGTTAATGAATTCTTGTATTCTTGTAGTTAAATTTTCTTATCAGAGTGAAAAATGTAGATTCTTTAGACCAAAAGGCTCATGTTTAGACTACTGATCATAACAGAGAAATCTTGCATAAAATTTATGCAGCATATGAAGAGGAGAATGCAACTCCAAAGTACCAACAATGTGACAAGGGTCCAAGTTGTAATGCCTTATGTGCCATAAGTGAAATTTTGAAATTGAAATGCTTGGTAACCAGGGACTAATTCAATGAATTTAGTATTTATATAATATTGTATAAATTAGCCTGGTTATAGTACTCAGAGTTTTTCAGTCTTCATGATGTATCTTATATTGTAACATAGCCTAAAAATATAGAGAAAATATTTATTTTGTTAGTGGCAAAATTCTGCACTTTGGGTAAGAATGTTTGTATGTGATATATCACAGGTTTGAATAAATATGAATTACTGGACAGTATATACAAGATGAGGAATCCATTAAAAAGTCAATGTAATAATTTCAGTTTTGCTACAACAATTTAGCAACAAATATTTAAGAACAATTGAAGTGGTTTATGAAGAAGAAGGAAAATTCTTTTTTTTTTGCCATCCTGTACACCCCTCTGTCAGATGTGAGCCATTCTCTTGGAGCAAGGATTTGATTGCACCAGACCCCGACCCCTGAATTTGGCAATCAGGCATCAAAATCTTTACGCTTGTTACTCGGTGTTCCTTTTAGCACAGGAAGGCACCCGAAGGAGGCGACATTGGTGCATTAATCCTGGAAGAGGAAGAGAACAGTGTGGCAGAGAAGGGAAAGGATCACTAAGTGCTAGTTTAGTGGTAGTTCTAAGTAATTTTAAATGTATACTATGGCACTAGTTTTTATGGCAAGGCACCATATCTTGCCCAGAAGTGCTAGCAAGTATATTATCACTATTATCAGTTATATCTGACACTAACTAAATCTTACTTAGCCCATGTCCTTGTAAATCTAAGCGTCAGCCAGAAACTATGAAACCATATCACTGAGCATCATCACATTATCATCTCATAAAAGTCAGATACAAAAAGATGTAATGTGTGGAAACTGATTTGTGTTTTCTGTGGTTTAGAAGCTACTAAAAGCTTTCCAAATTCCTAACCTTAAGCCTTGTGTATAGTGTGATACAACTATATAGGACTATTTCTCCTCAGCTACAACTTTATGACAGGGAATATATTTACAAACTAGGAGGATGACTGCAGAGTCTGAGTTATCTTAGGATGAAAACTTCTTGCTTCAGCCACCAAATTTATTTTAAATGAACACCAAAATTATAAATTGTGAAGTATTATCGAAAAGTGCCTGCTTAGAGGAAACAGACTTGTTCCAAAGCACAGCAGATCTCAGTTAATAGCGTAAAACAGTGGTAATATAAATATTGGACAAGCAAGTTGATAGAAGATGGGGGGAAAAGCTGTTGATCCAGATGCTTTACCTGAATGGGAACTAAATTTACTTTATTTTTTCAAGACTGATGCAGGACACATCTGCATAGAAATTTCACGTGACAGCTGAGAGCTCCAAGAGAGGTCACAAAACCTTTAAGGATGTTGTCTGATTCCTGAACTCTGCAGTGATGTGAACATTAATCCTATCCCCTCCATAACACCTGCAAAAACATGTAACACATGAGTGCTAGAAGAGTTCCAGCCATATCTTCCTTATCCTTATTTCACCTACAAATACTTTCTCTACCATTAAAGAAGTCTTCTAAAATAGCAAGTTGAGTGCTGCATTGGTGAGTGGTGGGGGAGGGGATTTTGGGAACAAGACAGAATGGCTTTGTGTTCTCCTGCCACGGTAATGCACAGATGACAATATCTGATTAACTTAATTAGAATCTCAATATAAATCAAAGCGTACTTAGCCAAGTTTCAATAAAATCAGTGAGAATGCAGAGTGCTTGTTTTAGTGTAAATATGCAGCTATTGGACTGAAACAAAGGTCATTTCACAACACTGATCTTGGTTTCTAACTGCAAACAAGTATCTGCTTACGTGGGGTGGAAGTGTTCTTGTCATCTATTGAACTGTAAATATCTGAAACTTTATCAACGACCTTATAGAAGTTTTCTCTGTCTCCAAATACTGGATCTGGATCATGAGAATGTCATTAAGTGTATGTTCAGTCATTTTAACTGGATTGATTCCTATTTTTTTGATTGCTAATTCATTGCTCTGCAGTGGATTTTGCTCCCAGTCACTGAACAGTGTGTGTGTTGAAGATTGTGCATATAAATGTATGATACTGTGGACATTTTGTACTCACACTGTTACCATGTAACATCAATGCATGTTGCAAATAAATTAACATTTGACTGTTTGTAAAGACTGCATTTTATAAATTAAAAAGAAAAAAAAAAGAAAAAAAGATATCTTAAAAAAAAAGGTAGAATTATATGTATTTTGCTGTTCCTTTTCCTGGAACAGGAACTTGAGGCTACTTTGGCCTGTGTGCAATTTAAAGGAATATTTGTCAAAATTTGCTTTAACTAGTCAGATAGGCTGACTGAACAGTACAGAGGTCTTTTACAGAAGAGCTGGGTCAGTACATCTAGGTGCTTTGGCTCACCTAGCTCATAGAGTCATACCATTTTTAGCTTCTAAGATTTGTCTTGATTAATGCTTAACTGATAATAGGTCATTTTAATAGGTGACAAAAGAGTGACAAGGTGGAAAGAGGATGGTGGAACTGGACCTGCCTTCTTCACAGGTTCTAAGAGTGAGAGTGATGGGACCAGAATTTTTAGGCTATATCTACGTGAAATATCTACACTGGAGTCTTGTCTCCTGTAGTACCTGAAACACTCAGGACAAAGGGAAACTAAGCAGTAGAAGCGCACAATACAAATGTGCTGGATATAGAGTGAGCTAATCTGAACTCTCTCTCTTCGTAAAAAATGTACCAGATATTTTTCTTTGTTTTCTCTTTCATACATACCTGAAAGGGAAAATGTTCTAATGGAAGAAGTTGTTTTGTGAACACTGTAATTCATGATGCTGTGTTTTCTAAGGCTTTATAGCTAATAGGCACTTTTTTTCCCCTTTCCTTTTCTTTTTCCCCCAACAGCAATTACATTTCCCCGTTCTACTCACTGTGCTTTTCCATAGTACCTTGACCTTCTTAGGCCTCCAAATTCCTGGATGGTTGAAAACGTGTACTCTGTGACTGCTTTCAAGCTACTACCGAGCTACTTTATTGAAATGAATATGTATGCTATTTAGTTGACCAGCTGATGAAGGAGAACTCAAATTGTTGTTCATTCTGCGGACATACAAATTAGATCTTTTTTTCTAATCTGCAGCTGTTTTTCTTGGGCTTATATGTTTCTGATACAACTAGACTGATATCAAACATGATTGGAATTAAGTGGTTTATTAAAAAGTTTTTTAAGAGTACAGGTAGTCAGCATGCCTGCCTGAGCTTTGTTTCTTAGGATATCCAAGTACAATTCAAAAGAATGATATTTATTCTAGGATAAATTTTTGGCATGTTACTGTTCCCAGCAAAACAAGGAAGGTAGGACAATACAGTAAACCTTATTTAATCAATGTATCTATTTACCTAATACTAAGTCTGATTTCTGGGTACATTTGCAAGCTAGGTAGTAATCTGAAATTTATACTTCCAGAACCAATTTCTCCTCATCTTTTCAGTGTTTTTTTTTTTCTTCCTCCATAGCCTTTATAGGATCTCATTTCCTAAAGTCTTTCCATCTATCCAGAATTTAATTTTCTCCTTTACCCTTCCAACTTTCCATATTTTTCCACACTGTGAATGATGGGGCTAGCACAACCTTTATCTTTCATCAAAAGAAGCATAGTACCACTACTTCCTTGGTCCTCTCCATCTGTTGCATGAGTTATCTTTTTTTCCTTTAGCACCTGCAGTGATTCAGCCCTAATCTCATTTACTATTGCTGCCTCTTCAATAGTATCATTTGCATTCTTTGAATCCATCCTCTTGCGCCTAATTTCATAGCAATTCAAACTCAGATTTGTTTTCCATATTTTGAAGGTCTTCCACAGATATGATATTCTCTGCCTATCTGGCTTGCCCTCTCTCTATTTCCTCTCCTCCAGTTTCCTCTCTATCAGTGAAACACCGTTTCCTATCAGTCCATCTCTATCACGGTTTTCTTCATGCTGTTTCTGAAACAGATATTATACTTCAAATTTTATATTTTCTCAGTCTGTTTCCTGGGAACATTTGTACCATGAGGCCTGTAAGAAATTCAGAGTTAAACAATATCTAGAGACAATGGGGAGTGTACTATTATTACTTAGAAAGAAAAAGGAAATCATTTACACCTTAGCACACACATACTCCCACATGTATTTGTTGGAGTGCTATTTAGGTCAAGAACAGCCTTCTGAGTGCAACAACAATCTAATAAGTTATTAAATCGATGCTCTTGTAATAATATTCCATTGTATACCTCCCAGACAATCTTTATTTTCTAAACCAAATTAAAGCTCATCTTCATTCATCATATTTTAACAGTCTTCTCTGTCTGTATATTTAATCATAACTACGCACAAGGAATAGGGGGAAAGAATCTGTCCCCCATATATTTTGTCACTTTGCCAGAGTTGTAGCCTGAAAAGACTGGAGGATCTGTGCTTTCTTCAGATCTCTGGAGTGCTGTCATTCCCCAGTCACTCTGCGCTGCTCGTTAAAAAGGTGGCATTTTTCCTGGTCCCAATTTGTTTGCATTTCTATGCTTGAACATAAAAGGAAAAATGTAGCAACTTCCTTTTATCTGCTTCAAATTTACACAAAAATATTGGTATTATCCTGCTTTTTTGCTTCACAGGAGTAGAAGTTCTCAGCATTGACCTAATGTTATCTCATTAAGGATTGTGGGAGTTTTGTTTACCATCACCTTTAGCAGGAGCAGTGAAGGCTAATTCTGAATCATTTTACTAATCCAAGCTTTGAAAATATGAATGCTTAGGAATTTCTTTTAAGTCATTGCTTGGTAATTTTGAGACTGCTTTATTATCCTAAGTAGAGATGGCTAACATAAAATGCAAATGTCAATGAGACAGAAATCACTTAACTATTTATCTTTTAGAGGGGAAAAAAAATAATCAGAAAAGGTAAAAGTATCTATTTAAAAGATTTAAATAAATGCTTTGACTTTTAAAATTGAAACTCAACTACTTTTTTTTGCTGGATTGCTTAGGATGAAGGAGGTATTTTGAGTCATTTGAAGTATTACTTACATTTTCTTGTTCTCATAATTATATATTAATATATTAATATATTAATATATATTATTACTTTTCAAGTGCTGTACTTTTGTATTGAGACATATGGTCTTCTTTGAGTTCATCATGGACTGATACTCCTAGATGCTTTGAATTGTCAGAGTTCATGGCTTTGGGGTTGCAGTTTTTGTTTGTTTCAGATTTAGGAGAGCATATATTCAACACAGAAGCAAAAAAAATCTAATTATTAAACTAACTAGTGTGTAACACAAACTAAAGCCCAAGGACATTCTAAAATAAAGTTTTATCCTTTGTGTCATTTAAGTGACTGAAAAAATCAGATTTTCTTTCATTTTAGTTTCCAGATGGAAATACTATGTACAGCTTCTACTAATATAAAAGAAGAATGGACTTAATTCTTTGTTTTGATCATGTACTATTAAAACTGTGTGTAATATCTGTATGATGATCCTGGGGAATGAGAACGCTCAGCATTAAAAGTCTAATGACGCAATTTCTTGTCAGCCTTGTCAGTATTTCATTCACACACACTTTTAATATTCTTGTTGTCTAAATCATATATTAATGGTTTTGGTCTCTGTAGCTGAAAGGCATAATTCCAGTAATGAGGGGAAATAAGCAGAATGCTTGATGAAGTAGCTAAGCTACCAAACAACAAACAGAATGTTTCATCAGCTATGTTTTAACAACTGGTATATGAAGCTGCCACAGTTTTGTCATTTCCTTGCCAAGAAATGCATCTCTTTTTATTACGAAGTGCTATGATATCAGAAGGGTCAAATCAACAAAAATATTGTGAAAGCATAATATACAGCAGGAATGGAAAGCAAGTTAAGAGGAAATCATAGCAAAAGTGATGTTTTAAGAATTATTTCATACAGTGATCCTGTTTCTTTTTTTTTTTTTTTTTTCTGTGAGATCTCCAGCACATCTACTAAATCACATAGAAACAACCAGAATCAACAGTATCCCCAAGGTAAGTGATACAATCTCCTAGCTTTATTAATTATTTTTCTTGAATTCTTCCAGTATTTTGTACTGAAAAGGAAGTTTAAAGAGAAATCTTATAAGGAAGTACTAGAGTTTTAAATATCTCTTTTTCATGTTTTTCTTCTGGAAGATACATAGAGTAAAAGCAGTTTGATTGAGAGAAGTGGAGAAATCAGAGATGGTAGAGTTAATTTCTAAATTACTGACAGCTGAGTTCCCAAGGCTGTGTGCTGTGCTTGTTATTTGTAATATAACTTTTCTAGCTGTAGAAATATATTTGTACAATACTTCATATTTTTAAATTAATCGCTTCAGTTATTTTACCATATTTTAAAAAGAAAAAAAAATGAAATGTTTGCTAGGAAGGATGATTTTTTCACTCAATGTATTCAAGAGTATCTTCTATTAAAACTTTTCTTTTCCGTTATAGCTAGTGCATTATGATACCCTTTCTAAACACTAGTAACACTTATATGTAGCCCGCCTCTGCATAAACATTCACATATATGGAGCCATCTGCATTAGAGTTTTGATCATAGCATCATATGGTTACAGAGTGGATCATCTGAATATTCCTGTTTACTGTTAGTTTGATGCCCATACTTTTGGCGCACATGAACTAAGTCTGCTTTGGAAGAAAGAAAGTTGTTAGGAATTGTGGTGGTGCTCCATGCTCCAGTAGTGACATAGTGATTGTGAACCAATACATTGTTCCTCCAGCATCTCTGAACCTGAGGTATGGTGGAGTATTTGCTCTGGCAAACCAGGCTGACCGTGTTTCATCTAGGAGTCTGGAAGAATTTAATCGGTTCAAAAAACCCCAGACCACCTATTTGTGAGATGAAGGATATGCAGATCTGCCTGCTTCATCTTGTAGCTGTGTAGCTATTAGGTAAAATGATGCTCATCTGTTCCAAAGTAGAACAGTGACATAATATGAGGTGGACTAAAGCCAGTCCTGGAGAGACTAGGTTGTAGATGAAAATATCTACACTTTTTTGAAGTGCACCATTGACATGTGGGAAGCTTTGTACAGGGAGAGAGGGGGTCTACTTGAAAAGCATCCAATTTTGTTAATTGCTTGCTCATTATTCTATGAGCAAGCTTACACATTATTTCCTGGTTCCAGATAAGTCACAGCTGGAAATCTGTTTGATGCTATCAGCTCTTTTGAAGTGATTGGGCAATACCTGCATGATTAGAAAGAAAGAGAAATCTATGGTAAGAGATTTTTGTTAAATAAATTGTGCTCTGTGCAAACTGACATGAAAAGTTGTTCCAGCCATTTCTAATGTATTTAGTCAAATATACCAGTACCATATCTAGTACTGTCATTTTTCTGAACACATTACATATACAAATAAAAAAAAAAGCACATGAAGACTACAGTCACAAGATTTCATTCAGTCTGGCAGTAGTAAATTGTCTCACTGTTATATGAGGAACATGAGAGAGACCAAAGCAGCTGAGACCATTTCTGACAAAGTCTTATGTCAGAAAAAGGCCAGCAGTGGATGTCTAGAACATGGCCAAAATGTAATGACATTTCCTGGACTACTGTGTCAACATCCCATGGCCTTTACGGAATTAATGCTTTGCCTTTTCATAGAATCATAGAATTGCCTAGGTTGGAAGGGACCTTTCAGATTGTCTAGTCCAACCATCAACCTAATACTGACAAACAGTTGCTAAACTATATCTCTAAGCACTATGTCTACCCACCTGTTAAATACTGCCAGGCATGGTGACCCCACCGCTTCCCTGGGCAGCCTGTTTTAGCACTTTCAAGGGGCTAGGACTTTTCCTTTAAATGTATGCCAGTACATTTATGCAATGTAACTCTTTATGGGGAGAGAGTGAGGTCATCACTCACTCTCCATGTTACACTCATGACTGTATGCATTTGTGCCATGCCCCCCTCACCCTGACATGTCTTTTTCCATGCTGAAGGATCCTAGTTTGTTTTGCCACTTCTTGTACAAAAAACATTTCTTACCTTGACAATCACTGTCATTCTCCTTTAAAATATCACAGTTTTCACTGTAGTAGTTTATAGTATTTAACAAGAAGTTGCAGCATTTTTCTACATAAGTCATCATTATAATTTCTAAAATATTTTCTGTTTCTTAATTGTTCCCAAATGCTTTTTTTTTTTTTAATTTCTGTTCTTTTGATGTTTCTGACTAGCCAGAACCTCTCACTGTATATGTGGAGTTGGAATTGTTTTGTCTGTCTATACATGATTTGCTTTACATTTATCTATGATGAATTTCACCTGCTCATCACTGAGTCTCCTGAAGTTCTGTTCTTTTAAAGCAGATATCCTTTTCGCTACCAACAGTGAGTTAGTTCATCCACTTTTCCATATAATTTATGAATATGTTGAAACACCATCACAATTGCTTGTGAATCCCCATTTGACATCTTCAGCCGTGTGAAAACTGGTCACTTCGCTTCATGTTTCTCTTTTCCAGTCATGTGAGGACCTTCACCATCAATCCTATACCTAGGTTTGTTAAGAGTGTTCATTTTGTGATCTTATGAAACAACTTATGACATTCCAAGTGGATGATATGCAAATTTAACTTATTGCTATACTTTTTAATTCTTTCAGGAGACCCCTATAGTATGGTAGGTAATATTTCTATTTACAAGAACTGTGTTGAACATTCCCAATGTATTAAATTCCAATATTCACTAATTCTGTTCTTTACTAATGAACAACAGATCTTCTGTTTCATCCTTCAATTTCCTTTGAACTCTATAGCCACTATCATCTATTTCTGAAAAATCATTATTTTGTCAGCTTACTCTATAACTTATATCAGTATTTCAGTTTGAGATGGATCACTGATCTTTTCCTTGCAAGGAAACATATTTTAGAATAGGGATTTAAATGGATCTCCGTGGTAAATCCATAGATTAAAAAAAAAATCTCTTTGGCCTTATCTACTCTGCATATTCCTGCTACACTTTAATGGTCTTTTGACAGGCTTCTTACTTTTTATATGTGTAAAAATTTGAAAATATTTAAATATTTGTGATCTGACTGTAGGTCTTTTGAACATTGTTCTTCAAGCTCATGTTTTGCCTGCTAAAACCCGATAAAGATTATGATCCCTTCTATCTTCCATATTTGCTCACGTCTTCACTATTTGAAAGCTGACTTCTCTATTTTAATGCCTATCTCCTTGATAGTTACCCAGCTTTTTCTCAACTTTATAAAAAGTTTTTAGAAGTGGTATGCATATGATGCACCTCTAATACTGTGTTTTTAAATAGTTTTGAGCCTACTGTAAGAATTGACTCTTTTGACTGTCTTTCGCAGTTCTTAACAACTTCCTTATTCCTTGTAATTCTTCATTTAATAATTTGTAGTACAAAACAATACTTTATGAACCTGTTTTTTCCTATATAGGTTCCAATCTGGGCACTTTGTCGTCTGCTTGATTTACTTGTATGCAGAGCAGCTCTTTAATCATAAGCTATGAGCCATACCTTGCTACTAGTCAGGATCTGGTTAGAAATTTCTTCTTCTATTTCCTGACCACGGTCTCTGAAAAACAGTCATTTAACATACCTAAAAATTTCATCTTGATCTTATGATCTAATGAGATATTTGCCGAATCCAATGCGCAGCTGGTCTTCCATATCTATTGCAGTTATTGCTCTTGCAGCTTCCCTGAGCATGTCAAAAAACCTTCCTACATATCTTCCAGTATCTTCAATGTGTTGGGAGTTTACAGACTCTCTTTGAATTTGTATGATATAAGCATATGGTGGTTGTCTACAGTTGACTTTCCAATAGATATGTTTTGAGGACATGTTGATTACAGGGCTTAATACTTTATTTAAAATTTCAAGAGACTCCTTGCATACAAATAAATACCTTTACTGGAAAAGAAATGAGGTTATCTTTGCAAATGCTAAGTGTTGGATGTGTGAATCTAGTTTTCAAGTTCAGGCTTGACTTCTGATGAGTTTTTAAATTACACTTCACAATGATTCCATTTTAAATGATTTCTTAATATAGATTGTTATCTTGGCAATGTGTTAGCCATAAACCCAAATCCCCCAAACATCACTTATTTTAAAAATGGGATGGGTCTAAGCAGTCATTAGAGCTTGACGTGTTGGTTTCCTCTGTTTTCTGCACATACTCATATCTAAAACTACACTGCATCAGGCTAGGACAAAATTTTCCATAAGAAATAAGTTACATAGGGATAAAGTTACTTCTAAGTTATTTGGTTTGGTGCTTGTTTGTTTGTGGTTTGGTTGGGGATTTTTTGGTGTGGGTTTTTTTTTGTTGTTGTTGTTGTTTGTTTGTTTATTATTATATTTTTACTAGAATTAACTTTTTGCTCTTGATGAGCTTTCCTGCAGACTACCTATGTAGGTAGTCTGCAAGCATGACAAGTTCTGTAGGCATGGAGGATGATGATTACAGATGCACAATGTAGTACATTGAATTTGACTACTTTGAATGAGACTTCTGTAAAAGTCTTGTCTGTACTGGTAATTGGCTAATAGTGTCTTGTATTACCCTTCTTATACACTGCTTGTAGGTCATTGGCACACGATACCTTCTATAACATTTTAACATGGCAGAAAACTCAGTAAGATCTTTCTGGAAACATCTGCAGTTTCAACACAGCATTTGTTTCATTTTTGGCTCAGCTGTCCCAGCTGGCTCAAGCTCAGTTCTTTAGGTGGGACTGAGATAATTATCTTCTGTGCCAAAGACAAGACAGTTCATTCAAAATGATGCCTGGAGCTGCAATCAGCATTTGCAGGAAAACAGCAAACCAGGCTTTTTAACATGACACTAATCCTTCCCTAAACAATTACCAAGAGCTGACCTTCAACTTTTCCCTTTAACAAGTTTAATTGCTTACAGTACATGGCTGGGTTTTCTAAAGTAAGATATGAATATCCCTCTCTTTTCAAACAATAAATGTGTTGTAGAAAATGTTGCAGAATGGCTGATTCAGTTTGGTTTACTGGAAGTAATAAATGCCTCATTATACAATACAAATAAACAATTGTTAAAAGCAATTCTATTTGATCTGTTGCTTGTAAAAGAAACTGAAATGATAGTTTTGAAAACTGAAGCCTCTTCTTTAGGTAAAGCTACAATAAAGATAGATGTAGTGCAAAAATTTGTGCTTCATGATACTAGTACTGCTCAAGTCCATTTTGTGAATGGGAAGTAAAAGAATACAAGAGGTAAATGATACATTTTTTATTAGCATAATCATCAAGCATCATTCAGCACTACAGCTATCAAGTTCTTGTTCCTTTCTTCTTTTAATTTCTAGCAAAGACAGAGAAATGTTTCTGTTCTTCAGAAACTGTAGCTCTAGAGGCAAATTTTGGTCATTTGTGTTTTAACTACTGGGAAAAATGATTTATGGCTTGTTATGGGACATTTTACTCTAACCAGAGTCCAGTGTGTTGCCTTGCTGTGGCAGTGTTTCTCAGTCATTACTACCCCACTGGCATCAGTACTCACTGATTTACGGTGGGCAACCTGCTCTTCTTGTCAGGTCAAGTCTGACGTTTTGATGTAGAGTGAACCAGGTGCAGCAGGTTTTCTGTGAACCTTGCACTGAAAAAATGCTAAACCATTGTTATCTGTAGAAACAGCTACCACACTACCACACTGGACATCATGCATATACTCATACTCTCCCAGCTCCTGCTAGCACCCTTTAAGCTGCGATAGGGCAAGCAGAAAACAGCAATCTTCTCCAGCAATCTGACAAACAAGTCTACTTCAGCCTTTTAAAAGGTGACCTATCCACTGCCCACAACAAACTGAAGTAACTAGTACAGGATGGAAGCTGGTCATAAATATGTGTACATAGGACAAGTATGAGTGAAGAGAAGTAGTTGGATGTGGCTAGACAGCTTTGAATAGAGCAAGGAGGTTTTCTTGACTGATTGCTCCTACTTGCTGCACAAAGTGTGCCAAAAGCTCTTCCATTATTGACCTCCATGGAGATGTTTGGCCTAGCCAACAAAACAGCGTGTGGGATTGTACACCAATACATGACTTGTTTACAGGGGTTAGCTGTTAGCAGAGCCCAAAGCACTGCTGTGGCCAGTGCCAGTAACCAGCATGTGGTGGTGACAGTTCCCAACCACTGCTGAGATAAGGCAACCTGTTTTGGGGAGGAAGGCTGCTGAATGTTTGAATGCAAGAGGTGGGTTCTGTGCCTTGTCTACCCTCAGGATCACTGAATGGCCCTGTCCCATTTTATTAAGAAAGAAACCTGAAAAACAGTGTCACTGATTATCACTTCTATGATTTATACCTGTGCCCACTAGAAATCAAGTTGGGACAACTAACTTTTCCTGGAGGCCACTATAACAGTCTTCACATGGCTGTTAGCTTCAATCAGTACTACGTTGTCCTAGATTTAAGCTGGTTAATTAGGTATGCACAGTTCTGTAGCCCATTGCCATTTCTGAGATATCCAGTTTTTCTTCAGGTTCATTTTTTTTATACAGTTGACATCATTGTGTGATAATAATTACTGGATACATCTCCAAAATTAGCTTAGTACAGACATCAAGATATTGCAAGTGGCTCTATTTTCTACATTACAATAGAAGAAATTGGTACATAATTAGCCCTTTGTATAGCACAGTAGCACGGAAGGAAATGATAGTATGAAGTAGAAATGTACAAGTGGGTTTGGTGATGAACATCTTTGGGAAAAACAGCTGAAGGACTAGCTCCTCTATCTAATGTCTCACTGCAACAATGTGAGAAAGCTTTGGTTGAGCACAGTTCATAGTGACTGAAATGCTGATCTTACAGGCTCAAGTTCAGTATCACTCTAATACCGCTGTATATCCCCTAAAATGGAGCAAGTTTAAGCACAGAAGCATTTGTCAGTATCCACTTGTCCTCCCTGATCTAGATTTGCTTAAGTTGTATAAGAGCATCTCAGATCTTGAACATTTTGCTAAACTGTAAAATAATAAACTTAAAAGAATAGAAGTTGTCTGAGTAAAATACCAGGCTTAAGCACAGTGATTTGGCTGTGTACCTGCAGGTACTCCCTGAGGATGTAATTCAATTTTCATTTGCTGCACATTCAATGTATTTCTCATTTTGTTCATGTAATGATTGATTTTGTGCTAAAGTCTGCAAATCATGCTAACAATTATTTTCCTTTTTCAGCAGTATTAAAATCTTTCACAAAATAGAAAAAGGCCCAGTTCCAGTGTTGTGCTAGGTGTTGAACAAAGGAACTGCACATGGAAAAACTGAGAGAATGCTATCCATTTCTGTATAGCAGGAGAATCAAATTATTTATTTGAAAAAGCGATAAGTTTACATCCTCCTCAAAGAAAACAAAAAACAAACAAGAAGCCATGAAAAGCTTTGCTTTGTATTTTCCTTTATTGAGAAAGTGTCTATGGCTTGCAAAAAATATAAATTAGGGCAGTAACTTTCTTCATGCATTAGATAGGTAGCATAATTACAGATGAAATAAAGAGATGGAAACATAGATTTCCCTGATGGTGTGTCCAACTCAAAGACAGGGTTCTCAAAGCAATGTAGAATGTTAAAAAGCAAACAAACAAACAAACAAACTCTTTCCAAGTTTGTTCTTAAACTTTAATATAACCAGTTAATATACATCCCAAGGAATTTATTTTCAAGCAGCTGGGAAGGAGGGCTGCCTGGCTTATGCCACATACAGTTATTCACCTTCTTAATAGTGTAAAAAGGGGGAGGGGGGAGGACACAGCACTAAGAACAGCTGATTCATTTGTTATATATCCTCAAATGGGAGGCTGACATGGGCTCTGGGAAGGTGAAAGAAGAAAGAGGCACTGTGGTTTCAGGCAGGTGGAGGCCAGCCTTTGGAGATAGGAGAGCTGGTGCCAGACTCCTGATCTTTAAGCCTCATCTGAGTGACTTATTCACAGGATGCATCATGTGGACTCCAGGCTGTGGTCAGAAGGGGCAGAGACTTTTGGATGAAAGGAACTGAACTTCACATACACGACAAGTAAAGGAGCATGAGTATTTTCATTATGGAACATAGGAACCATGTTAGGTGCTTCTTATGTGTATAATTGTTTTCATTATATGCCTGGTAGATGAAATGCCACAGAGCCATGCCCTTACCATGACTTCATGCTATTATTGCCCATTTATTTGAGATGAACTCTGCATCTGCTTTGAGAAGGAAAAGGAAAAAGAAAAGGAAAAGGAAAAGTGGAAAGGGGAAAAGGGAGTAAGGGGAAAAAGGGAAAAGGGAAATATATATATTGATATAATAGCTGTAAAATGTTACAAACTCCTGCATGCCAAGGTATTAATATCAAATTAAAATGATGTTGAGTATGTGTCGTAAAAGTACAATTGAAATACACTTCTCACTGAATGCTAGGGTAGCCCTGAGCACGTCTGGAAAGCAGGATACTCTGTAGCATAGCCAAAAGGTGTTCATTCTACCTCTGCCTTCTGGGTTTCTTTGAGCTTAACACCTCTCTGTACTCATTTATAATGCACTTTCGAAGCTACTTAGATTTAGCATCTAGATGCCAAGCTACCCATCATGTCACTTACCCTTAGTCATCTTGCTATGTATTATAAATATTGAAATGTCTTGTTAATATTAATAAAGTAGTTGCTTATTTAGACTGTTAAAACTACAGATTATGTGACAGTGGGATGCCCAGGAAGAAAAACCCATTAAAGAAGTCTGTTTAAGGGAAAATTGAGCGTAGGATAATAAATTTTCATCTGCATGTAGCCATCATTACCTCTTCAGTGTAAAGTCTGCGCTTCTCATTTGTCACACATTTTAACAAGGGTAGGAGAGGAATGGAGTAGAATGAATGAATCATTGAAAATTTCTATCAGCGCTTCCCATTACAATGATCACAGCTAATGCTGCATTTAGCTCCTGCTGTGTGCTCCATAATTCCACCAGAGAAGTCAAGGATTCTGCTGAAACATGCAGTTTCTATGTTGCAGGAGTATTTAACTATTTTACTTTGTCCTGAATTATAAAGTAGCATTTTCCAAAATGCGTTGTATTATGGTTTCAAAAACCTAGAAATATTTTAAAATATCTTTTTGGAGAAATTTGAGAAGGAACACAGTTTATCACTTCTGTTTATTTTTTACTCAAACTATCAGAATTTCGAACCTTTAATATCACCAAAATAGATGTTTAGAACTAAAGCCCCTCTGTTAGTTGAAGGAAATTTCATTCCTATGGATTTCTAAGAATAAAGCACAATCATTAATTGACTTTATCTTTTATTGTGATACGTCAGTAGTAATAGACTATTATTAGCCTTTAATAATGGCTTCATACAGAACATTCTTAAATGCTGATATTATAAGTGTATTCATGAATTTATGCAAACATTCCAGAGACAATATAGCTAAAACCTATAGCTAAAATCTGAGATGAATACTTCAAAATATTATTAAATCCATTTAAAATAAATGCAAATGCAAAGAACATACTATTAATATTAAGGGTAATTTTCAATATTTTTTTAAATACACTTTTAAAAAATATTTTCAAATTAAATGCTATTTCAGAAGGATCTGTATAACTAGATACATGCAGAAGGCTGTGAGGTGGTTATAGAATTATTCTGTTGGATCTGATGATCTCATATTGCCATTTCTGCTAGTGAGAAAGAGATGCTGAATGACTCTGCAAGACTGCCTTGCAGTTTGTAAAATTCAGATCTTTAGCAAGTGCAGCTTCCTGAACTCCATGATTTTTTTATTCACTCATTTTCTAAGAGGTTCATAACAGAAGAGAAGGTACAAAGAAAACTAGAGGTTTAAAATTAGACGCACATGGGAGGTAAACACATGAAAGAGTTTTATACAAAATTCACAGCATGCTTTAAGAAACTCCTCTGAAAAATGCCACAGCTAGTGTGAGATATTTATGCTATTTAAAAAAAGACTTGTTCAGATAAATGCTCCTTTTGTAGCTTGGAGAATATACTGTAGGTGTGCTTAAAAAAATCTTCCATCCGTAAAATTGTTTATGCACAAAGAAGACTGTATAAAAAGAGATAGCACTGACCTTTTATTTTGCTTATGGCCCACACACCCTAGTCATCATCATATAAATTAAGTACGTGAAAAGTGGTGTCCCACTTATACATGATGAGATTTTATGAGTTGAGTCTGTTATGTCACTGTTTACCATCATGGATCACTCTTTAATTTTGTGTCAAGGAGATCTGTGTTTGAAATATTTCACATAGGCTGTATAGCTGAGGCAAATATCAGTGGTGTATGAAAAGATGTGTCAGGAGATTATCTGTGAGGGATCTCTGGCTCTGCAGTTTGTTTCACCTGACTTCATATTCACTGATCACTGGTCAGATGGAGGGTTACTTAAGATTCCTACATTTCTCCAGAAAGGGTGGAAATCAAGGTTTTTGTCTGTAGGTGGTAGTTACCAGCCAGTCTTTTGCTAAAGAATATTCCATAAACGTTCTTCATTCCATGCTCTGGTTATCAAAATTATTCAATATTTCTTTTTTGTTTTCAAAGCATCATTTCAGATGCAACACCTGTGATAGTCTAAGCTTAATGAGGACATTTTTGAATAGTCATTTTAAATGAATACACAATACTTTGTTTTATTCAGTTACATAGAGTCTGTGATTATTCTAATGACTGATCTACATATACCTCTTCCCTCTTACTCAGTAATGTTCAGGACTGATGTGAGACTGAAGTAGTTTCACTATTTTGGGATTTTCTTGTAGATATAACACTCCTGCCTATGTGATGTCTATTTTAGCCTATACTTTACTGGTGGGGCCATAATAAATTCCAGTTTCTGTTGAATGCCATAATTACTGCTCTTCTTGGCTCTGCAGATGAACTAGTGATAACACCCTTTTCTAATTTTCATCAAAATCCTTACAAGGTTTATTTGGAAACTGTGCTTACAGTTTGTTATTATCCAGTATAAACTAAGCCGGTGTTCCTAGCTGAGAAGGCTTGAGCCTTTTTGTGATGAATGTAATTGATAACAGTCCTTGGGATAAAGTACCTCTGAAAAGACTGTCAACTCTACTATATATAACGAACACTATTTGAGGCTGAGGATTTGGGAATAACTTTGAAATGTGTTTTTAACCTCAATTAACTATTTATCTAAATAGGTTCTTAACTGTTAAGCCATACATTTTTTCTAATGTATTAAGAAGAATTGTAGAATCATAGAATGGTCCAGGCTGCAAGGGACCTCTAGGGTCATCTAATCTGACCTCCCCGCAGCCAGCAGGGACACCCCCAACTAAACCAGGTTGGGGGTAGGGCAGGATGTTAGTATGTGCTGTGATTATTTCAAAAAGAATAAATTCTTTATTACTTAACTTTGTATGGAATATTTTACTTTTTTTTTTTTT